>OY720024.1:6626023-7185032 GCA_963082485.1 Eudonia mercurella | reverse complement strand
TCTCATTTCTGATTCTTGGGCTAGGCGTACACCCATAAATATTAATATTAGAGTACATATATTATCATCGAAGTTAAAATGATTGAATGATGCATTTTTGACTAATTTGATTATTAATTAATAATGGATTATTTTAGACAATATATTTTAATGTGTAGTATCTGATAAATTTATAGTGTACAATAACAAGACTGTTATTATGTTTGGTACGTCAATAACACATACTTTTTAGTTCTAACATTTGACATTAGAGAATCAAGTTTTATAAAAGTTTGTTTCCTTACAGAAAACGGACACAATGGCGACTCCCGTAGGCGTAGAAGGCGTTGAACTGGCAAAATGTGTGTGAATGAAGAACAAATTACTATAAGATTGATAATATGATATCAAATTCCATTCCACATTAATGTATCTCTAGCATTTCTTTATAAATGTAAGACGCCACTCAGGTTGACATAAAATAACCATTTACTTTAATGTTTATGAAACATAATGAGATTCTTCGATACTACTTTTGTCTTCAACTTGTTTTTGCCTTTGTGATACATTTTATAATAGAAGTACATTTAGGTTAATCAGTTTGACAAACGTATTTTTTGTTGTTTATTTATTATCAATTCATAACTGCATTTGTTATTAGTTATGAGCACATAATAACATTTCGGTAAATTAAATAACTAATTGTAGTGTTTGTATTTTCCATACTTTAATTAAAAAATTGTTTAAAATATTGCGCATTTCCAATACAATAATTGAAGAACAGATTATTTAAAGATATATTATATATTTATGCATTATGTATGATAGACCGTATTGTTATTGTGTTACGGTTGCAGAAAATGAAAAACAAGTAAACCAGTTCTTTTCCACTTTTACTCGGTAATCCTATGATGAAATCCGTAAGCTAAATTTTGTGAATTAAGAAACCATTATTTAATTTCGGTCATATTTATTTGTGTACATAAGTACAATATACTTTACCTGTGACAGAAAAAATAATATTAATTATAAATATATTACTTTGTATATCACTATAAGCACATCTTAAATATTTGAAATAAAAATGATTTTACAAATCATTGTTTTGAGAATTTAAGTTAAATAATAATTTTATAATGTGCTGATAGTGCGATGTTACTGTAAGTTTAATAGTTTGATATTCTATGAATATTCATAGAGTTAATGAAACCTCGTAAATTGTGTCACTCTTATTTTGTCTTTTGGGCTGGTAGGTTTGGGTATTGATTACAATAAAAATACAATTTAATCCAGCTCTTAGTATTAATAGATAACTAATAATATGGTTTTTTATAAATAAAAGCTTACTTGTATCATGGTTTTAATTTGACTAGCATTAATCTCAGTGTAAGTAAACTTGATGAATAAATTTTTCACAACTGAATTGAATGTTTGTTTTTGTGTTCTTTCATTCCTCTCTTTAGAATTAATAAAAATGTAGGTGTTGTTATTACAACCAATTTGAAAGCTTCAGAAAACTCGTTTATCTTGGTCCTCACATACTCAATTTGCTCATTGATTACACAATTAGTCTAATACCACAGTGTTATAAACTAATTACTGTGCTAATACTGTAGATAGGTATGTTCTGAAACATACACATACCTGAAATGAAAATAATGGTACAGGCAGGCGTCGTAACTAGTATTAACTAGCCCCGAAATATTTATGTAGGTAACGAACGAAGTGAGATCTATTTCTGTGGGGACTACTCTTAGTGCCTTCCCTGCGTTAAGCGGGTCCCGCAAGGCAAGCTCGTCGATAGTTACGACTGCGATCACCACTACCGGGAAAATTGGTTCCAGGGTGCCTAGTGTGTGAGTTTAATTTACTGTCCGTAGGTATCCATTCGATTAGGAAGGTACGAAAACGAAAATTAGTAAGTAGGTACTTATGGCATTGTTGAAGCAGCGCCTCCTGGTGACATACGAGAAGAGTTATTTTTTTGCCATACAAATTCTCGTTTTTTTCGTTAACGTGATCGAATTGCGAATAAAACTCTTACCTACTAGCATAGTAGAATGAAACAAGTAGGCCAACTCGGCCCCCGAGCAAGCGATAATCACCTAAACTTGTAGGGCTGTCGCTTTTAATTAGAATGAGGTAGGTATCTACATATAAAATAAGAACATACTTAGAAATATGAATTCATGGATTTCAGAGAACCCCCGATCTACCTAAACGTAGTTTGTCAACTGTACAACACAACAACTTACAATAGGTAAGTAGATACGGTCAACAGCACATCACGGTAAACACTTGCAGTTCGATATTAGTACTTATGCCCACAACATAAGAGCGGTACAAAGTCCAAAGTGTTTCGTGACTGTTCCTAATTAGTCCCTTATTTTCGCGGTAGTAGGGTGTACCATCTAATCTAATAAATTAAACTTACAAATCCGTAGGTACATGTATTTACCTCTCTAATCCACGAAATCTGGAGCAGAACTTAGATCTTTCGGTAGTAAATAAATGACACAAAATTGTGTAATTAGGTTAGGCAGGAGGTACTCACTCACCGTTCTTGTTCGGTAGGTAAAGTAAAGAAAGAAAATTCTGGATGGACAAGCTGCTATTAAGACATCCATAAACACTGCAATATTGTTTTTTTTTTGTAACCATCGTTGACCTTGTCTTACGTTTAACAAATTATAATCTACGTGCGAGCGGCGCCGGCACAGCGACGAAACACGCAGGTGCGCGCGACATTACGTACGGCTCAGCCGCGACTGGCGCATCATTAGCATCAATAAACTTTGTCAGTGTGTGTGTGCGACGATGCGTACGGACGGGTTGGCTCGGCTGCGCTCACATACAAGCCGCGCTCGGTGCGTATGTATGAAGATGACCTACTTGTTTCATTCTACTATGCTACTAGGCACCCTGTTGTTCCTATGGAGAAAGTAGTGCATTTACCCAGATATTTGCCCCTATAAGCAACAGGCTACCGCACAGCAAAACGGAAACATGATACTCATCTCTATGTTAGCCCTGAACGGCGTTGATTTTACCATTTCAGCCCAATATTATGGTTTCCTTGACCAAAGCTTCAAGGAGGGCTTCAGTTCAGCTGCAAATCCGCCCGCCCCTTCCAAGGGCGACTCCGCCGTAACGAAGCCATCCCCGCAACATCAGATTAGCCAATAGGGCTCTTCCGCTCTCATATCTGAATATATTGTTTATCTTTACAACAATAACTTGCTAATATGCACCTACTAAAAATAAAGGTACGTAATAAATATATACTTCCGGTACAGGGGAACGTTGGCACGGTAATAATATGTGACGTTGGTTTAATGCTCTAAGAGGGGAACCGTGTCCGTTATATCGTAGTTCTGTTCTGTGATTGTTAATAATTATGTTGCTTACCTGTGGTGTGGGTACTATGGCAACGAAATTAATTAAAAACAATATTTCTAAACAAGGAACTCCAGTACCTGTGTTCTGTGCTCCAGTAAATATGTGAATAACCTTTGCTCTTTTGAATTGCTTGCTATCTACTCTACGATTAAAAACGGAGTAGTAGACAATTAGAAGATGTGTAATTAATCAATAATAGAAAAGTTTTTTAACTATTACGTATTTGTACTTTTGTTGTGATGAGTTTCTGTGTAGACTTAGTTTCAGAAGACTCTTTTTACGAAAATATTACATTGGGTGTAACTAAACTATTGGGTTAGTAATAAATAAATATATTGTAAGAATAGAAGGTACTCACACCAAACTTCTCAAAGCTTTTTCAGCAGCATGATATTGAGTTACATAACCCAGTACATAATTTATAATTTAGTTTGTTACACAAGAAATCTTTTTTTTTTTAAATATACAGGGTGTTTCCTGTAAAGTGTGAAGCCGATGCGTGGTGATAGGAGACTACCATGCCTATCTATTGAACCCCCATGTATGTTCAGCGATTTTTTGGTAGTTTGCGAGCTATATTTTTTAAAATCTTTTTCAAGTATTGCATGACGAAGTGACTTAAATTTTTATTGGGTAGACAATTCTCTCCACTTTTTTCTTTAACTAAGTTGCTATGAAATGTAGTTTATGAGTAAAATAATCATCTCCCTAATGTCAATAAAAGTTACAAAAAATATTTAAATCTGATTAATTTGAGATTAAGTAGAACAAAATGGAATTTTCAAGTATGAATTATAAATCTAAAAACGAAGTTTCCGTAGGTACTTAGAAGAAAAAGTTAGTTACCTAAGCTTTCATAATAAAAAAAAAATGGTACTTGAGGGTACTATTTGTATACCCAATAAAATACTTTAAAAAAATATAGCTCGCAAACTACCAAAAATAGCTGAATATAGATAGGTATGGTTAGTCTCCTATCACCATGCATCGGCTTGACACCTTACAAGAAACACCCTGTAATGAGACAACATCACATACATTGTTCTGATTCCAAGGTAAGTAGCTAAAGCACTCATGGAAATCAGAAACAAATACGGTACTACAACCACCCAGACCCGACACAATATCGAAAAGTTACTAAGTTCGGCTACGGAGTTCGACATTTATAGGTATTGACAAATCGTTATGTTACGTTACAAATTATTATATAAACAGCGCCTGATTTAGAGTTTTGATAGCCCTAGGCTTACTATGAATATTCGCCTCCTCCCCCCAGACCCGTCCTTAATTTTTTTTAATACAGGAAAAATGCATTTTTATACTACTGCGCCCGGGAAGACTCGGATGGTAATGTAGAACTTTTACCACTTTTCCTTCCTCCGTGCCGCTTGGATAATCCAGGACCGTTATAAACAATCACCGGAGTTCACCCCAGCAGGAGAACTGCAGAAGCAGGCGGCGGCCCCAGGAGGCCCTGTTTAGGGCCATGTTGCTCACGGCACCAACCAAACTACCAAATTTTATTCTCTAAAATAAGTGGTGCTAGCAAAGGCAAGCTCCCTCGTGCCTAGCGCCCTAGGCTCCAGCCTTATAAGCCTGTGGGTAAATCAGGCCCTGTATATAAATACAATTTACTTTATGAATACTTTATTTACATTATTTACAAACAACAAAAACTTAAAAGCAAAACCTACACATGTGTATTGTAATATATAATTATAACAATATATAAACTGATAATTCTTTTTACTAATAAGAATTTGCCTTATGTTTAGGTAAGAACAAGAACCCTTCTGGTGTTGGCCCTAAAAGCATTTCACTTATTTTGATCCAGTCAGCACAATTTCCAGAGGCCATTAAAGTTTCCATGTCATCTCTACCAAAATAAGAAGGTGGCCTTTCATTGATTTTTTGAGGAGGTCTCTCTAGCAACCCTACTGGAACATAGCGGTATAAAAATGACAACCATTCCAGCAAAAACCGACGTGTGTTTTCTACACCTTGAGTATCAGAGCCCCAGTGTTCCAAACCAAAGTTAGTATAGCTTTTCAATATGTCAAATCTCTCCCTGCTGCTAATATCCCATATTTTTTGTTCTTTAATCTCTGTAAATAACCAAGGTTTTATAAGGGCTCCACGGCCTATCATTACCCCTTGGACTGTAGGGGCTACTTCCCTTTTTTGTATATAATCTTCATAGCTAAATATGTCTCCATTACCAAAGACTGGACATGGTTTTGCAGCTTGTGCACAAGTTTCAATATAATCCCAATCAGCAGACCTTATATATCTGGCTTCTCGAGACCTTCCATGTAAAGTAATAAGAGATGCCCCAGCTTCAGCTACTTTTGGTACAATTGTATGTGCGATTTTTTTGTTTTGGTACACTCCTGTTCTGATTTTTACAGTGAATGGTATGCTAAGTATTTTTGAAGCACACCTGATAGACCCTTCCAATGTTGGCAGTCTGTGCATCATACCACTGCCTCCACCTCTTTTATAAATTAAATCAATAGGGCATCCCACATTTAAATCGATGAAATCAAGTTCGGTGTTTTCTTGCAGTAACTGAGCTACTTTTGTGATAAGAAACACATTGTTTCCACATATTTGTGCCCCAAATATATCTTCTGATTCATGTCTCTTGACTAAAGCCCATTCTTGTTTAGTACCTTTAAGTAGTGATTCACATAATGCCATTTCACCACAAGTGATATCAGCTCCATATTGCTTACAAATTCTCCTGAATGGCAGATTTCCTACAGTTGTTAAAGGGCTTAAATACAATTTGTCACGCCAATCTATAATTTTCTTTTCTCTTGGAAGGAGTTTAATAATATCTTCATCTGTAATTGCTCCACTAGGAGACAGTTTTTCAGTTACATCATCTGGTGTTGAGGTAACATTATCATCAGATGTTTTCTTTGGATTTAGAGCTTTCACTAAATTTTCAGCAAGACTCATATCATACTTTTTCTTTTGAAGCTTTATCTGCAGAGGTTGTTGAAGTGTATTCTTGGTGTCTTCCTTCCACTTACTTAATACTTCTTCATTAACAATGTTGTATCCATTAGGTGAAATATGACCTGAACCAAAGCGACAAGACAGACCTCTTGGGCATCTTCCTCTACTATTAAAAACATGACACTGATCACCTATATCAGTTGGCTTAATTTTTAAATAATCTAAGGGGTTATGTATGTATTTGCAATTGTTAAATTGACATTTTTGTAGCTCTTCTGCCGATGTTAAATTTAGAATTGTAGGACATGGTTTAATGTCCCTCTCTTCTCTAAAAGTCTTAGGTCTTGCTTTATTTTGCCCTCGCATTCTGGTTTTGTTTTGGAGAGGTTGTACTTCATCATTTTTGGATTTCTTGCTATCATTGTCGAGGTCAGAGCTATCGTTGGCAGTATCATCATGTTTACGCTTACTAAGTGAGAATTCGGTGCCTTTAAAGTTACTATCAGGCTTTTTAAAAACATACTCATCTTTGATAGCGCAAATCCCGGCAGTTGTCATATTACTTGTTATTAGGTAGGTACAATATTATGATCCAAGATGTATTTCAAACTCAATATTACTTGCGGCTTAATAAAGAAAACTGATCACAATATACGTCGTCGGCTTTTTATTTATAATAAAAACACTTTCAGGTTAGAGATTTAAGCCATTCCTACGAGTTTTTTTTATTTTGCATTTTTGCTGTCTGTCAATGTCAATCAATTTATAGTAGTTTTTTTTTATAATTCATTCATGACCATGAATACTAGTCCTTCTTCAGTCGAAAACTTAATTTATAAACAACATTTCTTTCCTTCTTTAATATGATGATGATGAATGATAATAGAAATGAGAAGTGAGAAATGATATACTCCCCAACCCCTCGAGTATCTCAGTAAAGATATGGGGCTTTACTAAGTCCTCGGGCAGATTTCTTGAGAGAATTTGAAAAGTGACGTTGCATTATTGTTTTGTTTCATTTGCCAACACTCAGGCACACTTACGAAAACTTTACGGTTAATAATAATCCACCATTATTTCACATTAATATTCGACATAACACAAATTTTAGAAAATAAAACAAAATCGCAGACACGCATGACTCTTCAGTTTCCCGCCAAGAAGGCCTTAGAGTAGTGAACATTGACGCTTTGTTCGTTTTTTTTAAAAATGATGTTTGTGGTTTATGACATGGATACTAGGGTCTTTTAGTCGGAACTTTTACCACCCTTTTCCTGCTCCTCCGGCTTGACCTAAAACACTTTAGGGGTAGTAGATCTCTTTAATCTTTAGATAAAAGGTAGACCTACACAATCTCCAAAAGTCAACTTACTTTACCAGCTCGGTAAATTCAAGAATTATTAAAAAAAACCAAATGGGTAGGTAAATTTTTACTTTTATTTTTAAGTGCTGCTGCACTGGAGCTAAATTAAATATTTATAAAATAGTGAAAAAATTAAACGCCTAACCGACCCAAATGAGTAGGTAGCGAAAACTCAGAAAAAATTATCATAATCGATTTTTACCCTATTTGCTAGATGAGAGCAGAGGAATATAACTGACGTAGGTAGTCCTATTACTTAAAGTAGTTACGTTTATAGTAGGTATACCTCCTTTCCTACAAATCTCCATTAACGACTGGAGTGCTCTGGTTACCATAGAACAATGGAATTCTATTGTGTCTGGGCCCGAAAGCGCCTGTGTATTTATTTATTGTTGTTTTCAGAATCTGACCCTCGTATTTGCAACGTGTGTGTGGAGCGTAGGCCACCCTGTGACCGTGTAGCGCTTTCAACATGGGAGCAAAGACATTCCGCAGCTCTACCTGACGACCTTCGTAACTTCTACGCTTCCAGTGATGGTTTTCATTTAACCTGGCACTACAAATATTCAGGCAAGTAACATTAGTCACTGTTCAACATGCATTCAATCTTAACATTTTGTAGGCAGACTGCCGCAGCGGTCGCAAACTCAGAGTTCACGGATTCGATGTCCAGCGAAGGTATTTTTCAAGGGTGCACACTGCACTGATTCACTTGTGGGTGCCATTTGAGATATTATTATCCTTATGGCGTGCAACGCGACGTGCCAGATTAAATTGACTGAATGATGTTATTTTTTACAGCTGACGATATATTACCGGTTGGTTCTGTACGAGTGAATACGCTGAATGAGTTATGCTTGTCACCAGCATTGAAGGACCTGCTTGATTTTTCAATGACCCGCCCTCAAAGCGGCCCGCGACCAGGCTTGAATACGAAAAGCAAAGTTTTCGAGCTGGATTCTTGCAGGACTATTGGCAAGGTACGGTTTTTCTTGATGCGACAAAAAAATATTTAAGTAAGTACCAAATTTCTTCGTTCGCGGTGATTGCAACAGTGAATTGGTGGCACCAAAGACCAGCACGGGGGGTTCTGTGAAGGAAGGGATAAGAAAAGAAAAATTGCTTATTCTGTTAATGAGGTCTCCTTAACTTTAAGTAGATGACTGTAGCCTGTAGAGATAGGTATATACGGTTAAGCGGCATATTGAGGGACGGGTGGCATATGCTGGAAAAGATCTGTTGGAGTTAGGAGGCTATTGCTGATGGTACCCTACAACCGTTATAAAAAGAAAAGCGTTACATTTAAAAGTAACAGCATTTTAAGTAAAATATATCTTACTTTAATCTTTAGGCGATAAAAAACATTAGAATGCGGTTTCGCAGTAGAAGTTCCATATAAACGTAAGTTGTAAAACTTCCTATATTTGCCGTGCAGGTGTGCCTCATCTATACGGGCGGCTTGTGGTCGGTGTGGCTGGCGACGCGGGAGGGCGCGTGGGGATGGCTGGCCGACTCCTTTACTAACTACTTTAGAATGGCCCTCGTCCACCTCGGCCTACCCGGATGGCAGGCCGCGTTCGCTAGTCTACCGCTTATACCATGGGCGGAGGTAAATATATATAATCATATTCAGCCTTTTTACGTCCTCTCCTCTCCTCTCTCGCCTCTGGGTTCAGGCCTTCTTACATGAACAAGTAATAATTCATTCTGGCCTAAAGCGTGTAAGAGCGGCCACACACGGACTTTACGAACTGAGATGGAACCGCTCAAGGAATTGCGTAGTTGAATATGCAGTCGCAGCTTGAAGATGCCCGTGTATGCCGAGAGGTTTTTAATGACTGCGATCTCACGAAATTATCGGGATTGATAGCTAGGTGCCTCCCGAAGCATGTAGGAGCTTGTGATGTTTTAATTGGCCTTACCCATCTCTCGGAACTGCAAACTTTTTATGCTTGTGCTGAAAAACGTTTATGGAAGTAGGTGAAGCAGAAAATGAAACTCACATTCAATAATGTAAGCAACTTTTTCCAAAGAATGCTTAGAAATCACCTTTTTTTTTTTTTTTTATATTTACGGGTAAGCACAGTGCCTTGATCTCACCTGATGTTAAGTGATGATAAGGCCATTTGGTGGAAGCGCACTTCACCTTTGAATAAATCACTTTTGATAGTAAAACGTGTTTAATATGGGTGCTGTTTTTCTCCGTTTAACATCCCAAAGAGGAGTTTCGAGATGTTGTACCCTTTTCCAGACAGCCCGTTTAAAGAGGGATCCACCCTTTTTATTACACCTATATGTTGTTTCGGAAAAAAAAATGTTACATTGAAAACCGATAAATTGTTAATATTTTTATGTAACTTGATTTTATTGCAGCAATTGTTTCTCCTGCTCGCACCTCATTTGTTGGACAAGACTGGCGCCGAAGTCAACGTGATAGCGGCTCCCAGCGAGACCGGCCTGAACCACATCGATCCGAACATCTTCAAAACGTCAGTGCGCCATCACAAGAATACTACACGGCCAGCTAACCAGTAGAACTACAACAACGGCCCTTAAAACCAATCTTTTATTCAATAATAAGCCTTCACAGCTTGCTTAGTGTGGAGTATTATTTACAATTTATGATGAGACGTTATGAAAACAAGAATTTGTATGGCATAATTGTAACTCACATGTTTGTCACCAGGAGGCGTTACTTCAATGTGATCAAATGAATTCGAATAGTAAATAAAACTCACTCATAGGCACGCAAAGCTTATGTTAGATTCCTGTGACAAATTAAGGAGACCCAGAACCCAGAATGTAAGCTTCATACATACCGCGTTCGAGCAACTCATACATAGACTCCTTGCGCGGACCCCGATATCGGAACAGTACGAGCGCAGTTTTTTTATCCTTTAGTTGATGGCTTCGTGCGATTAGCACATTTAGCCAGTGTCAAAGTAATTTTTTACATATTAATTATGTATTACTTAAAAGTAATACATAAATAAACAATATTTCCTTCCTGTTATATGATGATGATAAATGATAATAGAAATGAGAAGTGAGAAATGATATACCCCCCAACCCCTCGAGTATCTCAGTAAAGATGTGGGGCTTTACTAAGTCCTCGGGCGGACTTCTTGAGAGAATTTGAAAAGTGACGTTGCAATGTTTTGTTTCATTTGCCAACACTCATGCACAACGGTTAATAATCCACCATTATTTCACATTCATATTCGACTTTTTTACAAGTTTTAGAAAATAAAACAAAACCGCAGACATGACTCTTCACTTTCCCGCCAAGAAGTTTGTTGCGAGATTCCGCGGCCGCGAGAGGTGTCTGTGTGCGCGTTGCTCGAGGGCGTTTGTACAAAGCTTACCTTCTGTATTTTCCTTTTTCTGTGTTACTGTGCTGTGCTTATATCAAACAAAACCAATTGATTAATTATTGTGGCCTTATTAGAAAAATATGTTAAATGAATCGTTTAAAATTTAAATAAAAGAGTTATGATGCTTCTTTTGTGCTTTATTTTACAACTATAGACAACTTTTATTGTGTGTGTGTGCATGTGTATATTGCGAACTATTCTTAAATAGCACGCCTTTAGGCAGTTGAAAGAAAAATGAAAAAAAGTAATGCAGTTACATAATTAATGTATATTGAATAAATTCTTGACACAATATAATATTATAGCTAAACAACAAAATAAAATGGACGGAATGCGAGATTCTTAATGAAGTACAAGCTAAGTTAACAAATACAACGTCGGTAATGTAGGCAGATTGCAAATGCAGAGAACTGTACCTATTCTTAAAAGTATTATTGGCGAACAAATAGAAAAAAAATTTATTTGTATGCGACAATTTAGCTACAAACTGTTGTGATACAACGAAGTTTGATTTTTAATGAAGCCTTTTTAAATAATTGTAATTCATAAATATACCTACAAATCGCATACAACATATTATTGAAAGAGACAGTTAGTAAAATATGAAAATACATAAAGACTAACTACGATACAATTCTCAATTGAAAGTCGAAAATGGTAACTGTAAAGCTATTCAACTATAATTTAGAAAAATATTTCGATCTACGGTAATACAAAATAAAATACAAAAAACGACATGCACCAAAGGCTATAGCGATAAAGATACAAAAACAATTGCCCTCGTTTCAAAAACACTGTAAGGTTGTACAGATGCCTGCACAATCAGACTATCCAAAACTGACAAATTTCTTCAAAAAAATGTATATTGAATACCGTATACCATAGGCATAACGTTCAAAGTCTATTGAAGAAATCTGACAGTTTGTAGTCAGATGTGGAGACATTTAGGTAAGTATCCTATAAGTACGGTAGATTTGGTAGGCTACTCTTGACGCAAACTCAATCTCAATACAATTCCAATGCGATTAATATGTATCGATATTGGGATAAGTTTCGCAATTTCGGAACGCCCCATCTCGATAATAATTTGTTCACTCAATTTCCACGCAATTTAATTACAATGTAGCGCTATTATCGCTTTTAAGAGTGCCATTTGAATTTTTTAGATTTGTGATTGGAAATTGATTATTGCAATTGTGTTTCAAGAGTAACCCACCAGCGCCAGTTCCACTATACCATGAGTTATATAGCCTATTCGTTCGTCTTTCATATGATATAAATATGTCAGCTACCTTCGACGGATTTTGAAGCTTACCGCCGTATTTCTCCAATAACTAATTAACGACAGTGTATCAAACAACTATATTTCGCGCTGCTTAGTAAAAACAACCTTCCGAACCAGCGGCAAAATCGCATAAAATTACGTTTTGTATAGCATACTATAACTATTACTGTACGCCCACATAGTTTATAACTATAGTGTTTTATCGACACATGTTTTCCGTAAAATAAATGTTTTTTTTTTTCATTATATTTTAGAGACTTTAAATCGGTCAAAAAACTGCGTGGTGCTCATCATGAGAGACTTGCAACACATATATAGTGTTAGATCCACCAGTTACTTACGTGGTACATAATAGTGACACGAAATGACGATAGGTTATGTAATTCATAATAAGATGTGAAAACTGGCGTCGACATGAATTCGGCCATCATATAAAAATATACTCACAAAGTATAGCTACTATTAATAAAACTTATCCTAGTTTTCAAAAGCTTACAAAACTGTAGGCCATTTTGCAAGATATAATGACAATCATAGGTGGGATCTTAAGATAATTGATTATGTGAAGTATAGGAAAGTTACAAGTTAGAGGTGAGAAAAAGAGTATTTACTCGAGTAATTAGAAAAGTTAGTGCGGTAACAATAGGTAGACAATTTCAAATAATCGATTTAGAAAGTTTGGAATGACTTGCTTTGTCCTACTAAATATTTCAAGAAGATCTCGGTGTTGTGGCACATTAACAATACGAATTCTTTAAAAGTATGTTTACACTAAATTAGACCCGCACTATCACTATAATGGCGAAGAGGGCAAAGAAATTTACGTCCGCTTGGTGGCGCCACTTGCGACTTAGGTATCTGTGACAACTGAGATATGTAATAAAAAAACGAGTTATTAAATTTTTTTGTAGAGTTTACTGATTGCCTCAAACAGCATTTTCAGCGTCACCGAACAGTGACACGACCCGTGAACGCGCGCACGCATATCACGCGACCGATTCGCGTGCATACAAAGCGCAGCTCGCGTGCAAAAACACCTGTGTCCAAAGGTGTCCTAAGATGCACGCTAACTGCATTCATCGTGGTCGTGCGCAGGTGTGGACCGCCTTAAGGTTGACAATGCCATAATGACGTTCTTCAATGTTGGTCAACTAAAAGATTATCCACATTATTAATTATCTAAACACAATTATATAAAGATCTGGGTGAGTGCGAGTATTATTCGCCAATCAGTGTATCTCTCTGTCTTACAGTGCAAACGTTTAATACCCGAGTTACAAATGGCACCGAGTGTTGACAGAAAAAAGTCTGGTAGCCCTCACTCTTGAAGCCGTGTTAACATCTTAGATTTAATACTTAAGATATAGGCCAAAAAAATCCAGCGAGCGGTTTCCATCAACCTACAATATAAAGTACATAATAATTGAATGGCAATATCCATGTAGAATTCACCCTTCGCTACTTATCAATGTAACTTTTTGTCTAAATTGAGTACCTTACGTAGCTAGCTTAGTGCGGGAAGACATTAATCTTATCTTATTAAAAAAAGACTTATCAAACAGACGCAACATGAAATAAAATATAGTTATTACTAACTATTGATACCCTAATTTATATTAAAATCGATGGTGTCGTAATAAAAATGTTCGAATTATAATAGCGCTAAATTAATGGCTATTTTTTATTATTTTACAAGCAATATAAAAATTACACTAGGTATGTCGCGCACAAAATGTGCATCCTAAGCGAGAATGTTAGTTGGGTTTCAGTCCCAGTTAATCCGAATCTAAGTTTCTATCTTCTGACTAAATGCACACAATCTCTTAGGGCACTGCTTTAAATATAACTTTTTATGAAGCTTTTCTCTGTGCCAGTTCGTCACTAAATTTATTGCAGAAAAAGTGAAGTGGCAGTGAAATTATGCTTTAAAAATGCGTCTTTTATTAGAACTTTATAAATGTGCCAGCGCAGCGCCCTAAGTATCAATACTTCGACAACTACAAGATGTATATAAATTAGCAGTCTGTGCTTATCGTCCTAATAGCTTGTCATGAACGTCTGACTAAAGCTACGTATGATTCCGAGCGGAGCTGCAGGTGTTGACTTTTAGCAAGGAGTTTATAAACGTGTGTAATTAACACCGAAGAGGGCAGCACGCCTTCTTTCTTCTTTTTAATTTTTAATCATTAACGCTTTTATATTTTGAAATTTTATGTTGACCTCTTCCTACCTTCGAAACATTTAAACAGCTAATGCTAGTTAGCGTTAGCAAAATTTGCATGGCATCGAAGCTGTTACTTACACTAGTTCTTCACAAGGCAGTGATACTTATATTCCATAGAAAATTTTAATTAACTGTGGGCGTTCGAATTGTGTACAAAACTCATATACAGGGTGCGAGTTTCATTCGCGATTCGATCACGTTAACGAAAATTAAGGCAAAATTTTATCGAATGAATACGGATAGTAAACAAAACTTTTTTTTTGAGTTGCTGATTGGCATTTATAGCTTCTGGTTCCTCAAGCCGTGTGAAACGAATCACCTCCGGAGGTATTCTCCGAGAGGTTCGGATCGGATTGGGAAACAACTCATACTAGGTACCCTGCATACATATACATCCCGATCCGATCCGAACCCTTCGGAGAATCTAGTAGGGCACGGGGACGCGCACTAGTGCGCGATGCCGTTCCCTCTAGAAAACCTCCAAAGGTGATTCGTTTCACACGGCTTGAGGGACCCTTTACGTTCCTCGCCGCCCCCAAAAAAGCCCGGTGAAGCTGAAAATGCCGTCTGAGGCAATCAGCAAACTCTCTCAAAAAAAAAAAAAACATATACATCATAATTGATAAGTAGGAAGTGTCATGTATGCGGCTGCGCTCGGAACCATACTTCTACGCTAAACCAGCAGTGGGTGTTAGTAAATCCAGCTGACAGGCACCCACTGGTGGTCTGTGGACAGCGAGTGTAGCGCGTCCATGATCTGCGAGTAGGTTGTGTCCAAGTTGCTGTTGGTGATCACTATGTCGATGTATTTTTCGTACTGGCGTTTGATGCGGGCACTGTCCTCCAGCGTTTGCTTCATGTCTTCCTCCTGTGTGTTTGTGTATTGTTATAGTTTTAAGATTAATTATATAAGGCAGTAAATTTCGACGCAACATAAAAAAACAACTTGTTATATTGACAATTCAATATTTATATCAAGTCTTGAAAAACGACTTGTCTCAAGTGGGATTCAAACCCACGACCTTCCTCACCAGAACAGCTCTGCTATAGGTCGTCCGGATTGCGAAAGCGGTGGGTTCGAATCGCACCTTAGGTAAGTTGTTAAATTCCAAGTTCTATTTTCAGTTTCGAGAAAACATTCTCCACATAGGCAGTATCAAAGGCAGGCAGATTTATTATTTATAAAAAAAAAACTTGAAAAATACATTTTTAAATACAGAATTCGTTATAAAATTGATAATATTACAACAAATCGAAATGGGATTGCTTGTAAAAGTAGTTATTTGTAACTCAACATTTTGTGCCAGTGCGCAGTACTGAGAGGAGTTGCAACAAAAACATATAACTTGTCTAGGTAGCGATCTTTCAATAGTAAGAACACTTAGCAGGTAAGTTACTTTATTAGTGAACTTAAGTAGGCAGTGAACGTTTTTTCATAAAATAATGTGAGCAAGCAATTATTAGTATCAGTGTTAGCGTATTAGTGCTGTTAGTATTTATACGCGCATGTATAAAACGCTACACAGCTTAAAAGTGCAGTTAGTAATTAATTAATTCAAAATGTTTAAAAAAAATGTATTATTTGTTTCACATGCTTTTCATATTTACCTGTTATTGTTACATTTATAAAATATTTTATAGTATTATTTATATATTTAAAAAAAGTGTATTTAAAAGTTAGTAGACCAAATAAATTAATAAATATATAAAACCTAGAAAGTGTCCAATGATTATTTATATAAAGTAACATTCCAAAGCATAAACAACAAACTATTTACAAGCAAAAACTAACTCTAACATAATCTAAACTCTAACGAGTTTGCAATACGTAGCTGGCATCAACATTACCTCGTATAGCGACGCCAGGGACTCGAGGGTGCGCGCGCGCCGCGAGCTATACCGGATGGAGCTCTGCCGGTCGAACTACGCAACGCATGCCACATCACATCAATAAAAACCTCATTTAATTACATGCTCTTATGAAAACAAAACACAATGAAACAATAAAATAAAATTCTACGATTCTTCTTCTATTTATTCTAATAAAAAAAACTATTATCCTATCATTAGTTCAAGGGCATGATATAAAAAAAAATCAGGAAAACATTCTGCTAGGCTACAACATACAGGTTCACTTTTTTATCACCGTCCAAACCTTCTGAGATGACTCCCGTGATACAAACGAACAACTCTTACTATTGGATCAACTCCGTAACTCGAAAATAATATTCAGCTGTTCCATACTAAACATCAATATTCATTTGACCAAAATGTATGGAACAGCTGAATTTTAATTTCGAGTTAGGGAGTTGGTCCAATAGTAAGAGTTGTTCGTTTGTATCACGGGAGTCATCTCAGAAGATTTGGACGGTGATATAAAAGTCAACCTGTATAGTAGTGAAGTCAGCAACGAAAACAAAAAAAACACTGAACTAACTCAAAGCAAACTAAAGAATGAATGTGTATGTGTTCAGCGTCTTTGGTTGCTGACCGTACAAATACTAGTACGAAATATTTGAATATAATCAAAACCTAGTAAATAAATAAGCTAAAAATTTTCCAATAATAGTCATGCTTTGGATTGGAGTAAAATAACATCGATAGCTACGGATTTCTATAGCTTGTCCATTACAACGTAATCATACCATGTTCGTTCTAGAAACACGCCAGGCATGTACATACAATCATTTTGGAAAGAGGCATACCAAAAATGTCAAAATGATGAAAAGACGTATTTTTCTTTTATAGCTTACACGATCAGCCAGTATCAAAGTAATTTATAGCTTACACAATCAGCCAGTATTAAAGTAAAGAGGTTCGCTCACGGTCAAGTTCCGGTTGGAGGCGTAGGTGAGGTTCCTGAGCTGCTCGATGCCGGGCGCGGCTACCATCACCACGTAGGGCAGGAACTCGCTGCTGTTGTGAAGAAGCTTCAGCGACTGCGGCGCGCAGTCCAGCACGCACATTTTACCTGGACGATGTTATACCAAAATATTGATGATGAAGACTACCAAATGACCTTGACGAGGTTCCTAGATTCCTGTTGCAATCTCCTTACAGTTTGTCTCTTCGGGAATCAAACCAAAACGTCGGCGTCTAAAGTAGCAAGGAAAGCGCTTAGTTATACCAGGGGGGTGTCACTCCGTAGTTTAGGTACGTTCGGCCGGCGAGCCTCCCGGGCAGGCGTATGGCAGTAGGGTGCCGCTCGGCTCGCACGCTCCACGTCGCACGTCGTCGCACGTTAAACGACCGATAATTTCTGTGATTTTTGTGCGCCGAACAATGACTACTAAACGATCTTATAATCCGTATAAAAGATACTGTTGTGTTTACGGGTGTCTCAATAAAAGAAACAACAATGATCGATCAAAAAATCGATCGATCAATCGAAATTAACATTTTAATACTTAAATATATCCATGAGTGGGAACCCTGCGCCCCTGACGTCAAATCGATATCGAGTCAGCGTTGCTTAAGTGAATATGAACGCTCGGGTCACACGATAAGTTTCAATTTCCCGTGAAAGTCGTAAGAGTAGGCAAGTTTTTATACCTAAACTTGACTTATGTTAGAGAGTGAGTCTTCTGTATGGCGTAGTACAGAATGTACAGTGTAGTTATTCTGTGATTATACTTGGGAAATATTGGTGGATTATCTTAAGATGCCAACTGTCAAGGAGAAAGTTGCGAAAAAATCGAGAAATATAAACATACCAACGAACTGGTTAAGAACGTCTTAAATACACAGCACAATATGGTACGCCTCAAAGAATGGCAAATACTTAACCTAGGCCAGAGAAACTAAACATTTTTTTTTGGAGTTTGCCGATTGACTCAGGCGGCGAGAAACTCAAGGGTTCCTTAATCTGTGTGAAACGAAACACCATCAGAGGTATTCTAGAGAGTATGGCATCACGCACCCCATTTCCTACTACATTCTCAGTCTACTATCGGCAGAAACAAAACAGCTTCTAATAATCAGCACCCAAAACCTCTAAATCTGGACCACATCTGATAATATATTTATTTATTGTGGTAAAACGACATACATAAATAACATAATCACACGAATACAAGTCGAAATTAGAATAATTATTATACAATGTCATTAGAATATAATTATACAATACAATAATGTCGGAATATACAAAAATACTCAACATCATTCGATCTTTCATTATGTAAAATCAGTTACTAGAATGACTCGATCACTAATCACTCATTCATTCCTTCACTCGTTCAACTGATGCCGCCTTGTGTCAACTGACGTTTCTCACTTAAATAAAAGTATTCAACCAGACCACAACGAAGTTTTACTTTACCGTCACTACGCCCTATACCCAACAAATAAATACGTCATTTACTATCTTCATCGTCAAATTTGGCTGAGCATTTACTGGCAGATAAAAAAAAATCAAGGTTACCTTCCTTGATGACGGCACGTATGGAGTCGAGGTGCGTGCCGTAGAGGTGGCCGTTGTGTTCGCCGTACTCGAGGAAGCGGCCCGCGTGCGCGTCGCGCTCCATCTCCTCGCGCGACACGAACCAGTACGACTGGCCGCTCTCCTCCATCGCGCGCGGCGGGCGGGACGTGTCTGCAGAACAAGTGGACGCTCAAATGAGTTCCTATTTAAAAACAAACCCTACCGATACTATTAAATACGGGTCCATATTGGCTCACCTAAAGTTTTTTGACCCGATATTGTTATTCCTACCGATTTGTAATCCGAATGATCGATCACTCTTCCTAAAGCTTTTATTCATACAATTCATGTTCATACAACTCATGTTTCCGAAAATTGTAATTAATAATATCACTAATGTAAATATATTTAAACTCCTACTGTTGTTTTTCATAACGCTTTTATCCCTAAACATAATTTCCATTATAAAGTGATGTATATTAATGTGAGCAACGCCCTAAAGTCGCTTCTGGCGCTGTGTTTATGACAACCTAACCCGCTCGTCGCTTCGCTCCTCGCTAACCTAAGCGAATTTATTTTAATGTCGCATCAAATAAAAAAATATATGACTTTGAAAATATAGGAAAACAAAAAATAGATGTTTATTGCTACTGACATTATGAAGTTGAATGATTCAGAATTATGAACATTAGAAACAGAGTAGTTAGGAATTGTGATTGTTAGGATGAAAAATGTAAGGAAGAATATTTTCGGTGTTCCAATTATCGGAGTTGAAAATTTAGGTGAACTTTGGCGCACCCATTAAGTACAGATAGGAGGACTGAAGGTTCACACGCCCAGAAACTGACAAACTTACTCAATGGACTTTGAACTTTATGACTGAGGCATATTATGGTTGAACACTTATTTGACAGTTTTGGATAGAGTGATATGCAGCGTCAATGTCTGTAAATAACAACAGACTCTTTTAAGTTAAAATAACGGCTGGTTTCACATGTTACAAGCAGCATCATTTTCATCAGCTCATTTTATGTCCCCACAGCTGGGGCACCAGCCTTCCCTATGGATGGATAGGGAGAATAATGTTACAAGCTTACCACCAACCAAACCAAGCTCAATAATATGTACCCAAACATTAAGATTCAGTGGGGTCAGAGAACGGTAGTCTAGCTACTAGACCCCAGATGCGGTTATAAATTTATAATAGATGCGATAGTTTAAAGTGAAATATTACATTAAAAACGGTTTCAAGATTAAATGTGTGCTCCAATTCAAAAGGGCCCTTACAAATTATCACGATAAGCGGCGACATAGGTGAATTTATTTGAAAAGCTACAAATAAAGGTAATACTCACGCGGCACGACGGCGCCGAATCTATCGGGGTGTTCCTGTATCATGCGGTTCTTGAGCGTGCGCCGGCCGACGCCGCGCGTGCCCACGAGCGCGAGCGTGCGACGCAAGAACGGCGGCGTGCGCGCAACCTCTTCGTATAGCGCGAGCTCCGCCCCTTCCAGTTTCACGCTCGAGCGCGACTCGTATACGAACTTCTTTTTCTTTTTCGATATCTGTGGCATTGACGATGTAGGTATTAGTAAACGTCATAAGAACGACAGTGAAAAATGATTGATCTTTTTGTCAAAAGCGGCACTCAAATACGCCTGACTCTACAATTTAGGGCTTATCATTTGACATTAGGTGGAATACCTACAACTCTAGCAAAATAAGTCAACTCTATTTAATTTGTAAGCCAAAGTGAGCCTTATTCAAAGGTGCCGGTTTGAGTCCAGCCCCATAATTTTTATGTATTAAAATTTTGACAAAACATATATGTTTATATTCTTAAAAATAACTATACATTAATGTGTTCCTATAGTCCATCAATAAAGCTTAAAGATTAGATTGGATTCAGGGAATAATCTAGACTTGCGATTAGCGAGGCCGAGGTCAACATGCCCAACCCTAGATCATTATTGAAAAGTATTATAAAGGAAAGCTAAGACACTCCTTGCAGAAAGTAATCTGCCGATAAATTATGAACTATAATAGAAATCGGCAGGTAACACGCCACAAAACGTAAGGTCAATTACTTCTCTTAAGCCTTTGTTCGCGCTAGTGAAAAATAGATAGCCTAGAAACAGATTTATGTAGCTCATTAAAAAGAATAAAAAAGACAAAACCAATTGAGCAAGAGGTAATTAACAAACATACTGAAATTACAAATACAAGAGGTATATTGCTTAACGTGTTCAACAGTTTCAGCACCATTTATCGGGATCAAGCGTAAACCCTCACGCACATAAACCGTCTACTTCCGTCATCTAGGATGGATGGAATGAAGTTTTCAATATTTTTTTCTATGAGAGGCGCATCTATACTCAATAATATACATAGTCAATTGCACTTACTTTCATAGTAACTAGATCGAAATTTTTTATTTGTTTGGTTGAATGCTATAATTAATTTTATCTACACTAATGTTGTAACATTCAACTTATGTTTCCAATACTTGACTTATAATTACTACTATTATAGCGCAGACAACAAAACACTCAATTTAAGCAATTTCACATGATGGTATAATATCCACATCGATATCGTAAAATCTCATTATAACATCAATAAAACGCGACCAATTAACCTGGCGAGCCTTATGTCAAAATCCTCATACAAGTTGTATAAAATTTTGATATTAGGCTGGCTTTTGAAAACAGTTGGGTTATACGTGAAAACTTCGTCGAAACTACTAAACTTACATACACAAAACTCTTTGGTAAGATCTTGTGGCAATTGAATAAAAAAAGAACAGCGCGCGCTCGCTCCTGATTGGCCCTGCGCGCGCAGCTGCGCTCTCATTGGTTATTGGATGGTGGATGGATTGGTTTGGTTGGTAATTAACATTAACTTTCAAAATTGTACCGTCCATAATTTGAACAATTATTATAAATAAACTATTGTCAGCTTTTACTCTTGTTGTTTGACTAATTGCATTAGTGAAGATAAAGTAGTGTATGCAACTACATATAACACGGGTATTAAAACACTCGTTACTATTATGAAACTCGCTGCGCTCGTTTCATAAACTCACACTCGTGTTTTAATACCCTTCATTATATGACAGTTGCATAAACTACTATTATCTACACTAATGTTGTAACATTCTACTTATGTTTCCAATACTTGACTTATAATTACTACTGTTATAGCACAGACAACAAAACACTCAATTTAAGCAATTTCACATGATGGTATAATATCCACATCGATATCGTAAAATCTCATTATAACATCAATAAAACGCGACCAATTAACCTGGCGAGCCTTATGTCAAAATCCTCATACAAGTTGTATAAAATTTTGATATTAGGCTGGCTTTTGAAAACAGTTGGGTTATACGTGAAAACTTCGTCGAAACTACTAAACTTACATACACAAAACTCTTTGGTAAGATCTTGTGCCAATTGAATAAAAAAAGAACAGCGCGCGCTCGCTCCTGATTGGCCCTGCGCGCGCAGCTGCGCTCTCATTGGTTATTGGATGGTGGATGGATTGGTTTGGTTGGTAATTAACATTAACTTTCAAAATTGTACCATCCAAAATTTGAACAATTATTATAAATAAACTATTGTCAGCTTTTACTCTTGTTGTTTGACTAATTGCATTAGTGAAGATAAAGTAGTGTATGCAACTGCATATAACACGGGTATTAAAACACTCGTTACTATTATGAAACTCGCTGCGCTCGTTTCATAAACTCACACTCGTGTTTTAATACCCTTCATTATATGACAGTTGCATAAACTACTAATTTAATAATAACTAATGTATTTTTAAGAGAACTGATGTTCACTGAGATTGATGATTTTCGGTTACGTTCGCAAATGAAAGAGCAAATGAAGGAACTTATAAATGACAAAAACTTATTAAGCAAGTTTTATTGAGAAACTGAGCATTGTATGTTTAATAAGATTATATTCACTTTTAAACTTCAATGCAAACTGCTTAGTATATAACATTACTCAACATACAAGTACCCAACCGCCATCAGTCAAGGGCTTATGCATGGAGTCACCATATCCTTGTCTGTATATTTATATTTACTGCTGTAACTCTGTAATGTGTGGCAAATAAATAATAAAAATATCTTACCCTTGCCCCACAAATGCTGATTTTATGAACAAAGTCTGCTTCAGGAGGTACGTAAGCTTTGCGACGTTCTTCTAATTCAGGAGATGGTATTAATCCAACATTATCTGGATTTTCAACAAGACTGGCTTGCCACCAATTGGGATCTTTTCTATCTGAGACCTAAACACAAAAACAAAATTAATAATATTAAAATATTTTTGATCTTTATCTCAAAATGTATTGCAGAGTTTCTAGATTGTTAGTGCAAAATCTTAGTGCAACATAAGGTTAGCAAAGCAGGTTGGTATAAAATAGTTTTGATAGTTGTAGTCAAAATATTATAATAAATTTAAAAAAAAACATTTGAAGGCTTGGTTTAACTTTACATGCTAAATTGTATTTGTATTTACTTACTTGTAATATATCACCTCTTTTAAACTCTAATCCTATTTCCTTGCATGGGAGTAAAGTGTCTTCTTTTGGATCATATTCAAACAAGGCTCTCATGTAGCACTGAAAGATTTTTTTTAAATAGATTTATTTCAAGTTAAGTAGTAACTAAGTTAAGTAGTGTTCATTTTAATTTGTTTTTCGGTTAATTTATAATTTTAAAAGTAACTTTGACAAAACAGTAGCTTGTAGCAAACAATTCATTATTTAAATATTGGGACTAGTTTCATTACTAAGATGAGGTCATGGAAAGTTATGTAAAATATTTCTTTGTACAAATGTTATAGAAATGCTTTTATTTTACATCAGTTCTCCTCATAATGAAATATTTTACATAGTAATCACATACTCACAGTTAGTTTATTAGTCAGCTGATTGCTTTTCTCTTTTAGATTCGGGCCAACTTTCAACGACACTCTGTCATTTGGTTTGGAAACGGCCTCCTTTAGTTGCTCTTCAGAATTGATCTGTATGCCGTCAACTTCTAAAAGGACATCGCCCACTGAGAGCAAGGCTTGTTTGGCTGCGGCACTGCCCGCCATTATCCTTGCTACTATCAACTGCCCATGCTCATCTGTGGTAACCTGTGTAAAGTGGAAATAATTGGTAAAAAATTGGTAAAAAATTGGTAAAAGTATTTTATATAAGTTACATTTACCAATTTTATGTTAAAGTATAAAAGTTTATAGGTTTTGTTGGGTTTATGGTGAGTTTTATGGAAAAATATTTGCAGACCGCATACTGCCCCTCCTATAACCAGATTTATTACCAGAGCATGTTGTATATAAAAATTAGTCTGTATTATAAATATTTATTAGGATTTCTTAGATAGTTTTTGAACAATTTACTTTATAGAATGTAACAAAGACACATAGATTTACATAAAATTTGTAAATTTTGAAATAAATAAATTTATTAATATGTTTTATAGTCAATTTGTTAACAGATGACATTTCAAAATGTGTTTGTTTCTTTGAAGAAATATTAAACAAAATACTGGCAGTATTTTTTCTTTGCATAGCTAAACATAAACAAACACTTTTAACTTTATATAATACTCACAGTGAGTCCTAAAGGTTGCCCAGGCACTTTCCGCAGGCCTACAACTTTTACAGTTTCTATAGGCATGTCTTCGTTATCTTCAGGGTTACCGTCTACAGCTTCTGCTACTGCTTTAGCTTCTGCTACTGCCTTAGCTTCTTCTTTTTCCACAATTTTCTCGTCAATACCTGAGCCACGTTCTAACCAAATTGCTCCTATCTTATCATGAGCATCTATCAAAGCCTGTAACAATAACTTAGTGTATTATGCTATCAAGTAATATATTTCTTTATACCAGCTGAGGCAACTCATCTTTATTCAAATGCTTTTGTTAAATTTTAGTTCCAGTATTGATTTATTGATATTGATTAGGTTTGATTGGTAACAAATGTAAACAAAGGATTAATTCAATTATATAACCTCTTTACATCACAAAGACATTCTTATTGGAAAGTTATACAACGCCATATTATTAGTAAGCGAGTTTGTAAGCGAGTTTCTAGGCAAGTCTCATGTAATGCTTACCCTGAAATGCACACGCGACAGTAGTATGGCAAGTTCAGCTTGTTCGATAGTTCGAATGTTATGCCCGCGGTATTCGCTTAGCGTCTTGATTATGTTGACGTTGCCCAGGGATACAGGTTTCACGATCAAATCCTCCTCTGATTCAATAGACTGCAATAACACTGATCAGTAATTAAGACAATCAACACTAACGACTTTACAAAATACGGAAACCCATAGGCGTGGCACTTGCTGTTAGTAATTCATGAATGAAAAAACAACAATACACTTTTTATCTTGTACCTTTTACGCAACTGACAAATAAATACTACTTAAAACATTATAGCATTTAATACCTAATAGTAAAATTCTTTTGTATTCGATAAATAACTACGGTAGTAAAGCCAAATTCAACGATTTCACTTCTTGGCTTGTTAGGCTTTGACATTGACAGGTTGTCTGTTTCCTTGAAGCACAGACAAATTGAAACATGCGTTGAAATTACAGCGTTCTTTTATAGACATTCTTGCGTTGTTATAAAGTTTATATTTAAACAGTTATTTAAAGTCACTTACATTATAATTTTAAAGCTTATGCATTTCAACAAACGTCAAAAAATCAAAAACTGTTGCCAAACCAAAAAAATGGTATCTCTAATGAAAAAATTATTACTCTTTTACAAATCTTATTGAATTTTTTGTATACGACAAAAGCCCATTCATAAGGATTATTAAATTTTTTGTACTTCATAATTTTTTTAATAGTTTTTTAGGTTTATCTAGAAGTATAAAAATGTATTTCTTTCTTCTTGTGGTGATTCTTTCCATCCATAGGTTATAGGGAAACACACCCCGTACCCCAGTTGTGGTGTAAAAACCACATGAGTAAATATAAAACACAAAGATATAAATGAAGCTGAATTGTTTTTATTAATTTATTGAGACATATATCTGTTCCCTTTTATTTATATGAATGTTTGCGTGTTAGTAGATAGGGCCGAAGCTTCATCGGAGGACGCGGTTAGATGGGCCGTTTCACCAATCTTTACCGCACGTGTGGGTGGGAAACAGCACTTTCCCACACGCCCTGCAAAACTCAACTCAACCCCACAAACCTCTCGGCTTATTTATTACCAACAGCCCGGTCGAGACGGTTCATTTTCACTCGTTGGTAACAGGGCCGTAATTTTTCAGCCTAAATGTTGAGTGAGTAAAACTAACAGCTTATGACTAAATTTGTCCTGTTAGTATAATAATCCTAACCCTAACACAGCAGAGATATATTTCTGTGACTATATTACGGGTAGGTTACTAAACCATACCAAATTATATTATAAATAAACAACCTCTCACGACTCAGGCATGGAATAAAAACTAACATTGGCTCTCTGTGGGATTCGAACCTGCAACCAGCAACCTGCAACCTTGGTTTATCTGGGTAACGCAGTCTAAACGCCTACCGGCTGTTTACTAGTTGGTTCTCTTCACCATCCATACAAATTAAAAAATAGTTGCAGATTTGTACAATATCATATAAAGAATGTAACTCGTATCTCTTAATACCCACAATGAAATTTTTTTATGTAATAAATGTCCTCGTGTATGCTTTGTTGGATGTCCTTAAATAAATAATAATTACAAAAACACAAATGTTGAAAAAATTTCCAAGAGCAGGATTTGAACCTGCACCCTTCTGACATACCGGGTCAGGTGCTCTCTCGTGGTTCTAACCAGCCCGCCGAAATTATTCAACACTATTTATTTTTTTATTTTGAAAGCCAAAGGCGCCTATTTAATGTCAACAACTACCGTATTTTTACAAATACTTTAGTCTGATCTTTAGATCAGTTAAGAAGTAGGCAAGCTATTTATAAAATGTTTTTGTTTTGTTTATATAGTTTTAACGCAAAATTTGTTGAGAAACAAATTACAAAAACACAAATGTAAAAAAAAAAAATAAAAAAAAAATTAAAACTGTATAGGTATGTACATGTTAATACTTGTGACTGTACAATAAGGTAACTGTTGAGGTATTTCTATATTTTGCATGACAATGTTTGGTTGTACACACTCATTGTACACACGCCGCCCGCGCCGCCCCGGCACATCAGACTGCCACAAACTGTCCAATTTCCTCAATAAACTTTGAACTCTATGTCCAAGGCATATGAACATTTATTGAAAAAATTGACAGAATTGGATAGATTTCCACGAGCAGGGTTTGAACCTGCACCCTTCTGACATTCCGGGTCAGGTGCTCTTCCAATTGTTCGCAACAAAATTTGCGTTAAAAATTATTTGAACATTTATAAATAGCTTGCTTACTTCTTAACTGATATTTAATATTTGTAAAAATATTATGATCGGATGTTAGTGACGGTAGTTGTTGACATTGAATAGGCGCCTTTGGCTTTAAAAGTTAAAAAAAAGTGTTGAATAATTTCGGCGGGCTGGTTAGAACCACGATAGCTCAATTGGAAGAGCACCTGACCCGGAATGTCAGAAGGGTGCAAGTTCAAATCCTGCTCGTGGAAATTTTTTTAGCATTTGTGTTTTTGTAATTTGTTCGCAACAAAATTTGCGTTAAAAATTATTTGAACATTTAGAATTGGATAAGTTCATGTGCAAGTGTCTGTACTACCACGGTAATATTACCGTGGTACTACTTTATTTGTACTAACCTCACATCGGCGGCCGAAATCCGGGCTCTCGATAATACCTCTTAAAAATATCACGTCATGGTTTGAAAGATCATCTTCAGGCTTTTTTTCTTCTTTTCCTAGAACAAAAAGAAATGGTGTTACTTGTTACATGCAACGCCTCGGAGGCCGAGTGGCGCTCAGCCCGATACCGGAAGGTCTAGAGTTACCAGATGGCCGGTACCCACCGCGATTGTCCCGGAATACGAGCGTACCCGGGTCCCGGAATCCTCAAAAACGTCTCGGAAAAGCATTAAGTAATTGTTTCTAAAATACCACCAAGTCGCAGAAAAACTCTCAGCATCGCGCGCCGCCGCCGCCCGGTTCCGAATGTATCCAAATGTAAAGTGGTCAATCAATGGTAAGTATTATAATTAAGCAGGTAAATTTTATTTTATAGATAAATAAAACTGTGCTATCTTTAGTATTGGTTTTATTTTTTTTGTTCCGGAATTCACTTCAGTATATCTAACAACCCTATAGTCTCGGTTCAATTCCCAGGTCAGGTGGGTTACTCTTTAAACACAATTGCTATAATCAATATCCAATCCCAAATCTAAAAAATTCAAATGGCACTCTTAAAAGCGATAATAGCGCTACATTGGAATTAAATTGCGTGGAAATTGAGTGAAAAAATTATTATCGAGATGGGGCGTTCCGAAATTGCGAAACTTCTCCCAATATCGATACATATTAATCGCATTGGAATTGTATTGAGATTGAGTTTGCGTCAAGAGTAGCCTACCAGGCAAAGTGTTTCGGATTTTTCGATGCATTAGACCGGGTTGATCACCAACCCGCATTAGACAAGCGTGGTGATTAAGCTACATTGAAATCAAGTCATAAATTGTAGTTTTGACTTGATTTCAATGGTGGAGGCCTATACCCAGCAGTGGCAAGTTAAAGGCTAACTTGTTGTTTACATATTAACGATCATAAATATTTATCCAAAAGAATGAAAAAAAAATCTGGATGCCACTATTTTCAGAACTGAAGTGACGCTGATGATGCTGACTCGATAAAGAACTTCATAGTCAATTAGGATTTAAGATTAAAGGTTATTTTAAGGGTAGCGCCGTCCGTTTTTTTATATTCTAATATATTTAAAAATTTCTTTAAAATGTCCCTGAACGCTCTCTTCTCCATTGGGGAAAAAGTATGTTTCTTGGCGGACATTATACATTTTTAACATATGATTTAAATTTAAACAAAACACCAAGCCAAGCCAGCCAAGTGAATTTAAAAAAAAGTGTAGTTCGTTCCCTGAGGAACCGGCTAAGGTCATAGACCATGCTGCCATGTCATTAGTTTCTTAATTTCATTAGTATTCAGCTGAATTTAATTCTTGTATGATGATGATGAATGATAATAGAAATGAGAAGTGAGTAATGATATACCCCCCAATCCCTCGAGTATTGAGATACTCGAGGGACCCACATCTTTACTGAGGTAAAGATGTGGGGCTTTACTAAGTCCTCGGGCGGAGTTCTTGAAAGAATTTGAAAAGTGACGTTGCACTGTTTTGTTTCATTTGCCAACACTCATACACACTCACGAACACTTAACGGTTAATAAATCACCATTATTTCACATTAATATTCGACATAACACAAATTTTAGAAAATAAAACAAAACCGCAAACATGACTCTTCACTTTCCCGCCAAGAAGTCCCCAGCCAGCCAAGTGAATTAGTGAACCGTCATTCAGTCATTGTCAGTGTTAAATTATCTTTGATTGTCAATGTAAAACGCGCGTGGCGCGACTGGCGCGCGTCCGTGCGTTTAGTTCATTCAGATATACTTTTCATGGTCATATAATACTCTATTATTAGCAGAAACATTGAGAAATGTTATTACAGAAATAATAATACTTCAAATATTATTTAATTTTACATACTTTAAAAAACTGTTAAGGGGGTGCCGCGCGGAATTTCGAAAATTTACGTGTTTTTAAGTCACTGGTTTCTTCAGAAACTTTGTAAATATAGCACAAATGAGACAATGATCTGACATCAAATTGTTCGTATTGATATTCCGCAGGCCACTATTGTCTTATTTTTCAATTAAAAAATATGAATATGAAAATATTAAGACTTTTGTTATTTTTTACCCAAACGCCTATGATTTTACGAAAGTAAACATTGCTCTAATTAAATCACCAGCCTACTCTGTACAGATATTAGTGTGCGTGCGTATTCGTAGTCGTGCGCCGCCGTTGTCACACCACTGCCATGCGCCGCTCGCTCGCTATCATAAAGAAACTTGAAACTCGCAGTTTTGCGTCCGCGCTGCACCCCCTTAAAGAGAACCAAATAATAGTTGCTAGTACAAAAACAAAACGTTGATTCCTTCGTTCAAAAACTTATTCAATGAGAATGTCATCTTGATATTCTGCTCATAAGTTCGATCTCAGTTGATACGCTCTTGAGACAGTTTTATTAATACGGCCCTAAGAGTCTCCTCAATATTAGTAGGTCGTAAAAAATCTCGTTAACGAAAACCATGGTATAACGTTTCAATTTCATGGTGCTTTGGCGCGATGTTTGCGAAGCGCACCCTCTCGTTAGTCAAACATAATCAATTCTGTTGGTTTTGTTGACGACAAACTTGCCTGATCAACGATTCATTAATTTCCGTTATGGAAGTCAGAATACTTTTTTGCCATTTTTTCTAATAAAATATGGGTACTTCACAGGAGCTTTACATTTTTATACTGTTAACTTAATTACAAATACAAATTCAAATATTTGTATGTAATATAAATATTTATATATTGTTTTGCTGCATAACATTCTTTTATACCTATACATAAAAAAAAAACTTTTCTCTTACGTTACGGTCATTTAATTGTGAAGTAAGTAAATATCCTACATATTGTCCCACCCACTGCCTCCATCATTGAACTCAAGTTATCGCTACAAATGATGGGTATCGGCTTAATGACCACGCTTGCCAAATGCAGGTTGCTGATCACAAATCCGAGCTATGCAAGTTCTAATTCTACTCTCAAAATCACAATTCGGCTTTCGACGAGGACTGAGCACAGATGACGCTGTTACAGCTCTGACGTCAATAATCGAACAGGTACTTAGATAAAGGAAATAAATGCCTAACAGTCTTCCTCGATATGAAAAAAGCTTTGGATAGCGTCTCTATCCCCACTCTTGTACGGAAGCTTGATCAAATTGGTCGATTTATTTAAAGATTACCTTACAAACCGTAGGCAACAAGTCAAAATAGGCCACCATCGTAGTCATGACTCTACCATCACCTATGGACTCGCAGGGAAGTGTTTTGGGACCGACTCTTTTTCTGATATATGTAACATGTCTTTGTAACATGTCCATACGTAATGGGCATGTATTTTCGTATGCAGATGACACTGCTTTGGTACTTTGTGGGCAGGACTGGGAAGATGTTTGTCAGATCTGAGAAGAGTGCTGAAGTAGGTCTGGCCAAGGTCCCACAGTGATTAAATAAACATTTATTGACACTTAACGCATCTAAGACAAACTTTATTTGTTTTACCAACTACAATAGGAATCAACCTAATTTTAACGTTAAAATTCACACTTACCCTGAATTACACAACTCAAACTGCTCTTGCCCTCAAATAAACCAAATATCTAACACAAAATATTTCGGTATTCTCGTCGACCAACGCTTATCTTGGCGTCTGCATATACAGGGTGGAAAGTTGAGATGGGGCATTAAGGGCAGCTACCAGATCCCTTGCTGCTACGCGAAAATGATCTTAGCAGAACTTTCCCAACTTTTTGAGTAATGACAATCGACATTCACAGATTTTTGATAAAATGTACATACAGTCAGCGAGAAAATCGTCAGAACTGAGTAATTTTTTTTTAAGCCAACCGATCCCATTTTTGTAAAGGATTAAAACACTCTTTGACACCAACTGAGGTTAGAGTACTAGAACACCCACAAATCAAAGAAAACTTTTTCCATACATTTTAGTAGGGTAATAACACTATAACAGAGTAGACCGCATGTGTTTTTTTACGCGTATCGGTCCTTTATACTTAAAGATTAAAAATAAAGATTGGCGGACAATTTTTTTTGAAACTGCCACATTCGACGAGATTTCTTCTGAGTCTTTCGAACCTCAGTAAGTTCTAAGGGAGCTCCCCGCACAAATACCTGAGAGTTGAAATTCATTATTCTGTGTCTATGACCTTTGGAAGCAAAGACTAAATGATTTGACTTTAGGGAATTTATAACTAGACTGTTTGCACTACACCAACCAGCTATGCTTTCCAGATCCTTGTTTAACTTATCAATAGCAGCTATCGTTTCATTAGGATTAAAAGAAATGTATATTTGGACGTCATCTGCATAAAGGTGAAAATTGCAATAAGAAATACATGAGGCTATGTCAGCGATATATAATATAAAAAGTAGTGGACCAAGGATAGAACCTTGCGGCACCCTCCTATTTACTGGTAGAATATCTGATATAGATGTTATTCCATTTGTATTAAGTATTTCTACAGCCTGAAACCGCATATCAAGGTAGAAGGAAAACCATTTGATTGCCATATCGTCAAAACCATAAAACGACAACTTAGACAATAAGAGTAGACAATAAGTATTTATTGTATCGAATGCCCCGTGCATTCACAGATCCAACAGTGCCAGTAAAGTACCTTTCTTTTTATCTTGTGCAGCTAAAATATCATCAATAACATCGATCAAAGCAGTACTGTGTCCCAGTGTCCCTTCTTAAAACCAGATTGCCTTTTCGGTAATATGTTGTTATGCTCTAAATAATCTTTTGTGAACATATTGTTTTTTTAATAATTTTAGATAGAAATGGCAATGGCATGGATATTAATAGGACGTAGATCTTTACAACAAGAAGGGTTACTAACTAGGCAATGGACGTTACCAAAGAGATTTTCCACGAATCAGGGAAGATTCCCGTGACAATAGAGGTATTAACTATAGCTGTGATTAAATTGAGTGTATGTGGAAGTGTCAGTAGCATCATATCTTTGGAAATGCCGTCTATACATTTTGCATTGGTTTTAATTGATTTCAAAATTGTAAGCACTGCACCCTCATTGGTAGGTTGCATATGAAAGACTGCATAACTGAATCTATGAAATTCATAGTATGTTAAATCAGACAAACTTACGTTATTACTACCAGGTAAAGAGTAAACAAAGTGATTATTAATAAGATTAGGATCCATCCAAGTTCCGCGGTTTAAGCTTTAAAATTAACAACATTCTGCTTTATATACAATACCAAATATTTCTTGGTAAATTTGTATATAATAAGTTAAACCGTATCCTGAATACATATCCTATGACTCGGTTTAAATGCAAACAATCAGTCTCGAAATTTTTACGTTCGAAAACCTACGAGGAGGTCGAAAATATGCTTCAGACGCTAAAATAAGCCGCAAAAAATATTAGCGCAAACGATTTTTGATTGTCATCCACACAAACACACACGCACGCATGCACGCACCCACCCACGCACCCACGCACGCACACACGCACACACACACATACTTACGAAATAGCTTTTAAGATCACAAGCCAAGTCCAAAGTGGGGGGCCAGAACTATGTAACCCAGGGTATCCTAGCGCAAGTTCTGCTCTCTCACAATTAAAAAAAAAATCCTTAATAAACGTGGCTTATTGATGTTTGCATTAAGGTAATTCTGAAATTAAGCAGTTTTTTCAGTATATAAAGCTTTATTAACAACTGTTTTTAATTCCTTATAATATTTTTTATGGAGCTCACAATTCGTTTTACGACTACGTGAATATGCTTTGTCGCGTAACCTCATGATCTCTCTCACATTATAAGTTACCCAAGGGTAAGAGTGTTCCTTAATGAATACCTTTTTGATAGGAGCATGTCTGTCGTACAATTAAGTTATGTGGAAGGTCAACTTTTCGACCATTTCGCAAACATCGTGACAAATAATCTTATCCCAATCAATACAACCAAGATCCTCTTTAAATAGGTCAAAATCTATATCTTTGAGTGGTCTATAAGTAAACCCAGACACGCATTATATTTAACAACTAAGAACACTATAATTATATTTGGTCAGGGGTTGAGATTTAAACGCTTACCAAGTACTTACATACTTACCTACTTGCATAATGCAACAAGACACTAATAATTTTATCACAAGCTAGTCCTCGTTTTCAGCGAAAGTTGGGTCAAGTCAACAGAACCCCGTTTCCATAGTTACTGTCCAATATTGGATCTAAATCTTTATGCTTAGATATCAGAATTGGTAAATTAGGTAAGCTTATAAATTTCGAGCTCCAAATATTAATTAAAAATAGGTAACATCCTAAACAGGTTTTTTTTTAAACAATCAACCAAGAAACACCCTATTATTTGTTTAAGATTTTTATTTAAAAAGAAACAGATAATTTGTCTTTGATTATTACTGATTTGCTATTGAATAAAGAAAACGCACTGGGATTATGCGCGCACTGTATGCATTAACACTTAATTTTCCGTTCTGGGTATTTGGGATCACATCAGACAGACTCATGTAAATATTTAACATTTCTGTCAATACGTTAAAAATATTTTGTTATCATCACTGCATTCCAAAACATCAGATTCTTCTCGCACGTGAGCGTAGAGCAGTTTAACGCAGCGCATCTGAGAGTAACAATTTTCTAATTATTTGCGTATTGGCGCAGTAAGTATTAAACGATGGACGGAAAACTAAAGCAAATCTGTGTTATCTGTGTTACTGCACTCGATAATAACTTCGCGTGACCTAGCGTCATTAATTCGAAAACGGGATTATGACGTTTGAGGTTATGTTAATAAGTCCTACCTTCATCTGGCGGTTTGTTGGCCAGAATATCTTTGAATCCCCGCCAGTTGACGGTGTACCGTCCGCTGCGTCGTACCATCATCGGGAATAGAGTGTGGGAGCCGTGGCCGGTGTGTAGAGTGCGATGGCTGTTTAGTTGTGACGGCGCATCACTGGCTGTGTCGGTGCAGGCCGGCGACGTGCGGCGAGCGTGCGCGGTATCGACGCGGGCGGGCGGCGCGTCAGCCGCCGTCAGCTGAGCGGCACGTCACGGCGGCGCCCGCCCGCCCGCACAGCTGCGCATGCGCGCTACGGGCCGCCCTACTCGTGCAGCACGCGTGTCCATTCACTCTCGATACTTTGTATCTATTTTTAACTATTATGTTTGCAGTATTGTAGCAGTATTGTAAGCAGAATTGAACGAACTTATTCATGCCTGTGTTCTGGTGAAGAATATGTAAATAAACTAACTAAATTAAAATGTGAATTGAGCGGGAAACAATTACTAATACTAATTTACTAATGTAAATGACTATGTACATATATATCAATTGTTGTGTCTAAATGCTGTTTAAATATGTTCAAAATAACTTTAAGTCACATTTTGGTAAGTAAAAAATAAGGTGAGACACTATAACAGTAAGAATGTACACTCGTTTATGTTTTTTTAGTAGTCATGATCATGATAGTTTACCCTCACGACTGTGCTTCCCTAGCCGTCCTCACCTACCTGACTTGCAAGTGGCTACTTCACACCTTGTGTGCTGGGAAAGCATTCCATTTTTAAGTGATGCGGACTAAACACGAAATATCTATTCCAACTTGTACATACTCTGTTTATTAGTAAGGCCATTACACTTTAACTAACGAATAACTTTGCTGTATCAAAAGGAGCCGCATTCCGCCTTCATAAGCAAGTTCCACAGACACTTAGTCCTCATAACAGTGTGTTGACGTTGACAATGTTACACGTCAATGTTAGTGTAAACTTTTTTTAAGACGACAACTTTGCCGTATCAAGTGCCGTGGTGCAATGAAGCAGCGCCCGTTTCCATAAGCGATAGAGTTCCACAGACACTTGGCCCTCATAACAGCGCGTTGACGTCCACTGACTCACGGCGACTATTTACAGATCGGGCGGGCGGCGGCGCTCGTTTACGTCGAGAGCGTTTTTCATGCGCAATTGGTGCTCACCAACTTGAGCCCGATTGAACGATTACCATTATTTTTACGGCACTATTGCCTTGAATGTTAAAAAAGCAAACAATTTTTTTAAAATTTCCTCTTCCTCTCCCTAATAGACGTGTTTTATCTATAATGAGTAGTATGCATATTTGAGTCAATTGCTTAATATTAATCTTATATGGCCATTGATTCGGGTAGTATGTAATAGTAAAACGGAATTTTAGTTAAATGGGAATTTAAATTATAAATTAATATATTCCGCGCTTTGGAAAGCACGTTCAGCCGTTTGGTCCCACTTACCGTCGTAAGATGGCGGTCGTTGAAACCCATCAACCGCATTTTATTATGTTAAGTATACTATTATAAAAAAAAACATAACTATAAGTTTATCAGTAAGGATGTGTCGGTAAAGTACCTAAGTAAGCAAAACTCTCGGCGGCAATATTTCCGGACCGTTACGACCTCGGAATCTTCAAGAAACGAGCCTATTCATTCCTTAAAGGCCGGCAACGCGTCTGCGATTCCTCTGGTTTTGCGGGTGTCCATGGGCGGCGGTGATTACTTTCCATCAGGTGACCCGCCTGCCGCCGCCCTTCTTCTTTTATAAAAAAAAAAAACTTAGTCCGATTATTATGACGAAGACGATCTTTCTATTATGATAGTATGGTATACTCGTATAGATTGTTAAGTATCTGGCCAAAACACAGAGCATAGTCTGTGGGCTAAAAGGACCAATGTCGTTGGTTGTTAATTAATTAATTGTTTAGCAACCAACCACCTTGGTAAATTGTTTTAATATATGTACAATAAGTATCACAAATACATAGTATGTTAAGGACTTTGCAAAACTTATATACTGTAAGTATATAAGTTTTATTAAGAGTAGGTATGTATATACCTACTCACAAAATATGTAGACTCATCACCATTAGCTGACATAACTGCTTGATATAGGTCTGTCCGAATTCATGTCATAGAGCCAAATCCCAGGCTCTTCCCATCTTCTGGGTGCCTAGTGCGACTTTCATTCACAATTACCATACAAATTTTGTAGGTATGGTAATTGTTAATGAATCTCGAATGAAAAAAAATTGAATGGCGAATGGCTGATCTTACGTAGTATCATCATCATCAGCTCATTTATGTCCCCACTGCTGGGGCACGAGCCTTCCCTATGGATGGATAAGGAGAACGGGCCATGAACCACCACGCGGGCCCAGCGCGGATTGGTGTTTGTTAACGACTGCTAATGCAGCCGGGACCAACGGCTTAACGTGCCTTCTGAAGCACGGAGGAGCTCGAGATGATAAATTTTTGGTCACCCATCCGATGACCGGCCTTTGCGAAAGTTGCTTAACCTCAGCACTCGCAGCTCGCACCGGGCGCGTTAACCACTGCGACATCGAGCTTTTACGTAGTATCATATTGTCTCTAAAATACGCAAAAAAGTGTTGTGTCATACCAATCAATTGGGAAACACTCATGAACTGAAATAAATAAAGTTTATGAAACTTGTAACAACATATAAAGAACATAATTTTATCTAAATATAAACACACGTACTATATGAAAAAAATATGTAATGAAATGTGTAGTGACGCACATAAAATATTACGATCAACCCATAAAACGTGCGTGCCACTCACGTCTCGATACTTGGATATTGAACACTTTATTTTTAGAAAAGTGGATTCTGTACTGTGTATTACTTCTCTACGCGCGCTTTTTTTTCTAAGAAATCGGTTATGTGTGATGGCTACATACAACCTTGACAACGACACGTATCAGTATAACACAGGGCTTTATGCGTTAGGGCTAATATGCTCGCCCGCAGGTTTGCACGCTGTACCAAACAGGTCAAAGTTACCCTATTTAAAGCTTATTGTAACTCTTTGTACACGTGTAGCCTGTGGATGAAATATACCCAAGGAGCGTACAAGGCCCTGCGCACTCCGTATAACAATGCCTTCAGGGTACTGATGGGGCTGCCACGCCACTGCAGCGCGTCAGGTATGTTAGCGGAAGCTGAGGTTGATAGTTTCTCAGCTATCATCAGAAAGTGCATCGCTTCCATAATACACCGTGTGCGTGGCAGCCCCAACAGCCTCCTGCAGACGGTCGCGGCGAGGCTGGACGTGGACAGTGCGATTATGCAACACTGGACCAGCGTCCATATCGCTAAAGACACTAGGATAAGTTACAATAATTTTTATTAGCTACTAACATAGAATTAAGTAAATTGTTACTAACACTATGGATGCAAATCCGAAATGAATGAATTTTATTTATTTATTTATAAGTAATTAAAATATTATTGTTTTTTTTTATGATGATTTATCTCTGTTTCGCCAACTCGCATTTGGCAAGCGTGGTAAAAGCCAATACCTATCAATTGTAGCGATAACTTGACTTCAATGACGGAGGCCTTTGCCCAGCAGTGGGGTAGTATATAGCCTTCTAGCTGACCCGGCGGACTTCGTACCGCTTTGACAGTTTCCATCATTGAGTTAAAAAGGTTAAATATATATCAATGGTTTCCATGACAACAAAACAAACAAATCATTTTGTATTGGAAAATGAAATTCTCGTTTTTAGAATTTTATATATGTATATATTTTTTTAATATAGCCTATGTTACTCAGCGCTAATGTAGCATTCTAATGGTGATATATTTTTTTAAGTCGGTCCAGTAGTTTTTGAGTTTATTTGTTGCAAACATACATATATACATTCTTAGAATAGCATACATTAGTATAGATTTACTTAGTATTTACCTTTATTCTAAGGTATTTACTAATTTTATTTTACACTATCTGCTCGGACAGACTTTGTTCTGTCAAAAGCTATTTGTTTTTCTCTTTATTAAAACTTTCCGAGTGCCTTAAGGAACATACTAAAAAAAACATTAGCCAAATCGGTCCAGCCATTCTCGAGTTTTGCGCATAGCAACATTCATTTTTATTTATAAAGATAGAAGATAATAGAACGCTACTTTAAAATGAAACACAGAGGGGGTATAAAGGTAAATCACCAATCGTAGATTTGATTTTAACACTAGAAGATAAACCACGATTTACCCGAAAAAAATATCATAGATACTACAGCATACTTGAAAGGGACTGGCTTAAGCGAAAACATAATATATTAAAATTTTATCGATAAAATAAAATCACAAACTTACGTCTACTTTTCAACTAGAATCAATTTATTTTCAATTTGACGCATATTACTGAGCCAATATTTTAACACATAATATCAAATTATATTACCGAGCGACTGTATTAGCGATTTGAAAAAAAAATGTATATTTTACGAGTAAATAAACTAAAACTAATTCGGCGCTTACGACATTCTTATTCCGTGCAGAACGCTCCAGTCTGTCGCACCTGACCCGAGGTAACAGGCATGTTTTGTTTCATCGATTAGTCGCGATCACTCTGTTGAGACGAGAGGACTGTGTTTCTGTGCTCAGGGCGCCGAGAAAATATTTCGTTAAAATAAGATATTATTATCATAATATTGTTATTATTTCTTTTCATTGGTGATGAGTAGTCTCACCTTGAAATATCGACCCTTACGCATTAACTTTAGAGCTCACTATACAATGTATTAGAAGCGCTGAAGCAATGACGGCGACGCGGGTACCGGGTATAGTATATGCAAAACAGAACGATGCTTTTGACCACTCGTATTGGTGGCAGTATGTATAGTAGTTTTTTTTCACAGTACATACATAATTAAGTTGAATTAGCTATTCTGGAAGTATTGTATCATACTTCGTATATTACCGTACAAACTTGTGATTTACAATTATTTTGTATTTCAGAACTGCTGCAGCTCGTAAATGTCGTAATATCTCACAAGCCGATGAATGCTATCCGGTCAAACTCGTACGCAAAAATCTCTCATCAACTCTGTTAGTTCGTTACAGTTGTTTAATTTAAAGCTATTCGTATATTTATTTTTATGAAAACCATAGAATGTAAACATAATATTGATTTTTTTATATGTTAACACATGAAAAGTCTGTCGTTGCTGACTGTACAATCCAGCTCGAAGATCTCGTAGATCTCGAAGAGCTCGCAGATGAAATGCCTCGCGATACCTGAAAAATGAATGTAAAAGCTTATTTCTATAAAAATGAACTTGAATTTGGTCCAGAATTATCTTTTCAAATATTTTACTAAATGTAGGTAGCACAGAAATTGGTCTAAAGTTAGTGGGGTCAGATGTGCTACCTGATTTGTATAATGGAATTACTTTACTGTGCTTCATTAGGTCAGGAAAAACACCACAGTCAATACATTCGTTAAATATGCAAGCTAAAACTGAAGCTATTGTCTCAATAACGGATTTAGTGACGTCAACGGAATTACCCCACAAATCAGCAGTCTTTTTTTTTATTAAGAGTGTTAAAAGTTTTAATTATATCTCTAAAATCAATTTTTTGAAAACTAAAATGTTTTTCACTAGGTTTGACATTTTCCTTTAGAACCGCTTCAGCTACAGTGGGGGACGAGTCCAAAGTCTTTGTAGTTGAAACTGGAATATCAGTAAAAAACTTCTCAAATGCCGCAGCAACATCAGCATCAGAAGTTAAGATTTGATTTTCGAAGCTCAATTTGTACTCATTGTTACGACTTTTGACATTTCCAGTTTCACTATTTATAGTATTCCATGTCATTTTTATTTTGTTATCACTTAGCTTAATCTTTGAACTCAGGAATTTTGCCTTTGCTAATCGACATACTGTTTTAAATAACTTAGAATATTTTTTGACATACAATTTGAAATCTTCACTGGTGTTATAGTTGCGTTCATCATATAGCTCATAAAGTCGCTTTCTACTTTTGTGGATACCAATTGTAGCCCATTCACTAAAAGTAAGAGTACCACTAACCGAGATCATCTTTGGAATAAAAGTTTTATTAAATTCTAAACAATATTTATGAAAGAAATCATTATAAAATTCATTTGGGTTATCATTATATTCTACATAACATATATTATCATAGAGATTATTTTGAAGCGTTCCAGACGACCTGCAGTTTTTGGTACAACAGTGATAATCTGTTTCTTCACTTGCTGACACTGATGTGGAAGGCTGACCATTTGGCCACAATGATCAGAGTCTAGTTTATTAATAATGAGTTTAGACAGAGGTACTAGATCAGTGTATATATTATCGATACAAGTGGCCGAAGTGGCAGTTATTCTAGTCGGCTCCAAAAATAAATTATTCAAATTATATGATTGAAATAAATTTTTAATTTTGATAGAACCTGTAGACTTTTCTAACAAATTAATATTAAAATCACCGCAAACAACTATCTTTTTACCTACATTGCGGATTTTATATAATGCTTCATCCATTACTTTTTCAAAATAATCATACAATGCTGACGGAGGCCTGTATACACTTAATACAACAAGTCGCTCCAGCTCCACAAAAGCTATTTCTATTGTTTGCTCAACCGAGAGGCTCATTATGTCTTTTCTTTCCTTTAATTTTAACTTCTTATCGACTATAATTAAGGAGCCACCATGAATTGAATTTACTCGACTGAACGAACTACCTACCAAATGATTATTAAAATTGAACATGAACTGATGATCTTTAAGCCAGTGTTCAGTAATACACAGAATATCAACTTTATTATCGTTCATGAACAATGCAATCTCTGGATCTTTGCCCATCATTCCTTGAATGTTCTGGTGAACCATACTGATTGACTGAACATTTTTAATAATTGTAGGTTGAGACGGGCTTTTCTTAGAATTAATTACACATTTATTTAAAATATTACCAAACATTTTGCAAGAGAATTCCTCTTTTGTCTTATGATTTAATTTAAAATCGTCATTAAAGAAAAGCTTTGTAAAAAAGCTTATTATAAAGTGTCTGATTACATTCAAGACAAAACAGCATGGGTTAAAAATGCTTCAATCACCCCAACAGGTATTTCTAATTTAAAATATTGTCAAGTAATTTTAATCTTGTATAACTTGATAACGGCATATAATTTTGTAAATGTCGTTACTTATATTAAAACTGTGGAGTTTCTTGCGCCCATTCTTCTCCACAACTAAAAAATAGACGTCCTGAATGGGTAGTAGGTAAAAAAAATGTTTGGACGATTCAAAAGTACTTTTCTAAAGTTTATTTGAATACAAAATATTTGACACTTTGACTTTGACTTTGATTACAGAAAGTCTGTTTATCTTAAGTGTAAACAATATTTTAGTTTTTTTTACCATTAAAAAAACAATAAAATTTTTCATTAAATTTCAATAGTAAGTTCTATAAAGATTGTTACATTTTAAGACAAGTTAGAATGAACAGACCTTAAATACATAATTTAATGCAAAAATGTTTTAACTTACCTTCTTTCTGTCTGTTCTTTGCAGTACAGGTACAAGCCAGGGAACGAATTCTGAAAAAAAAAATGTAAACCTATGAATCTATGTAAATAAAGCGATATTTTTGTAATAAAATTAGACTTCTTTTTTTTACATTGTCGACACTCTTTGAAGAAGAGATATAACAGTAAGAGCACTTACACACGAGCAGCACTTTGGTATCAATAGAGGTAACTGTAGCGTCGGATGGTAGGCCTTTGACCTTTAACGTGTCGACAGCAACCGCTGACTGTTGCAGTTACTTCTGTCGATAGCAAAGTGCGACTGAAAGGGATAATATAATCTACATGATACAAAAAATAATCTACATAATACAAAAATGCTTAAAGATTTAGAAGAAAAATGCTTAGACATGGCACCTACGCCTTTATAAAATAAAACAATATTAAATATTTAAAGTAGCAATATATAATAAAAATATATGATATCATTACTTACCTTTGCGTATTATTTACCACCAGCAAAGAGTATTTTAGTGTTTCGAAGTACAGCTAGGTGATCCGACTCGCACTTAGCCGGTTTTTATCTGATTATTTTAGGTATACTGTGCGCGATCGCACTAAACACGAGTACACACGAGGGAGCGACCTGCCAATTTGTTGCGTTGGCCGCCACGCCGTACGCACGGACGAAAGCGGGGCGTGAAAGGGGCGCGGGTGGAATCTGTTTTTTTTCTAGGTTTATACGCCCTCTTAAGGGGGTGCAGCGCGGACGCAAAACTGCGAGTTTCAAGTTTCTTTATGATAGCGAGCGAGCGGCGCGTGGCAGTGGTGTGACAACGGCGCACGACTACGAATACGCACGCACACTAATATCTGTACAGAGTAGGCTGGTGATTTAATTAGAGCAATGTTTACTTTCGTAAAATCATAGGCGTTTGGGTAAAAAATAATAAAAGTCTTAATATTTTCATATTCATATTTTTTAATTGAAAAATAAGACAACAGTGGCCTGCGGAATATCAATACAAACATTTTGAAGTCGGATCATTGTGCTATATTTACAAAGTTTCTGAAGAAATTAGTTTTAAGATATCATTACTTTTACCTATTGTTTATGAAGTTTCCGGGTATTTGTTTCAAATTCCAAGACAACCATGCCCTTGTGAAAGGATCAAGCTAACCTACACTAGTCCTTTAAATGTATATGACCTATTCAGCGCCTAGCACCAGTGATTTAAAAACACGTAAATTTTCAAAATTCCGCGCGGCACCCCCTTAACGAAGCTAATCGCGTTTTATTTTATCGTTATTAAAATATTTTTTATTTATTTTAAGAGTAATCATCAGATTATCAGATACAATGCATTTTGAGGCCAAGGCGAGCCAGCATGCTGAAGGCAGTTTCGTTCTTGTGGTAGTTATGTCCATAGCTAAACTGAACTGAACTGTCCTGAACTGCCTTTGTAAAGAATTTATAAAGAATAAAGACTTTGTCATCTACTTTAAAAAGTTTCTATAATGCACTTTACATCGATTCAATTCAGTTGTATTTACGTTTTTTTTAAAGTTAGTGCACCAAATAATTAATTATCTAGTAGTTTCATTATAATTGGTTAATTGGTTTTAAAAAAGGTGAACCTTTAAGTTAGTAAGACATGACGAAATAAATACAAAGGCTCCTTAAATTAGGCGAATGGAAGTCTTTGGCCATTGTATTTTTTAAAACTTATTATAAATAAATTACACGTGGCCTTATGGAAGGTATATCAAAGTTGTCTGTTTTTAAATCATGAATTACTACCAATTGATAATAATAGTGTCAAAAGATAAGAAGCAATTAAAGCTGATATTTCAATTCAACAACAAATTCTATAATTATAATATCAAATATTTTGACAAGCGTATCACTAAGGCGAGTCTTAGGGCCAACTTTGTTTTAAAATATGTTTTTATTTATCAAATATACCACTAGTAATATAACGTCATCATAGGCATTACCTCGGTGGCCGCTTAGCAAAGCGCTCGGCCCCGATACTCGAAGGTCCCCCCGGGTTCAATTCCCAGGTAGGCTACTCTTGACGCAAACTCAATCTCAATACAATTCCAATGCGATTAATATGTATCGATATTGGGATAAGTTTCGCAATTTCGGAACGCCCCATCTCGATAATAATTTGTTCACTCAATTTCCTAGCAATTTAATTCCAATGTAGCGCTATTATCGCTTTTAAGAGTGCCATTTGAATTTTTTAGATTTGGGATTGGAAATTGATTGTTGCAATTGTGTTTCAAGAGTAACCCACCAGGTCGGGCAAAGCGTGTTACGGATTTTTCGATGCATAACCCGGGTTAGTAATCACCAACCCGCATTACCCATCAATTGTAGCGATGACTTGACTTCAATGATTGAGGCCCTTGCCCAGCAGTGGGACAGTTATAGGCTATTTAATTTTTTTACTTTACATAGGTATAGGTATATATTATTTATTCAATAAGTTTTATATGAACTTAAACTTTTTTGTTTGAGTTAATAGGTTGATAACGAGACGAATAATAGATAATAGTCGCGTCTGAGTAGTAACAAGATAATTGTTTAATGCGTGTACGTTATGACCACAACATTCGCTTTTTGATTTTGGAGGTAGCTAAGTAGTGGAATATTTTTTCCTGGTCATTAATTTCTCGATAACATAATCTTTTTCTGCTTTTTGTTACGTATTTGACGGAATCACCTTTAGGATTACATCAGTTGCTCTTTATTTAATGCTCCAAGTTTTTTAATCTTGGAGATCGTCTTTAAGGAGATTGGCATCCAGAGGAGTAGGTTATCATAAGTCAGGGACGCAAACCAGAAGTTCAAGACTTTACGTATTATCTATTCATGTTTTTATCAAGACTTTTATGACTAGAAAGATGTCAACGTCGTACATGGTCTGTGAAGAGAGGAATTGCGTCTGGGGATTTCCTTTTGCCTGATGTGCAGAGCGGACATCGCATTACAATAAATCTATAGTATATAATCTATAGTTTGGTTGAACGCGCTAATCTCAGGAACTACTGGTTCAAATTGAAAAATTATTTTTGTGTTGGATAGTCCATTTATTGAGGAAAGCTATAGGCTATATTACCTTACGATATAACTAATAGGAGTGGAGCAGCAATGAAAAATGTTGCAAAACCGGGAAAATATTTTTATTGTTCGCTAATTAACGCGGGTGAAACCGCGCGGCACAGCTAGTAAATTATATTTGATAAATACTTGGTTCGATGTGGTAGTGCTATTGCTAAGGTTAACAACTTTCGCAAAGGCCAGTCATCGGATAGGTAACCAAAAAATGTATCATCTCGAGCTCCTCCGTGTTTCGGAAGGCACGTAAAGCCGTTGGTCCCGGCTGCATTAGCATTCGTTATCAACCGCCGACTAACCAATCCGCACTGGGCCCACGCCGTTCGTTTGGTGGGTTATGGCCCGTTCTCCATATCACCCTAAAGGGAAAGCTCGTCCCAGCAGTGGGGACATACAAATGAGCTGATGATGATAATGGTGGTTATGTGTGATACTTAATTCTAAATTTATAAACTACCTAGAAAAAAAATTTTCCGTGGAAAACCAATGTTTTTCTTCCAATCTCTCTAATCTCTAGCGTCAATACTTTACTAAGAATCGTTTCAAGAGATCTTATCTTAGTGGGGCCTGCCAAGGTTTGCCTCCCCGAGTGCACTTTGACCCAAGTGGATCTTTTGTGCGTATCTGTCTTTTCACTCTTCTTCATCCTTGATTACGCTGCCGGTGATGCCATTAAGAGAGATATTAGGAGCCTGAAGTCTTCGGGTTACGTATAGGTAAGTCCCATACTTTTGCTAGTCACAGTTACATTGTTAGTGTTGCAAGTACTCAAATCCTTCTCCACATGCATGCCCTGTACAAGATTTTTTTTGTTGCATTTAACCATCTGATTTGTGGATACCGTGCCTAGTTCGAGTGCCTAGAACAAGATTTTGTATGGCATTGAAGGCACCTACTGGGGAAAAATGAGGAGAGTCAATATTTTGCCATACAAACTCGAACTAGACACCCAGGTTGATGAGTTGATGTTAAAGAAAAAAGAAATGGTTGTGAAAAGTGAGCCCGCCTCATAATAAGTGACGGGGCCTTCAAGTGAACACATGAACAAGTTACGTCGGCTTCCAAAAAGTCGGCGGCGGCTGTCCGATAACCTCTAACACGGTCTCGTGTAAGCACGTCACTACATTCAAGTTCAAAGATTTATGTGTACCTACACGTAATTTTATCGATGTTGTTATGATTGACGCGCGGGGTGGCAGCTCTTCAGTTTATTTCGTCACTCAATTAATTTGTATTATTCAGTTCGAGAAACGGTTGCTTCAAATCGAATAATACAATTAGAATTATTAATTGACGGGATTATTACCATGTTTTTTGTTGTGTGTGAGTATTCGATTCGTGAGAAGCCGAAATATCGGATACTCACACACAACAAAAAAACCCTCGTTAATAATAATAATTCTAATGTTAGTGATCATGTTAGTTTAAAAAGATAAACGATTAATACAAGGTTACATTAAATAAGTGCAGCACAGTTCAAAAATATTATTAGGTACATTATATACGAGTGGTGTGACAAATAACGTACAAAAGTTATTGATAGTTCAATGGACTGTACTAATTGTAGGAGGTCGTTGCCACATAAGCGTGTTGCAGGTCAACTCTTATAACGCTAGTTAAGATCTGTAAACGAAAACAATTTCTAAATTTTAAGACATTTTCGATAGAGTAGTAGTGGCCCTAGTATTCGACAGGACAGGACCCAGTGATCCATTTTTTCCCTCCCTTTCACGGGCAATACAGTTTTAGATTTTCAATCTTATTCCAAGTGCACAACATTCAATATTCGGTGGCAACGTAGCTGCCATTGCCTTCAAAAGGGTTAATCATTAAAATAGAAGTCGGCAACTGATTTGAGTCTTTATTAACAATTAAACACATACCACCTCTTTATAGTTGTCATCCCGTGAATTTCAATGACAACCAATGTTGTCCAGAGGACAGTACTGGACAGTACAAGAAGAAGTACAAATGGCGGCATTATCGCTAACAAACAATTTTTTTCAAGCAACCATGTGTTGAACTGGAAAAAAATAAGTAAGAAATAGCGGTTAATGGTGTTTTCAGAAATATAAGTTAACGTTTATTTACACACAATACAAATATACTTGTAGGCACACGGGTCATATTGTTAACTTCTTCCATCTTTGCTATGCTTGAGCGTGACGTGGGTTAACGGGCGAGGAGAAATAATTAAGCACTGATACAATCAACGGTCTATTTCGTAATTAAAATCAAAGTACAATTGTAATGATCTCACACGAGAATACAAGAAAACCGAGACGTTCCTCAGAACACGTGGTGCATGTGCCAGATGCAATATTATCCGGTTGAAATGCTGTTAGGATAAGACCTTTTGGAATGGAGCGGCATTTGACGTCAACTGACGCTTGTCAGTACCGTTAGCAACGCTGTCGAGAAAGCGCGTCATCACCGTCGCGTAACGCAACTCCAAAAGGTCTTATCCTAACAGCATTTGAACCGGATAATACGATTATCCAACTTATTCTAAATATCGTGCAAACGCCATACTCCAGCGGTCTGAGTTACGTCAAGCGAGCTGTCACTGGTCTGTAGTATCTGCCAGTGTCATTCGCTTCACTACGGCTAGAGATCTATGGTATAATAGAGAAGCGCCGTCATTCTTAATAATACACATACAATGCATACCTACATCATCATCATCATCATCGTCAGCCATATGACGCCCACTGCTGGGCATAGGCCTCCCCCAATTACATAATAATACCTACATACATTCATAAAAATGTGTCGAACACTGGTCTTTAAGTGTCGAAAACTGGTGGCACACCCTATTTTATTTGCTCGTGCGTTGAATACGTTAATTCCGAGCTCCATACTCCATAGACAGACACGTTACCACATGAACTTACTTTTTTCATGCCATGTATTAGGTCCTTACCTATGAAATTGACGTTTTGTATAAAGATTTTGTATAAAATTATATTTTTCATACTAACGTTTTTTTAATTTTCTTAGCATCTATTTATGTTAACACTATAAAAATTTAAGGGTAATGTCTGTGTTTCACTAGCTAAATATAGCAGACATCAAAAAGAATAAAGTCAAGTCCCTTCAAAGCTACAATGAAGCTGTATAATAATATTAACAATCGGTATTGACTTTTAGAAGTATAATACACCTATTAGTAAGTGAAAAAAAAGTCAATTTTATAAGTAAGGACCCTATATTTATTAGCATCGTTGGAGAGGTTAGCATAGCTATTAATAAATGTGTCGGCATTGTGAAAAGCTTGTGTATCTGTAGAGTTAGATATTTACTCATGTGTCTGTAGTATACGAATGACAAGTAAGATATTATTTAACATAGAGGTTGATTACGTCACATGTCTACTTTATAGTATATTATTATCTCTATTTAGTTCTTGTTCAGAGTTTTGTGAGATTTTCGACTACAGATCGTGCTGTAGATAGGTGGAAGCCCTATAATGGTGGCGAATAGTCTTTGTTGAATAAATACTAAGTACAGTCAGCAACAAAAGTCGTTAAATACTAACCCAGATAAGCCTGAAACTGTTTTTAGCATAAAATTTTAATTTTTTTGGATACTTATATGCTTTATTGTACGCCTAGTTTCTTAGAAAAAATGATTTAAAAAAACTTCACGCCTGGAAAAGCTGGAAAACGACGACCCATGTATGGGTCGGTTGGCATAAGCCCCCCTTTTACTCACATACTTCAAACAGTAAACAGGAATGTAAATAAAACGCTATTTATAGATAAAAATGTATTATTTTAATTTTTCAAATAAACCAAAATGTATTTCTATTCAAATGATTTTTAAATTAAATATTAAGCAGTTTGATAATAAAAAAAAACATTCTTTGGGATGCAAATGTATGTTACACTTGACACAAATGAAATTACATTTTTTTTTACTTATTTTCCATTTAAAATCTCCGCATTTGAGACAACAGTCACAACACTGTTATCATTCCACTTGCAGACAAGTATCTGTTTCTCCAAGCTCGCCTTGAAACAAAGCTACCGAGGCTGATTTTCTTGAACTCATGATTGGGGGGCAACAGACACTTTGAAATAGGGTTTTCACAAACTTTGCCAGTTGCCTTCAAGTTCCTATTTTTTAATTCATGTAAATAAGGGATAGATTTGAAATAATTGTCAAAGAAAATATAAAAGGTACTTCAATACGAGTTCTCTTCTGTAAAAATGCCAAAGGAATGTTATCATCTTTATTTTACGAATCAGAAGAATTACTAGTCCGATTAGTATAATAGCCTCGGCAGGTGAACGTAGAACAGAACCTGGTAGACTTTGTATCGTAATGGCATCCTCATCTCCAGAATCTTCGTCAGTAACATCAGCTTTCGCGTTATCTGGTGGTTCAAATGTGATGCATTCCAGAACCGGACCTTCACTGTTTTCCAATTCATCCAAAATTTCGTACAATGATAAAGGTTTTGATCTCAAATAACAAAAACAAGCTTATTTATTTAAAAAGTCAAATGTATTGTGGTGGTGATGACGGACCCACGTATGGAATATACTTCTAAATAATACGAGGAAAAACGAAAATAATTTAAATTTTCTTGAAGTGGTAGACAAGTAATTTTAGTATAGTAACTATAATTTGATATAAACTTACCTTCTTGAGGTCATGTTTTATAATTTATACGTAACACTTTTTCAGTCACAACTAAAAACCACAAATGATTCAATTAACTATGTTGCCTATGTTGTCATTAAAATTAACAAGTACCCTCTAAAGTTTCTAAAAATATGTGTGACCAGTTTAACATTAATAAAATAATGACGTTAGATTTTTTATTTCTCATAACCCATGTATGGAACGGTCGGCTTAACTGGGTACTATTATGTAAAAGCATAAAAAACATCTAACAGGCATATGTGTTGTATGTTTAAGTCATTGGCTACTTTCGTTACTGACCGTATCAATTATGTGCTGTACATAGCGTCTGCGTCTGTGGTCCGCGTCTTGCTTGACGTATTCTGTTTTTCTTGCTAAATTGATTGTTATCATAATATGTTATTGTCGGATATACCTACCTTCGTTATATACATTTCTACATTCTAACTCTATCCATTTCAGAAATAATATCAAGGAAACATTGTTTCTAAAGTATACGCAAACCCACCCAGGAAAAGTCGCCTGACCGTGATCGACGAAAAAAATCAAATCATTAAAATTGACAATATTGTCGCCATGACAAGGTTTATTAGATATAGCTATAATGTTATTGCAAGTGTTGTCCGTCGATACGTTCCCGTTATACGTTATCTCGCGGGAGTGGGCGCGTGCTCGCCGCAGATAAGGAGGGTCACGGGCCACCCTTATAAGTGGAGGCACCCGGCGTGATCGCGCACATTGTTTTGTCCGCTTTAGATGCGCCGACGCAGTTTTTTACACACTCTTAAAATCAAGTGAATCAATTGTTAATTAAAAATGCCGTGGACTAGCACGAACAGGTAATTAAGAAATAATTTACAAGTGTTGGCAACATTCGAGTTAGTTTTCTAATTAAAATTTTGTTTTTGATTTCACGAAATTTTTTCATGCAACGCAGTCGCTGTAGTTATAAGCATATTTTTGTTAAAATGTCAGTGTAACAACCAAAAATAGCAGCAGTCTACAGATTTATTTATATTTATTTTTAACTTACTTGTATATTTAACTAAACTTTCGCTTTTCACTAATAAAATTTTTTTTATTATGGTATAAATGCCATTCGCCAGTTCGATACCTTTACAACAAGTTCGTGTTAAGCCCGTATTTACTGTCACCATATCCGATATTATTAACCTTTTTGTGTTTTGCAGAATATATGCCAAACCTTCCAACACGAGCGGCGCAGAGAGCGTGGTGGGCTCGACTATGAGCTCGCTCGCACCCTTCACGGCGCAAACCGCCGCCACCGACACCGGCGGCCGGTTTGAGCTCAGCGACCACGGCTACGGCAAGAGCTGCGTCAAGCTGCTGCACGTGCACCGCGACGCTGAATACCACGCCATCCGCGAGTTCGAGGTCTCCACAGAGCTCAAGCTCATCTCCGAAACAGCCTACGTCATCGGAGACAACAAAGAGGTGGTCGCGACCGACTCGCAGAAGAACACGATATATCTACTCGCCAAGAAACATGGTGTGAAGACGCCCGAAGAGTTCGGTGCGGTGGTCGTTAACCACTTCTTGTATATGTACAAGCAAGTGGTGGCCGCCAAGTGCCGGGTTGTGGAGTATCCATGGGAGAGGCTGCAGGCCGGTGTGCCCCACAATCATGCTTTCGTTTACTCTCCGACCGCGACCAGATGGTGCGAAGTATCACAAACACGTCATGGTGAGCTAATTACTTCATGTGATGTTCATGCTACAAGACAGTATCATTAGGAGTGGGAGCTTGTGTCTAATTGTTGTGTGTTTAAACAGAGGCTGTGGCAGTGAAGTCCGGTTTGAGTGGGCTACGGGTCTTGAAGACTACACAGTCTGCGTTCGTAGACTTTGTGCAAGATGAGTACACCACACTCCCCGACGCAGCGGAGAGAATATTTAGGTAAATAACAATATTTTATGATTAATAATATATAAACATATAAGCTTTAAGTGATAAAAGCTCTTATTGAAAATATCTCTAGATTTAAAAAGCTTTTTGCACCAAAACTGTATGAGCCTCGTAGCATTCTTGTAAATTTTCTTACATCTAACCTCCTAATTTCTACCAATAGTACGGTGGTGGAAGCTGAGTGGACTTTCGACAGTATGCGCACAGCGAATTTCGACAACGCCTGGCTGACGGTGAAAGACGCCATCTTGGACAAGTTCGCGGGACCACCAGACACCGGCGTGTACTCGCCGTCGGTGCAGCACACCCTGTACCAGGCGGAGAAAGTGGTCTTGGAAAAGGTGCCTGAGGTTAGTTGAAATCCTTGAAACAATCCAGAAACTGTAACATGTATTTTGTCATCATCATCATCGGCTCATTTTACGTCCCCAATGCTGAGGCACGAGTCTTCCTGATGGATGGATAGGGAGAACGAGCAATAAACCACTATGCAGGCCTTGTGCGGATTGGTGCTTGTTAACAACTTCTAACGCAGCCGGGACCAAAAGCTTTACGTGCCTTCCGAAGCACAGGGGAGCTCAATATGACAAATTTTTGGTCACCCATCCGATGACCGGTCTTTGCGAAAGTTGCTTAATCTTCATCTCAAAGAGTAGAAAAATAAATCTTTACATACTTAGTAGTTTTGTTAATGCTTTGACCTTATTGCAGCTGTATAGTATGAAAGTAACCCAAATTAAGTTCAATGAGTTCAAATGAGTAATAATTAAATAATTTATAAATATAATAATAGATATATTTTATAAAAAGTCGTGGTTCTAGGCACTGTACTTGTATACTTTACTCTCTGCTAAATTAGCCCTACTTATAATATAATCCGATCGATTAATAAACTGAAGTACTGTCACGATCTTTTTAAATTAAATTTAGATTTCTAAACGGAAATAAGCTATAGTAGCTATACTACTTGCTTGATCAACAGCGTCACATGTTGATGATTTGATGTCAATTATTGAAAACAGTAATTAGGTATCGATATCGGACGCGGGAAATTATACAATTTGTGGTCGTATCGGCATTGGGGCCGCGACGCGTGCGCAGATAACTAATTATAATTTTGAACGGTTGCCGTCCTATAAATTATTGTTTACACTCATCAGCAGGACAATGTTTACTCCTCCCGATCTCGTCAATTGAAATGCACTCAATGTCCAGTAGCTAAGTTTACACAAAGTGCAATGAGATAAAGTGCAGAACGTGTACTAGCTTGAGATAAATGAATATGTTATTTACGATATCAGCGATATTTATGTTATTATCTTGGATGCAAATATATCATTTCGTGAGTAACAAAGGGTGAAACTGTGATAACAGTCATGTGACTTGCTGCGACGAAAACATATTGATACTATGTTTTATGAAACTGTCTTTTGTCATTTCGAAAATCTAATAAACGAGCCTAACTCTCGTTAGGCTGTACAAGAATTGCTCGTTTAAAGGTTATTCTCATAACCTTTAAACGAGCAATTCTTGTATATACCTATGTATATATATAATCTGAATCTCGGAATCGGTTCCAACGATTTTCATGAAATTTAGTATGCAGGGGTTTTGGGGGCGATAAATCGATCTAGCTAGGTTTCATTTTTAGAAAACCTCGTTTTATCCGTAAAAAAATACCGAGCAAAGCTCTTTTATCCAGGTACCTACTAGTTAATAATACAAACAGTTGTTGCTGGTGACCTACAAAGTACTAAACTCTTTGGGGTTCTTTTAATATATTTACTTTTAATACTTACTATTTTTTTTCAAAATTCGAAAACAAAAGGTAACAACAGTCTGTGTAATTTACAAATCAAAATAAAGAGCTCTATTTTACGTGGTTTATTTAACTACAGCAGTGCTCTAGACGATGGGTCGGAGTTAATATCACAGAAGAAGAACGTTAAAATGAAAAGAAAGGAAAATAAAATGAAATGAAATGACCATAGAGTAATTCTCTAATTTGATACTGCTTAAGTATAAAGAATGTCATAATAGTTTTAATGATTACTTTCGTTTGAGCGCTACCCAAAAAACTACTACTTGAACAACTCGATACCTATAGAGTTGGTTCTTTAGTTATTTAATATAAATTAAATCGTTTGGCTACCCAACTAACGGGCGCTCAGACTAGCTAGATCTAGTTTTATACTCTTACAATCTATATATGCATGACGTTCAAAAAGGCCAAAGATTATCATTTTCGACTTGTTTGGATGATTTTGGCAAGTATATTTGGAATTAGGTTAATTTTGCCAAAGTGATAAGGTCAGCTTCATACACTATACACAAACAAGATATAAGGCACTCAAACAAAAACAAATTAAGTAACGGTTCTGTGGTCATTATAGTATTTATCTGCTAATGTCGTTATTAATCTATTCTTGTTAGTAGTTATTTATTAAACACGATAATTGTCCTAGTTATCAAATAGACGGGATAACAAATATTTAAGAACCGGTATCATAACCTCGCACATAGTATTGTTTATTAATATCTAAACTTAATAGTCGGATGTAAGAAACATCTTGCATTTTTTGTTTTATTTTACTAGGGCTATGACGATCAATTGGATATCATAATTTGAATATTATTCATTTGCAAAAAGATCGAAAAACAAAGAAAAGTTTCAACATGCTATGCATCAAGAATGATTAAATACTTGACTGACACTTTTACGAAATAAATACTGTACTATACCATTTTTTTTCAGAGAACAAATGACTGTGCAATGGCCAGTTGCCCCAAATTAACGAAATGTGTACCTCAAAAGTTGTTCATCAAAAAGTTGATCATGCGTAAATTTTTGTTTATTTTCGAAAATGTTTGTTCTAACTTTTTTCTCTCTTTGCCAACAGATCACCTGGGTAAGAATGACAATGCCGAACAAACACTATTTGGGCATTGACCTTTCCAAGTTCCCGGCGAACGTGACGAAGGGCGACCCTCGTCACCAGATATACCAACCCATCGACAAACCAGCCGGGCTCATTTACGCCCAGCTGCGCAGAAGACCAAAAAGTCACTTGTGACCTTAACATATAAGTAGTATACCTCAAGTTGTAGGTATATAAGTTTAATTTAGCTTAACCAGGAAGTTAAGATATTACTTTTATCGTATAATGTCACATTTTTTGAAACTTTGTCTCGAGAAAAATAAGTGACAGATGCACTACCGCTTACGTTTTACTATAAAAAGTGAAATAAAACAAGGAAACTCCGTTGTTAGAGGGTTTAAGTGTTTTTGTTTTTGTACGTAATACTGTAAACGCAAGACGTAAAGCTGTTGTGGTGCAACCTGCTGTTAGTGTATTACAAAGTTTCTTTGTGACAATTGATTTAAGTGCAATATGCTTCGAAGTCTTAATTTAATTTTAAGACTCGCTAACAATCCGGCTGTGACGTACACCTACACGACTGCAAGCCTGAGCCACAAGTGACTGTTCCATACATTTAGTAGTGTTAAGTCTATCTGCAGCCTGTTTGGCGTTGGGTAAAAGGTATTAAGATTTGTTTGCCCGGTATCGTTCCAAACAGGCTGTAGTTAGAAAATAGTTTGTATTAGAGCGCTACGTAATAAATAATCTATGGCATTGGCCAGTAAACAGTTTTGTACTGTAATATTTTTGTAATGTAATAAAAGAGGAAAAAAAGTTACTTTCAAATGTTATTAAAAAGTCTTTATCAGGCTTTGCTCTACGCCGTAGCAGACGTAGCAGTGAGAGAACTCGTAGCAATCTTGCTACGGTCTACGCATAGTACGCATACGTAGCGTAGCACCATTTTACTGGAATGAATACTTTTTATTGAATTTATTTCTTTACAGTAGATTTATAAACTAAGGTTTCTCTTTATATTAATACAATTGTAAGCCTGTTCCAAAGAAGCACTATAAATACTCATGCTACGAAATTTTGTTTTGTTGTTATATATATTTACATAAAGGTATGTTATAAATGTGTTTACTCGCTATCGTAGGGCAATTTAATGTGATTTCATTTGTTAGTTATATTATAATAATGTCTTGAAACGTTCCAAACTTCGTGTTAAATTGGTAACCCGTAGCTTTAAATGATAATGTTCTGTAATTAAATAGATTCTCACTATAATAGTCTTAAGTCTCTAGAAACCATAATAAAATGGTGAAGTAAAAAAAAATATATATAACATAATATTTTCCGCTGTGTACAAAATATTTTATATGATTATGAATAATTGTTCCACTATTATTGTAACAAAATCAAACTTTTGATTGTTTCACATAATTAAGGGAATAAATGCTCAAAGTATTAATTATTGCTTCTTTATTTTAGACTCCCCTTTTTGTTTACATCATAAACATGATTAATCTGATTAAAGTTATTCATCCACCCACGTTTGTAGTTACTGAAACGAGGGTTGCATCACGCAATGCCATCAATATCTTGTCATGGGGAAATCGTGGTTGGAGTATTTGATCATATGCTTTAGTAAATGTGATTTAGGTCACACTATTTCATGTAGTTGAAGCTAGCATCATATTAATAATTACCGAGCTATCAATAGCCCTTATCACACTCAACATGTGCTTTAAGAGGGGCCAGAAAAAGCACTTATCCTAATGTTTGAGACCAGTTTTCGTCACCATAAAATTACATAGAATTTCATTGAACCTCAACAGCAAGTAGATTGGATTGTTTTAATTGAGTAAGTGCTGTTACAGAATGGACTCATGTAATTGTTCATTGCTATCCTTTGTATTTCATTTTAAACAGTCTTAAAGAAGCGTTAGAAGCGGTTGGTCCTATCATCATTTTTACAATGGCATTCAGCAAAACAATAAATTATCCACTGGAGATATCTAAGTACTATGTAAATTTAACTTTCTTTTATACCCGTAGATAGCTCGACCAAACTAGATATGATTATAACACTAAAAAGTATAACAGCACGCTCTGCACTGTACCACAAAATAAGAAGGCTGCAGAAGGTAAGGTTCATACAAACGCTCAAGCAACGTGTGCGTTGAAGACCCGAAGAAGAAATGAAGAAATCACGCTCGTGGAATTTTTTCAACACTGTCTCTTTTCATTTTGTAATTTGTTTGCATCAAAATTTGCGTAAATTTATATGAAAATTATCTACAATAAGTATGTGTCAATGAATTGCGAAATTTTGTTGAAAGTTTGTTTACATTTTAATGCAACTGTGCTGTAGACATGCTTTAGATATGTTAAAGGGTACAATTTTGTGTTGTTGTTGTACCTATCGGGTTTTATAAATTTTGATAAAACTGTAGGTACAACTAACCACTACAACATTCGATGGTTACATAATCATGAGCTGATTGGCGTTAATAATTCTGAAATACTACTGTACATACATATATTTGAAACATTACATATTGACACGTGACATTACTTATAATCAAAACAGCTAGGTATCAAGAACGCAAAGGTCTTATGTCCGATTGATAGATAGGCCATAAGGTCAGGGTCGCCAACTGACGCGCCTCTATGTGGCTACTGAGTTGTTGATGACTCCATGGCGCAGTGGTTAACGCGCGTGGTCTGCGATTACTAAGGCTAAGCAAATTTCACAGAGGGCGATCACCGGATGGGTGACCAAAAATGTATCATCTCGAGCTCCTCCGTGCTTGGGATGGCACGTAAAGCAGATCCCAGCTGACTTAGCAATCATTAACAACCACCAATCCGCATTGGGCCCGCGTGGTGGTTTACGGCCCGTTTTCTCTATCCATCCCTCATCCCAACAGCAGAAGGGTTGAGGTGATAATACTCCAAATATCAATGATGACTTTTACCCCTATCAGCCGTTTACAAAAACCAGTGATTGTCTATAATACTTATCCTCTCAACACCCCGTGACGTAACAGAGACAGAAAAAATATGTATAGTCAACATCAACCGCCTCTGTGGTTTGATGGTTAAGGATAATTCCCGGGATCGATTTCCAGCGAGGAGTGCATGTTTGTGTACTCAGTTTGGTTGTTAGTAGGGCTTGTTTGTCCGCCTACCTAGCTATATCACCACCTTATCTAAATATGTCGCCATAACATCAATTGTTGTTCTATTGTTGTGTTCCGGCAGCTAGAGATAAGATAGCCAGTGCCTCAGTAGTGGAGGAGTCCGGGTGAAGTGCGCTTCCACCTTCAGCCTTATCATCACTTAACATCAGGTGTGATGAGGGCCAAGTGTTTACCCGTAAGATATATAAAAAAAACATGCAATATAATGAATCGTTAGTTTATGATATAAACAATATTAATAGCTTAGCAAACTTAAGGAAAACAAACCTTAGTGATATAGGTATGTGATTCTAGCATAATTATAACTAATCAATAATTGTAACACTATAGGAAAAAGAAAACCCTTGCCGAGTCTCTTGCGGCTTCTTCTCGGTACAAAGTCTCCACCGTAAGGTTTACGAAGTCATGGCTTTGAATTGACGTTCAAAAAACACTTTGTAAAAGTTCATTTTGAATAAAAAAATTTGAATTTGAATTTGAAATTGTGGACTCGATGTACACACGCATCACATCAGAGTACCGCAAGCTGTCGAATGTCCTCTGTACGAGACATCGTACAGTAATGTAAAAATATCATCGCCAGCAGTGTGTAGGTAAAATACAGCTGCAAGTAGTGTAGCGGCACCTTTACATGTCAACATCGCCACGAGTTAGTTTTGTTAATTTAGCATTTTTATAATCAACTAGCTGACCGGCGGACTTGGTACCGCTTTGATAGTTTCCATGACAACAAAACAAACAAATCATTCGTCCGCTTAAGAACACCCGTATCCCCCCTCCCCCCTCCCTATAACCCCTCCCTATAGCAGCGCCACGTACCGGGTCCAATTGTAAACATAAACCATTTTCGAATCCACTTGAACACACACAAAAAAAATCATCCAAGTCGGTCTAGCCGTTTAGAAGGAGTTCAATTTCATACACAGGAAGATTTATATATGTATATATAAAGATTTATCATAATAAATCAGTGTACGAGCAGCACTCAATTAGAGCAGGTTGACTTCGTCATCCCCGAAACCCTCTCAGCATAATAACCCCAAAGTGTGGATAAACACCACATCCTCAATAGAATTTGAACTTTATGTTTTAGACATATGGTTGAAAATGTAATGAAGAAATATGACAGTTTTGGATAGGTTGATATGCTGGCGTCTGTACGCAGTAAACCCGAAGAAAACAATCACTAGTATTTAACGGTACTTTATTAGATACAAAATCACAGTGTCGCTTGCTTTCACTACATTTAAAAACTTTACAATGTTTTCTTCATTTTTTTACACTAATGGGGGCATCGCTAAATCTAAAATGACTGACACATCCAACGTGACTGGTGAAAACAGTAAGGCTTATGCACTAATGACTACACATTAATCGATTGCTTAATTAATACAATGTTAAACCTAGAGGCGTTTCGTCCCGATGATTTTGTCGGCGAGAGCATACATTTCTTCCACGGTCTGCAAAAAATGAAAACACAGACATTATTTTTATGAGCTTAGATTACACAATCTAAATTTCCCGAAAACAAAAACCCCGATCCGATCAGAACTACTCGGAGAATTTAGTAGGGAATGGGGACAAGCACTAAGCTCTGACCGTGTTTCGTCAAAGAATATATACACTACCGTGAAAAAAAGCGACACTTAAGCATATGTGCTCGTAAAATCGTTCGCGGCTATGTGTGGGTGTCTGGATCGGCACGGGGGCCTTACGCGGCGTGCGGAAAGGAGTGGCGGTCTGGAGACCGCCTCGGACGAGGGCTGAGTCGAGCGAGCGAGCGTGTGACTCTGTATTGCGCACCGCACGCACTGACTGACTATATCAACCCTAGCGTTTACACGTTCCGCTCAAGGTCACCGGCGCTCGAACTCTAACGTACACGGAGTGTCACCGGTGTGGTTTCGTTTCACACGTCTTAAGGAACCCTTTAAATTTCTCGCCGCCCCCAAAAAATTCCGGTGACACTGAAAATGCCGCCTGAGGCTAATAGCAAACTGTCTCCAAAAAATATCCTAAATCTACTCAACACTAAAGTTAAGGGGGTGCAGCGCGGACGCAAAACTGCGAGTTTCAAGTTTCTTTATGATAGCGAGGGAGCGGCGCGTGGCAGTGGTGTGACAACGGCGCACGACTACGAATACGCACGCACACTAATAACTGTACAGAGTAGGCTGGTAATTTAATTAGAGCAATGTTTACTTTCGTAAAATCATAGGCGTTTGGGTAAAAAATAAGAAAAGTCTTAATATTTTCATATTCATGTTTTTTTATTGAAAAATAAGACAACAGTGACCTGCGGAATATCAATACAAACATTTTGATGTCGGATCATTGTTTCATTTGTGCTATATTTACAAAGTTTCTGAAGAAATAAGTTTTTAGATATCATTATTTTACGTATTGTTTATGCAGTTTCTGGGTATTTGTTTCAAATTCCAAGACAACCATGACTTTGTGAAAGGATCAAGCTAACCTATACTAGTCCTTTTAATGTATAAGACCTATTCAGCGCCTAGCACCAGTGACTTAAAACACGTAAATTTTCAAATTCCGCGCTGCACCCCCTTAAAGAATGTAAAAACTTGCGATTTAAATTGTTAGGTACGAGTATACCTATATATAGGTACTTCCCAAATACAGAAACAATGTTAGAATCATTTTGCTTGAATAAATAATATCGATAAAATATAAGACTTAAGATTAGGTAGACGACGGTCTAGTGAAGGTTGAGGATAGCCGCTGGATGCGAGCACCACAAAATCGGTCGTTGTGGAGATCCTTAGGGGAGGCCTTTGTCCAGCAGTGGACGTCTTTTGACGGAGATGATGATGATGATGATAATGATTATGATGATGATCAACTATGGAGTCCCTTGCTTTCGTCTTCTCAATAGAAGACTGCATTCATCCTGGTGCGTTATGAAAGACACATTTTTCTTAAAATGCTTGTGAAAAAAAAATGGATATAAAATTAGTTTATATAAAATAGATTTAAAATAATATTATTAAGTATAAGAATATGTAATACGTATAAGTATATGTAAAATATCGTTAAGTATAGTGTATATATAATAAGTTTGATTGTGTATGCTTTATGTTCGAAGTTCGAAATAACATCTAGCTGGTACTAACAGAACTATAAATAAAAAATTGTGAAAACGCCAAAAAGCATTTTTCCGCAAATTCGTGTAACTGTACGATAAATATGTGTGTTTAGCAAAGCGCGGGGTAACTTAGTTATTCCGTATTCACGGGAAAATGAAACGCTCGATTGCGTGAAAATATTCCCCTTCATAACTGAGTCATGTTAGAAACCAGTTATCATTAATGCCACGAAATGATAAATATGTGCGATGAGCCGTCACTCTTTATAGCCTACTGAAAAACCCAGAACTAATGATTGCGGTAAGTTATTGAGGTCAATTTGAAAGTGAAAACGTTGTAAATGTAACATTTATTATAATAGATTGCTCTAACAGGACGAGTATAATGACAAGTTATAATATTATATCAGTAATTTACATAATTTAAAAGAAAATTTTTCTTTTAAAATATATAGAGAGAGAGAAAGAGAAGAGAAAAATTTATTGACCACACACACTAATATACATAAAAATAAAAATTAAAACAAACAATAGGTCAATCAGGACCCCGCCTCAGTTTACTGTTGTTGCGAACGAAGCGTGTCGCAACAACTTCTATTCTGGCGGTGGTATTCTATAAAAGTTTCTCTTACTTCAATCATACAACAAAATTATTTAACTTTAATTTTGGTTTTAGATCTTGATTTATGAGAAGATAACTATAAACTAATATCAATATATTATATTACTAGCCTAGACTTGTTAATTCGCAATAAAGGCCAAACTTATTAAACTTATTATAAGTAATAATTAGTAATGTGTCGTAATAAATGTCACTCTGTATAAGTAAATTAAGTCCGTTTTGAAACCTCTTGTACATCTGTACAGGACATGATAATTTTATCATCCCCAACTTTAGGGATAATTTTCCAATAATCCTGAAACTCTTCATATAGCAAAATTTAAGGAATGACAGATTTCCTTACAAACTTTCCACCCTTTTTTCACCCTTCTATGCGAGATTTATCGAAAAATGTAAAAACACGTCATTCTTTATTTTTAATGAAATATCTAGAGACCGATTAAATTATTCATTTTTATAATTATTACTTTAAAAATAACGATTTCCCCAAAAAAACTTTCCTTTTTTACTAATTAAAAGGAAAATAATCAAAATTCCTGAGACATGTCATTCTTTATTTCTCTTCAAAAAACCAATTTTACTTCAAAACTGACGGACTTTCATACAAACTTCCACCCCCTATTTGACCCCCTTAGGATATGATTTCCGTAAAATCCTTTCTTGGCTGGTTACGACACTCAATTAACCTACAGTCCAAATCATCTAATTAGCTTCAGCGGTTTTGGCTCGGCGATGATGAATCAGTCAGGACAAATCATTATATGTATATAGATTACAAAAAACACGACCAAATATATTTTTATATGTCCATTACCTAACAATTGGTACGAACCGCGACCTCTGAGTCTTAGACCAGTAGTCTAACCACTAGATCACATCGTTATTGAGTATTAAAAGATTTTTATATACCCATCCTGATCTTTAACAAAAATAAAACACTTGAGCATCATCGGTATTATCATTTCCCTATGACGTGCTGCAATAATGTCATAAACGTGAAACTATGGAACACGGGTAGTGATTGATTACTCAGGTCCGGAGCGCGGCACCGATCGCCACGGGCCACCTAAACCGGTAGGTCAAGCCGGACTGGAACTTAGCCAGCTCGCACCGGTTAGTCACGAGCCGCCGCTGGTTTGTGTGTAAACAAAAGATAACGAAACTAACTCACTGGCGCATTAGAATGGGTTCTAGAAGATATTTGTTTGTGTACTCGTACTAAGGCGTCGCATTTGGATGCGAGCTTGCGAGAAACGTGTGAGTGTGTTGATAAGACAGTTTTGGGTGGCATGTTTTCTGACAACACTCTCAATTTTATATTTTATATACAAATAAATAAAAATGAAAAAAATAGACGGTTATGGTACGCGGCGCTTCTGAGCGAGTGAACGAGTGTAAAAGATGATTTAGTGTCGCCAATTATAACAAGAGTTTACCTAAAAATGTTTTATATTAAGTAAGTAAAATAAGTACAAGTTTAATAATGCAACGAAAGTCCTTACATTTTAATATGAAGTGCCTTACAAATAAACAAAGAATAAGGTCCGACTAGTTATTCCGTGTTTTTTGTCACTTTTACTCTAATTTGAAATGACGTTTATATGACAGGAACAAAACACGGAATAACTATTCGGACCTTATTCTTTGTTTATTTGTAAGGCACGAAGTGTTTAGGATTTTAGGAAACAAGAAATAGATGAATAGTAGAACCTTTTTTATTTTAAACTTAACTACCTAATAGATAACTCATAGTAGGGGAACTAATAAGATGCGAGACATTGACAGCGATAAAACTAGATATTTCCAGTTTCTTATGTAGGGACTTAGGACCCAGATAGTTAATGACTTAGTTCATACAAGGAAATCTCTTTATCTGGTATCGAAACGAAGTTATGACATTAAATGTGCGGTTCGTGATAAAAAGCGCCACGTGGTAGATGTTGGCCAGGTTAATTGATTGGGTGCTGCGCATTCGTTGATGATAAAAGAGCACGCTTCACCCGATGTAGACGCATCGCTGCTTTTACTTTTTGTACCTTACAAATAAACAAAGAATAAGCTCCGAATAGTTATTCCGTGTTTTGTTCTTGTCAAGTAAACGTCATTTCAAATCAGAGTAAAAGAGACAAAACACGGAATTCAAAGCTTATTCATTGTTTATTATTAATCCGTCTCGCGCCGTAGGTATGATTAGTGGGCCCCCTTATGCACTACCGGTAGTGCATACCGCGCGTGGACTTAAGACCCTTCAAGTTCGTGGTGGTATAGTATTGTATACTTACACTATGTAAGGTAACAACTGACCGTGAGGTTCTTGAACTTTTGTTTTCATTAGTTTTGTTTTAGATTTGTGCAAACGACAACGCACTCCTGTTCAATTATCAAAAAAAACTGACCATGATGTCTTACAGCCGAAATTAATAACCTATCCTCAGTAAGAGGTAGGCCTACTAGAGATTTGTTGCGTAGTTATTTCTGTTATTTATCGGAAAATAACAGCGGTTGCTAGGTAACTAAACTAACCGCCGAAATTAATAACCTATCCTCAGCAAGAGGTAGGCCTACTAGGGATTTGTTGCTTAGTTATTTCTGTTATTTATCGGAAAATAACAGCGGTTGCTTGGTAACTAAACTAACCGCCGAAATTAATAACCTATACTCAGCAAGAGGTAGGCCTACTAGAGATTTGTTGCTTAGTTATTTCTGTTATTTATCGGAAAATAACAGCGGTTGCTAGGTAACTAAACTAACCGCCGATATTAATAGCCTATCCTCAGCAAGAGATAGGCCTACTAGAGCTTTGTTGCTTAGTTATTTCTGTTAATTATCGGAAAATAACAGCGGTTGCTAGGTAACTAAACTAAGATAGGCCTATCTCTTACCAGAGATAGGTTATTAATTTCGGCTCTTAGAGATTCTCAATGTCTCGTGATTGTGCACGTCTCGTTCGATATCCAGTTGCTTCTATTTCTCTAACACTGGAGTTCTTAAGCGTCTTGATGTAGTTAATTTAAAGTACAGTTGCTTTTGCTATTTAAATATCTGGTAGTAACTTGGCAGTAGCATAGAAGCCATAGTTTGGAGACTTACGAACGCGCCCTGTACTATGTGCCCTGCGTGCCCTTTACGCCCTGTTTACGCTCTGTGTAGACTAACGAACCGATGGCATATTGACATTCATAAGAGCTATAACATGACATAATATTATAACACCTATTCAAGGTCAGAGTGAGGTGAGCTTTCTTTTGGGTCCTTTTGGGTGAGCGCGTCCATCTTAAACAACATCTAAACTTTCCACTAAGCGAGATAGTGGTCAAGTGCCCACCCATAATAATTGTAAAAAGCTACTTGTAGCCCAAACTGAATAAATGATTTTTAAACCTTTTACCGTGAGATTCAGAAGCATCTTGATATCATTGATCTTGAACTGAGTAGTAGTGCGAACTGTTTGTCGAATAAGAGCACACTTCCTTCGATAACCATCAGCTACTGTTCCATACGTACCTGGTGGTAGCTTTTTTTTTTTTTTTTTTTTTTTTTTTTTTTTTTTATTTAGGATAACAACAGCCATCAACTTACATAGATACAATTTGTATAAAGCATGGAATTTTAGGGCCAATAACAGTTACCCACTTATTCAAATAAGGAAACATAATCTACAAGTAAATTACGTAACTGAATGAGTAGTACTTAGTAAACCTTAAAAACAACAACGTACAACCATAAAACCATAAAAAGAGCCATCAACAAATAACACTTAATAATAATATAAAAAATAAAAAATACATACACACATATTACATACCTACATATACAAATAAAAATTAAAATAAATTATTAAATAAAACAATCATATAATATATACTATATATATTATATATATATATATATACATATATACACATACATATATAGACATAGATATAATCCACTATAGATACAAATATTATACTACAATAACTTATATTACACATACAATCTTCACTGACTGACCATTTAATATCGACTATTCAACTCCTAATATAGTTTTGATTATTTTAAATTTAAAAGAAACTTTAGAATTATTAAATGGATCCACGTGTGGGAACCTTTTATTATAGGAATTAAGAATTCTACCAAGTGCTCGATTTCGTCCGTAGTTAGTAGAATGAAGTGGAACACTAAACAGGGATGTATGTCTTGTTCTACGGCTTGGCACATTGAACGTTATTTGTGCAAGTAAATCAGGGCTGTCGAGATGTCCGCTTAAGATATCATATAGGAGTACAATATCTAACACGTCTCGGCGTTCCTCTAGTGTAAGAAGGTTATGGATGCGACAGTTATGTACATATGATTCCACCTTGTCGGAGGACACACCGTTTCTGAAATTCAAATGCTTCAGAAATCTTTTTTGAATATGTTCAATACGCTTAATATGAACTGCATAAAAGGGAGACCACACTTGACAAGCATATTCCAATATACTTCTCACGTACGCCGAATAAAGAACTTTTAAACTAGTTATACTCTTAAATGGTTGACACGTTCGCAAAACAAATCCTAAGCTACGATATGCTCGATGTACTATGTTATCAAAATGCGCGGTGAAAGTCATTTTGGAATCAAGATAAATACCTAGGTCACGAACCACAGATACTCGCTCAATAATCTGATTATCAAAATTATAAGAAAAAATTACTGGTTTTTTCTTGCGCGTAAAGCTTATGCATTGGCACTTCCTGATGCTGACTGTAATGTTGTTTTTTTGATAATAGTCAAACAGATTGATTAAGTCACTTTGAAGCAATTCACAGTCAGCAACAGAACGCACCCGCATAAATATTTTTTTATCATCTGCGTACAAGAGATGATTTGCTTGAGAGAAGCAATTGGCTATGTCATAGATGTATGCATTGTAAAATAGAGGGCCAAGGTGTGACCCTTGAGGAACTCCCGAGGGTACAGCTATATAGTCTGATTTAAATCCTCCTAACACTACCGCCTGAGATCGGTTAGATAGATATGATTGCACCCAGCGTAGTAAGTCTCCATGGATTCCAAGACTATGAAGTTTGTGCAGCAGAAGGTCGTGGTCCACCCGGTCAAAAGCTTTTTCAAAATCGGTGTAGACCACATCTACCTGACCACCGCTCTCCATATACCGTAATACGTAGTCCGAAAATAGTGATAAATTGGAAACAGTCGAGCGTCTTTTTAAAAAACCGTGCTGCGACGGTGGTATTCCTTCATTTATTATTGGATAAATATAATTATAAATAAGTTTCTCAAACACTTTGCCAATAGTATTTAAAATGGAGATGGGACGATAATTTTCTATTAATGATTTGGATCCTTTTTTGTGGATTGGTATAATATTAGCTCGTTTCCATTTATCGGGAAAAATACAATCTTGTAACGAACGACTAAACAGAATAGATACTGGTACTGCCAAACTCTCTGCACAAGTTGATAGTAGTATTGGAGGTACACCATCGCAGCCCGGTCCCTTAGATTTATCAAGAGACGTTAACAATTTTAATATAATTTCCTGAGAGACTTCTATATGTGACAAGGTTCCTTCACTCGAGTAATTCAGATCATAATTAGATTGGAATTTATTATTCGTGGTTGAGCATGTAAAGACGCTCTCAAAGAACTTGTTAAATGCTGTACATATATCCAAGCCATCGTCGTATTTCTCATTATTCAATGTAAATTCCTGAGGGTAGTTTGAACATCCTTTTTTGGCCTTAACATACTTCCAGAAATACTTTGGCGAGAACCTAATATGCTCTTCAATATTATTAGTAAATAATTTAAAACATTGTGATTGCAAAAAGTGTTGTCTCTTTCTCAGTACTGAAAACTCATCATAGTCTCTCGGGTTACCGTATTTTTTCCATTTACGATGTGAACGCCCCTTTTCACGAATAACTTTTATTAGAGCTGTCGAATACCATACTGGATAATTACATTGTTTGAGAGAACAATGTGACCTAGGAACAAACATAAAAAAACATTCATTTAATTTCTTATAAAATAAATCAACAGCGTCGTTTACTGTGCCAATGTTTAAAATATGATTCCAGTTTATTGTGTTGAGATAATCATTGATTTTTTCATAGTCACATTTAAAAAAGTTAAAACGTGGATGACGACGCTCGGTAAAAGGTTTTAAATATATATCAGAGATTTTAACATGCAATGCGGGGTGATAACGGTCTTCTTTTAAAACTGGATTGGTTGACGAAGTTATCTTCAATGGTAAGGTACTAAAACATAAATCTAAAATGTTACCCTTACTATTAATATTATAATTATATTGCCTTAAACCTAAATAACCAATATCATCTATGAAAGAAATCGCTACATTTTGTATTACGGATGAGCCTTCAATATATGCAGTACGATCCATGGAATTCCATCTTAGTTGTGGCAAATTAAAATCGCCTACAAGTAAAAAATTATCCAAAGAGTGACAGTCTACGCATCGCGATAGATTAAACGTAATATCATTCAAACGGTTTTGTATTTCGCTCGAATCGGGTGGGACGTACGCTATAGCTATATGTAGATTTACTGAGGCGCCGAGCGCGCGGGCAGGAATAGTTACACACAATGACTCGGTCGACGAAGCGCATGACCACTCAACACACTGCGATGCACCGAGCGTACGTCGCACGCACAACAGCACACCACCGCCCGTTTTCTTACCCGTCGATATAAGATTACGGTCACAACGAAAAACATGATATCTACCATCGCAAAGCTCAGTACTCAATATATCGCTTTGCAACCATGTTTCGGTAAACAAAATAATGTCGTATTCGGAAGTTAAAATACTGTTATAAAGTTCGAAACACTTTGTTCGTAACCCACGGACATTTTGGTAGTACATTGTTAGATTATTATTATTGTTTTTTAATAAAATTGAATTAGCCATTACTTACGGTTAGAAATTCCTTTTGAGCGAACATTACATTCATTATCTGTAAAAACATATGTTCTGATAGATATATGCGAAGGTATACGCGAAGGTACGCCGCCGCCGCCGCCGTGAATATTATGCTATACTTAGTGTATTTGTGAAAATAAATATTTATTTTATTATACGAATTATTCCACGACGAAAAGTTTAGTCGAGCAGTGAGAATCTTGGAATCAAAAGTGTACGTGCAAAGCAACAATAGTAAATACAATATAATTATGTAATAATAATAATAATAATAAAGTGTAAATTTAAATATGAGAAATAATAAATAAAGGGAATAATAATAATAATAATAATATGTGCAATCAGTAAGGTTCATAGATGGCTCAGTAAAAATTACAGTGTTTTTGAAATATTTAAACAACACGATATGAAAACAATTTAAAAAGTAATAATAAAAGAAGCTAAAAAAGTCACAAAGTCACTTCACTTTTTCGATATCAGATAGGCACTTTATATAAATCTTTGGAGATGTATTATTTTTCCGCACGAAGATTTTACAGTTGCGTACCCACACATACTCATATTTGGGAATAGCGTTCCTGGCGGCTTCTTTTGTTTGTTTAAGAAGTTGTTTGTTACTTGGTGTGAGATGTTCGTTTACATATATGTTGCGAGAAATACCAGGCAAGCCGATGTCCAGTGTAGTAATGCCCTTTTTTCTTCTTATTCCAGAGATGATGGTATCTTTAATCAAAGACGATTTTAGCTGAACAACAATATTTTTTGGGGTTTTGGAATCACTGATACGGGACTGTACGCGATGTGCATGAACAATATCAGCCTGAGAAATATCTACACCTGCCCTCTTGGCAATAGCAAATACGTATTCAAGGACATTTTCATTGTTTTTTTCTGGAATCTCTGATATTTCGATATTCATGAGGCGGTCACGCTGTTGGAGAAAGTTATGGTCATTTTGCAAGATATCATATTTTTTTTGAAGTTCTAACAAATTATGTTCTATTTGATTGATTTTTTTGGTCTCTGTTGATAAATTGTTCAGCCGCGTAGTCAAGACTTTATGTTCAGCAGTCTGAAAATTCAAGGAATCTTTCAGCTCGGATATGTCCTTTTTTATCTCAATATGCTCCCGAGTAATTTTTTCGTTGCTGTTTTTAATAGACTCCAATTGTCCTATTATCTTTGAGACGTCTTCTTTTACGCTTATAATCTGTGTTATATTTTCGTTCATGCTTTTAAACTCCTCTTTCTGCGACTTACCGAAGTTATTCAAAAAGTCCATAATTTCAGTTCGAAAATCGGATAGTTGGGTAGATGTTACAAAGTCGGTATCCAGTTGTTTACGTTTTCTGTTCGTTACCTGACGCTCAAAATTTGTTAGATCAGTTTGTGAGCCGCTTATGGAGCCACCACTGATCGGTGAGCCCGCTCGCGATCCGGGAGGCGAACGCCGCAAGCTCATTTTATAATAGCCGGTGTGTTATTCCTTCACTGCAAAATCCACAGCTGCTTTAGAGGCGCTCTTGGGCTCCCGATCAAATCCAAACCCCTCGGACCCTCGGAGAATCTAGTAGAGAACGGGGACACGCACTAGTGCGTGATACCATCTAGAAAACCTATGATGGTGCTTCGTTTCACACGGCTTAAGGAATCCTTCTCGCCGCCCCCAAAAAAGCCCAGTGACGCTGCAAAAGCCCTCACAGGCTCAGCAAACCCTCCCTAAAAAAACCAGCAGCATAATAGACAACTCACCGTGAGGGTCTTGAGCGTCTTGACGTCGTTAGTCTCGTACTTAAGCTGCGCATACTGTTCTTCGTTGAAACGTACGCCTCGCTCGATGTCGATTTGCTTCTGTTCCTCTAACTCCTGGTGGCAGCGTTCGAGCAGCTGTGCTGAGGTGAGCTGCTCCGCTTCCTCTTCAACCGCTTCTGCTTCAGACTCCTCGTCCAGAGACTATAAGGAAGAATCAAAAGTATATTTTAATTGTCAAATTTTTTTTACGAAGTTTGTACACAAGCTCTAGTTGAGGCACACCCTAAGCAAAGTACAACATTATTACTATGGAATATATTTAAAAACTGATACCGCACAGCAATTTGCTCGAAGCGCTGAAACCCTTTCCCAATTGTTATTGCCAAAGGTTTTAAAGATGCTCATGAATAAAATTATCGTTCGAGCAACAGGCTGGCACTACACAGAGCGTTATAATTTTTTATGAGAAAACAACATAAAAGGCAACGGAGAAATACACGAAACACTTTATGGAAATAACTTTTAAAGTATCAGGCATTTACTCGATATTGATAGAATTATACTCTCAAGTACAAATTGGCGATAGAGTCGATGACGCAGCGGCTTGCGCGTCTGAGTTGCGATCTTGGAAGGTAAGCAGCATTTACAATGCCGAAACACTGGATGGGTGACCAAATTAATGACGTCTTCAGCTTCTCCGTGCTTTGGATGGCACGTTAAGCCGTTGGGGTAAGATAGTGGTCGTTAAAAAATCCAACCAAACCACATTCGGCCAACGTAGTAAGATAAGTATGGCCTAATCTCTCCATATGCTATTGTTAGCCATGAATGTGAGAAGGCAATGAGATAATAATTAGTCTATAATCGTCTGATTACAGGTTGATGATAACACTTTTTATTCAGCCTTTTAGAACGACTAACCAAAATTCCAAATAGAAGCATACATAAATAAGTTAAAAGATATGCAACACGACATGTTTTTGAAAATAAAATTTTGAAGAGGATTCACTACGATAGAAACCAGGATACAAAAATACTTTTCAAATATATTTTCTTATCCCCTTGAGCGTCGATCGACCACCAGGTGGCGGATAACAATTAAAATTCTATTGTGTCTGGTATTCGCGCGCTCGAGCTCTTATTATTTATTTATTTACCTGGTCGAATCGCTGTGACGCCTTGAGTTTCCTGTAGTACGCATCAGCCCGCTTCTTGGATGCCCTAGCCACCTCCCGGTTGACCATCCGCCAGAAGACGAACACCGGGTGGTGGAACAACTCCGGCGGGCACTCCTTCAGCGGCGTCTTGCCCACCAGGATCAGCCTCTTCAGCCTCTCCATCTCATCGAGCTGAAGAAAGTTGAATTAAGTTTAGCATTGTACATAGAGAAGGTACTATTTATATGTTTCCTTATGCGTGCCTGTTGGAAGATATTTCAGACTGAAATATGCAGCGCCCTTGTACTACTCGTACATACATATATTTAAGATTTTTTTTGAAAGCTTTGTATGTATGTAGTGTGTACCTACATAAACTAATCTTAAATAAAATTCAAAAATTGAGACGCAAATGGCATGCGTGGTGATAAGCTTATATCCATCAGGTGAAACGATGACTTGATTTCAATGACGAAAGCCTATGCCCAGCAATGGGAACGTATTCTATCAAGTACGAAGTAATCTTCGTGCTCGCTGACTTACTCAGGCTCAGGTAAACCATGACGAGGTTATATCTTCAGATAGCGATGAAATCTTTTTAAAGGCGAGTCGATAATTGAGAAATATCGTTTCGGAATAATACACAAGTTAATAAGATTAGAGTTGCTTTGTAACAAATAATAACTAGTCATCAATGACCAGTATAGCAGTCGTGGCAGCAACTGAGTCTTTTAATATAACTAGTTTAATATTACGTGATTCATTTTTAAAGCGAGATTCTGCCACCATTCTGCATGTGAAAGTTTCTTTAACAAAGCAATACCTACAGTTAATCCAAAATAAATGTACAATATGAAGACACATCGCAAAGAAAATTTAACGCAATTTCAGTCACGGTAGGTAGCAGAAAATTACTACCTATTAGCCTGTCTCTAGTATGTGTCAGAGACATATGACGATAATTGGAATATGAAATGGAGCTCATTTGTGCATGTCAAACAGTCTGGCTTAAAAGACAGCAATTTCTTGGTAAAGCTTTCCTTGCGTGTCGTCATTTCTGCAACGTTGAACTGCTTTTCAGAATTCCATGGCGTAGGTACTTCAATTGACAAAATGACATATTTTGATTTATTACCTTTACTTTGAAGTATTTTAACATTGAAAGAGTTGCAATATCGTGCTTCGAGTAAGTAAGAGTAAATAAGAGAGTTAATAAATCTAAACCAGACTTTAGAGATTTTCGTTAAAGCTTTGTAACCGGTTTTTTGTGGACAGTCTAAAGCTAAAGGTTCACCAAGCCGTGGTGATCCAACATCCTCAGGGGGTTAGAGGAAATGGCATCACGCAAATGAGTCCTCGTCTCTTTTTAGATTCTGTGAAGCGTTCAGATCAAAGTCGAGAGCGGACACTGCTGTCCTAACGAAGAATGCAGTAAAAACTGACAGTGTGTAACCTCCTTACTGCATTTTTCATTAGGGAGGCAGAATTACAACCCGAGGTTGCCTCTAGGGCAAATATTAAGTTGAACAAATTGATCTATGATTTTCATTCTGAACATGATTGCAAATAGGCTGGATTGTGTCTATGTCAATCGCTGCTGCGCGATCTCATGTGGAGTTGAGCCTTGGTAGTTTTATATGTAGAAGAAGTACTAACGTTCATACTAACACTAGAATAAGAAAATTGTTACTAACAAAATGGATAATGTGTGGAATAAAATGAATTATTCTACTCACGACTCTGCTGGAGATCCTCTTGTTGAGGTTCTCCTCATTGACGGCGCGGATCCTGTCCTCCAGGTCGGTCATGTAGCTCTTGTCGGTGAGCCTGACCAGGTTCGAGCCCATGTGCTTCTCGAGCCGCGCCCGGACATGCGGGTGGGCGAAGCTGGGGGCCAAGTGAGGACATGATGAGAATTAGAATAAAATAAAAGATGAAGAAGAAAACACATTGTTCGGAAAAGACTGTATGTAAATGGCCAGTGGTTGCGGTGCCGTAAAATAAAAATAAAAATGGCAACTGACAGATGACAACGGTCGTGTCATGTGTGATAATATAATATATTATATTACATATTATGTCGGCGGTGCGTTTATATTACTTTTCGATTACTCATGAATATTAAACCTCTGGCGAGAGAGTATTGTACATTTTGTTTAATTTACAACCACACATACTACATGATAAACAGAAATGTAAGGCAAACAGTATACAAGACAAAAAAACAAGAATTAAACAAAAATAGTATTTTTATTATTTTGAATTCACAATGCTCTAAATATATTAATTATACTAGAAGAAATCAACCAGCCTCATGAAGCTCGAGTGGGAATAGAACCCACGACCTCTGGATAACCGGTCCAATACTCTGACCGCTGAGCTACCGAAAAATAGTAATTAAAACGAAGAGTGTGAAGCTAATGTGCCCTGTCTCAGTATAGGCTTCTGTGGCATTCGTGAATTTTCAGAATGACACAGAGGCGTTGTTATTCTGACAGAGTATAATTTAGTTCAAATTTTATTTATTTATTTATTTATATTTATATACCTAATATAGGTATAGGTAATATAGGTATATATGTGCATTTACACAACGCCTCGGTAGCCAAGCGGTAAAGAGGCAGAACACATGATCACTGATTTCAAGCTAACTAACTAATCAATTTTATATACTAATATTATAAGAGGAAACCTTTGTATGTATGTATGTATGTATGTATGTATGTATGTATGTATGTATGTATGTATGTATGTATGTATGTATGTATGTATGTATGTATGTATGTATGTATGTATGTATGTTTGTAACGAATAAACTCAAAACTATTGGACCGGTTTAAAACAATTCTTTCACCATTAAGATGCTACGTTAGCGCTGAGTAGCATAAGCTATATTAAAAAAATATATATGTCCACCCGTGCGAAGCAGGGACAGGCCGCTAATGTTATATAAATCAGTAGGAACGATTGTACAGTCGTTGTCAATATGTATGGTACACACCATGTCACATAAAACACCCTTATTTATTTGACAGCAGTGATAATATATCGTCTCGTGACAACCACGAATAACATACGGTGAACAGTGTGGGTACCATTGAGCTTGATTGTACTACACGCTCCGACCACATAACTATACAGTTACATGCTTGACATATGATTTAAGTAAAATAACACTCACACTCATTTTTGGTCGAGTTATTTTTTTAACTGTGTTTAATAACGGGAAAGCACTTTAAAGTGGGAGGCGAAGGTAGAGTACGACCGCTATGCTATATATATTCCATACAAAACATCAATATTCATTCGACCAAAATGTATGGAACAGCTGATTTTTTTTTTCGAGTTAGGGAGTTGGTCCAATAGAAAGAGTTGTTCGTTTGTATCACGGGAGTCATCTCTGAAGGTTTGGATGGTGATAAAAATGTCGACCTGTATATAAGCAAAGATTAAAGGTAAGCGAAACATAGTAATGTTAACTGCAAATTACAAGATATTTTTTATAATATATTTTATTTCGTGAACTTTTTTGACTTAATTTTTTAATGTGTGTTAAAAAAATAAATGCTACTTTATGGTAATAATTAATGTTTGTAATTATTTTCTATCAATACAGAGTCCGGTTTTTAATAACTACTATCTTTATTTATTTATTAATAAAAATAAAACTACAAAAACAGATTATAACCAAAAAGAGTAATTATATAATATTACTTTGTTTTTGTTATTTTAATATTTTTTTAATACAAATTTTATACTATTATTATACTAAGACGACAACGTGGAAGGCCTAGACGGAGATGGCGGACTCCCACTTGAGGAATTGGCACAAACTAGCTCGGGATAGAGATAGGTGGAAGGAGGGAGGGGAGGCCTTTGCCCTGCAGTGGGAAAGTAATGGCTGATAATAATAAAACTAATAATATGCATTTGTATTTTATGTTTACAATGTGCAGGATTATTTCATATTTTCTCTTTTAATTTTTTTGATACAATTTTCTACCACCACCGCTTTAAATCAATTAAGATGCTTAACATCAATGCTAAATAATATGCTTGGCGGCAAAACTGCAACGAATAGCAAGAATTATTGTCATCAATTGGCGCTTTTATTGAGGTTTGTTTTAGCACGGTAATAACTTATTGTATTGTCTACTTATTTTCCCCAAAAATTTTAAAAGTGCTGATACCCTTCAACCCTTTATTTTATTGTATTACGGTAGGAATAAGAGGGTGGCCGTACAGTCCAGTTCTATGAATAAGAAGTTTTATAATAAACTAACCAATAAAGTAGATGCCAAAAACCTTACTAACCAATGGAATTGGAAAACTATAGGATTAAAATGCATATTTTGTATTTTGATGAGAAAACGTTCGCACAAAAACAGAACAGGTATCGGGAGCATTTAAACACATTAATTAAGCTGATAATCAACTCAACACATACCTAATCTGAAGCGCACGGGTGAGTAAAATAAACAACAACACACTTGGAAACAGTCCAATCACCGTATAGAAGCAAACAGGACTGCCAAAGGAGTACGGTAGCGTCAACTTTCGAGGTAGAGCGTGCAAACTGCGTGGAACGTTTTGAACTTGTAAGGGTAAAAATAAGGGTGCGTGCTCACCTGCGCTAGAATGCGTTCCCCGGGGAGTCCGGGGTTTCCGGGGGACGTCGTCGAGAGAGCGCTGGGAGCGCGAGCCGCCTAGCGGAGCCGCGACGCGGGCTTTGGACCGACCTAGGTGCCCGTCCGTGTCATAGTTGAGACCTTTATCGCGCGATGGGGCTGGCACGGTATGGCACGGCCCCGCCAACACCACACATACCTATTTCCATGTAAGGACGCGTATACACCGTGTCCGAAGTTACAGGTAATATTTTATTTTTATGTAGGTACTATCCGAATAGCTAATGTTGTTAATGGATCTGATCTAAGAACGCAGTCAGGTTGATAGCTCGCTAGAAGAATTACTATAAAAATAATAATATTTATTTTGTTCTATGTATAGCGTATTCTACTGTAATGTTGTGTTTACACAACAAATATAAACAATAAAAACAAATAAATAAATAAAATATCTCAACAACATAAAAACAAGAACTCTAGACAAAGCGTAGTTTAATTAGTTACACCATCATCTTACGATCGCTTTACACCCAGAGCACATTAGCATTATGCACACTAGTACAGTAGTAGTTTTGACAAGGAAACCATACTCCTCATTAAGTACAGACACTGGTTTCCGTGCGCGTAACCAACAGTCATAGCTTGATTAAGTTAACGCCGCCTATAAATCCGGTTATGTGGTAAAAACCACAAGCGGCCATCAGAAAAAACATTCAAAAAACAAAAGCACACCAACGAGCTGTCACTCTACGAGCGGCTAGTACGGGCTTCGCTCACTGTAAACTCAATGGCGATAACCTTCGTAAACGCACCCTTGGCTTACGTGACTTTGAAATTTCGTGATTGCCATACATGACACGGGCGAATTACTGGAACTACTGAATCTACTGGCACGTCAGGCCCGTCTTCGCTGCATGGAAATGCATTTTTCAAATGTCGTACTTCCGATGATTTATCAAAATAACATTCAAATTTTATTTTTATTCAGTATTGGTTTTGTACTGCACCACACTTTTCGAAAGATTATCGTACAATGGTGAACCAATCTTTTGTGGGTACCCATTAGTGATGGGGTGAGAATTAAACACGCCCATAAAAAGTTTTAGTTTTTCTCGCAGACATACAAAACTTGTAGACAAATCAATATGCTCAGAGAGGTAATTTTGAAAAACGGATTATCGCATTCCCCTGGAAATATTATCAACGAGTATCAAATGTAGTTAGATATTTATATTGTACTAGATGACCGGCGGACTTCGTACCGTTTGAGAGTTTCCATGATAACAAAACAAACAAATCATTCGTCCGCTTAAGAACATCTTACCCCATGACGAACCCCTATAGCAGCGCCACCTACCGGGTCCAATTATAAATCTAAACCATTCTCGAATCCACTTGAACACACACAAAAAATTTCATTCAAATCGGTCCAGCCGTTTAGAAGGAGTTCAATAACATACACACGCACAGAAGATTTTTATATATAAAGATTAAAAAATATTAATACGCTATTTACAGAATAATAATCTCGTTAACCCATCCAGAAGATTATAGACCTCTAACGTGAACCCATACCTGATTTTTTAATTTTTTTTGAGTATATGGACTCAGGGTTGGCAACATGCGTTATACCCTTGGTGATTAATGTTTTGGTTTAATATTTTTATTTTCTTAACGGGGAAGCGACGATAAGACTGAAGGTGACGCACTTCATCCGGAATGTTTACAAGTGTCATAGGTTATTGGGACTGTTGAAACATCAGGCGGTCCTTAAACTCGCATCGTACCTTTGACGACTCAGCGGAATAAAAAAATACTATAAAACTTCGTTGATCTTAATGCCTGTCTCGTGAGGCTGAATGAAATGTAGACTGAAATATCGATTGTCGTTCACTCAGTCTCAAAATATCCCTTTGGAGGTACTGTTCTGCTGTGACATAACATTTGCGTATATATAAAGAGATTTATTATAGTGAAACAAACAACAACGCCCCATAAATTCAAATAGAGGTACAGTAAAATCCTCCAATAAACTTGAAACACTACAATGTTATGTCTGAAGTTAGCAATAAACTGAATGGCCTAAAATAGTTGCTTTAATTTTTTACGGTTGTTCTAGTAGAGTTTAAGGCTTTTAGGTCTATTTGCGGTTGCTACGTTACATGCTTTCATCGGTTCGCTTTTCATGACACGCACTACCTGTTGTTATGTCATTACGTGAGTATTAATCAAAAAAAACATTCCATTGTCGTTCGCTGTCAAGCTTACGAGAAAACTATAGCTATTTTGTTTAACTTTATTTACAAACAAAAGTGATTTTGCCTCCCTACATGATTTGATTAGTCTGCAAAAAGTATTGCATATTAGTATTATGTATTAAAGAAAGAGCACCTGGGTATGAAACACTCCAAATCCTTCCTAGGCAAAAACGCCTTAGGACGGAGTAAGTTCATATGCGGAGGTAGTAGAAGGCAGGCCCGATTAACCATCGGTGCCTTGACAGGGCACTATGACACAAAACAAATGCTCCACAGAATGCATCTATCAACAAATAGCTTGTGTATGGCATGTGGGAAGGAAACGGAGTTAATGCAGCACCTACTGTGTGGCTGCCACTCACTGGCTAGGAAAAGAATGGGACTCCTGGGGTTGGCTTATCCGAAACCGGAGGACTTCAGAACAAGGACTTCAAGGACGCTGCCAAGCTTATGGCATATCTTTACAGAGGAAGAAGAGTGAAAGGATGGGGTTGCACAAAAGATCCCAATGGGTCGAAGTATTGCTGCGAGAGGGAAGCCTTGGCAGGCCCCACTAAGATAAGATAAGATTATGTATGAAACAATGTTTATTTAATTTAACGTGTTTGTAAAACATATGATGTATGTAGGTACATAAATGAAATCTTTCGGGACTCCTTCTCCATACGCGCTTTAACTCTACCAAATCTCACACTCCATTTGCTTAAAAATGGTCACAAAGTTTTTGTTTCACGTATTAATTTAAATAAAAAGATAACTAGTAGACTAATTACGAAATTCTATCGTATTGATTAAGTTTTTTTCCTTAAATTGATGGCTTCGTGCGATTAGCACATTTAGCCAGTGTCGAAATATTTTTTCTTACAAGTTATATGTAAGTACATATAATTAAACAATATTTCCTTCCTGTATGATGATAATAGATGAATGATAATAGAAATGAAAACTGAGAAATGATATACCCCCCACCCCTTGAGTATCTCAGTAAAGATATGGGGCTTTACTAAGACCTCACGCGGACTTCTTGAGAGAATTTGAAAAGTGACGTTGCACTGTTTTGTTTAATTTGCCAATACTCATGCACGCTCACGAACACTTAACGGTTAATAATCCTCCATTATTTTACATTAATATTCGACATAACACCTACTGCTGGGTATAAGCCCATCCCTTAACACGCCGACTTAGCCGGTCTAATGATGAACTAAAATAAAATCAAAATCCATTTAGGTCCATCCATCCATTTGGTATTTTTTGCTATATCTCATAGTTTTGGATTTTCGGATTCAGATATTAGAAATCGTTCATGTCTTGGAATGATTATGGTTTAGGGTCAATCTGTCATAAAAAATATCATTCGTATTAGTATTAGTATTATGGCAGACATATATAACAGTGCACACACATATGTAACTCGTGCGCAGACATTAAAAAAAATAAAATAAATAAATTCATCAGCATCCACAGACCATATAGCTGCCGTTGGAGCTCTTGGGAATGAATTTATAGAAGTTGAATTTTGGAGAACAATTGATTGTATGCGCATGGGAATAGCCGTGTCAGCATCAGTTTTAAGATCTGTTTAACTTTTCATAACGCAAAGCCTAGTTCGCTAGCCTGGCTAAAACAAACCAAAAGGTTTAGATTCGTCAAATATTATTTATTACTATTGTTTTCTATCTTGTCCAAAAGACTTATATTTATTATATAACTATTATATCGGCTAAATTAAATGAGCATATTTTACAAAAACACAAATGTTGAAAAATTTTCCACGAGCAGGATTTGAACCTGCACCCTTCTGACATTCCGGGTCAGGTGCTCTTCCAATTGAGCTATCGTGGTTCTAACCCGGAATGTCAGAAGGGTGCAGGTTCAAATCCTGCTCGTGAAAATTTTTTCAACATTTGTTTTTGTAATTTGTTCGCAACAAAATTTCCGTTAAAAATTATTTGAACATTGAGCATATTTTAAACAATTTTGGTATGAAATAATTCTAAATTACTAGCTGACCCGGCGGACTTCGTAGGTACCGTTTGACAGTTTCTATGACAACAAAACAAACAAATCGTTAAATATTTACGCGTGAAAGCGTATCAAACAAACAAACAAAAAATAAACTCATTTAAAAAAAATCCTATATCCTTCCCAATACCTTTGAAAATATGTGTACAAAGTTTCATGATGATCGGTTGAGTGGTTTCTGCGTGACAGCGTAACAAACAAACTCACATTCACATTTATAATATTACTAAGGATTAAATGATGAAATATTGACACACGTAAAACACGGTTTTTCATTTAAAGTTACATAATAACAATTACGGCCGTCGTTCATAATTGTTGTAATAACCTGATAGTAAAAGTTCATACAAATATCTAACTATACATAGTAACTGAGTCGTCAAAAAAAATAGCGATATGGCAAAAAATGTATAAATATTTCGTTGGGGTTATCAGTTTGATTGCTGGTGGTCAAAAAAATATACTTTAGGTATGATGCAAGCCAACTTAGATTTACTTATTTGTATCTAGATGAAATATATAACAACAAAAAAAATACTATATCTACTTAGATTTTGGCAAAATGTTACATAGATATATTTAGACTTGGAAAATATTTGTATTATTAAAATAATAACTATTTTGTGTACGTTATTATAAATTAATAAATTCCCTGTTCAAGAATAAAGAGTTTATAGTTAATTTATAAAAAAAACTTCATCGTTTCTTAAATGGCTGTTGGACGGCGCCCTTATTACACCACTGCCAAAAACAGGAGTGTTATGTTACAATCCAATCAATAATAAAGGCTAGTAAAAATTTGGAAATTCAAATCCTATGTGGGTAAAATACGGGATGAAACTTTGTATGATGAAAATTAGTCATTATTGGAGTAAGAGACTTGATCTTTAGCATGATATCTGTAGAGGTTAATTTCTGTTTCTTCTGGTATAAAAATGCTTACAAATTAAATTACCTAGCATGACAATTTTATTAAAATTAAACTTATCACTAAAAGGTACACAATAAAAATAAATAATAAAAAAAAATAAAAAACACGACACGTTCATCATGGCAATGACAAAAAAGGCAAATAAAAAAAAAATTAAAAGGCAAAAAACAAGATGTCATATATTTATTTATCTGTATTTATAAAAGTGAAATGTCACTCATTCACTCACTAACTCATTATATAAAAAATCAAAACTGCTTGACGAAGTCTTGTTTTTTGCGTTTTAGTTCTATTTTATTTGCCTTTTGGCAGTTGTGTTTCTTATTTTATTTAATTATTTATTTTTTGTTTTACGGTTTTTATTTACAAATCGTGATCGAAACGAAATAGCTTGTATTGGCAATAATTTTTGTTTTTTAACATTTTACCTTCGATCAACAATACACTAGATAACGCCTCACGAACTAAAACAAATCTCAAATATGGCACTGGCTGACTTTACTATAAATGGAGAAAAACTATCCTAAGTTTTGATAATTTCAACCTAATTTATACTTTTTATGCAAGGAGTAAAGCACAGTTTTGATTACTATGACACTCACATACGATCTTACGTCGAATACGACAGAAAGAGATAAGAAATTGAAATAATCACTTGTGTATTTAAAAATATATACAAAGACCCTTTACATCCAAATTCGACCTTATTACATAAAAATAAAACAGTAAATAGCAGACACGAAGTGTTACTTACTTCATTTCGAATTTTTGCATTATTGACTTTACTTGCTCCGAACAGAGTATTATGGAGTCGCACTTAGTAATTTATTTTTTGTTTTAAGGAAGTTTAATTTTAATAAGGAATTAGGTTTATTTTATTTTATGGCTTATGCATTTGACTGCAAAATGGTATACAAAAAGCAATTTATTATACTTTGCATACATTTATGTAATAGTAGATTCAGTACAAATTAACTGATATTGAACTATACCTACCTTGAGCGTGGTTGGAAAACATGCTTAAATGAAAGAATCCTGATGAGAAATTGTAATATAAACAACAATATAATCACAATCAAATTGTTTTATTTATGTAACAATATACATTATTTGAGGTGGTTTTCATATAAAGAACAATAAACCAAATTCAAATTCAAATTTAAATTATTTATTCGTGATTCACAGCACAGGTAAGTCATTAGGTCTAATTGTATTATTTATAAGGTTTCACTGCGATCTGCCTTATCGGCATACGAAAAATATAAAATAATTAAGGAAACAATTATAATATAATACAATTATAATGTATAATAGAAATAATTATACATTAACAAAAGGTAAAATAATTCTAAATACATGTATAATCACAATAATTCAAAACTGTAAGGTACTCCATGGTCATTTGAGAAAATAAAATAATTAAAATTAAAATCATAAAACAAAGTAAATATTACGTAATTAATTTAATGAATACCTACATGTCATTTACAGCAATATCTAACCGGCTTGTACGTAGACGGCTGAATGCATGAAGTAAATTTAACTTAATCACGTAACACTGTGATGATTATCATTTATGCATAAATATTTGAATCATTTAACAAATTGATTAGTTCTATCAATTACCTTTAAATAGATTAAGCTTATTAAAGAGTTGTCTTTTGGATTTGTCTTTTATTTCAGCGTTTTCAACTTTGCACAAATAATGTAGCCTTACATCAACAAAATGATTCGATCACTGATTTTAATAAGTCGGTTTCATGATTGTGTTAGCTACTTCCAAGAAACACATCTTTACCAATAAATAACTTTAAAACTGTTACACAAATATAATTTTTATCATAAATTCTTTTCATAGACTTACCTCCACTTACATGAAGTAAATTTCGTATGCCTTCAGTTTTCATTTTTTGAAATGTATTGGGCAAATAACAGAATTTTTTTTAGGTCTGAAAAAATCCTCCTGTCTCTCTTCCGCTACTATGGAAATCCATTTTATACATTGAAATGGGTCGCTAGGAAATCTAGAAATAAAAATAAAATTGAGAAGTACCTATCTATAATTTTTTTTAAACTACTCCATAGATTCACTGTTCCAGAGCAACTATACGTTGGCCAAACATTAGCAAATGTTAGCGCGTGGGTTGGTTTTAAAAATTAAAGATTGTTATTTCATAAAAACAGTTAGGTATTTTATTATTTATGTTATGAAAAAGTATTTACTTACCTAAAGTATGATATTCCTTCCGATATATTTTTATTTCGATAGTTATTTTTACAGTTTTTGAATACAAACTGAGGCTTCGTGGTACGTTATCACGTTGGCGCAGTCAACAGCGAACTAAATAGAAATAAGACCCCACTTTGAATGTGAGGCGTTATTCGCTCGGCCGTTTTTGACACCCTGACCGGTTATCTAGTGTATTGTTGATCGAAGCATTTTACTCATGTTACGTCAAGCTCTGTATCTGTGCAAAGGTCATTAAAATAGTGTTATCGTAAAAACAGCTACTTGATACACTCTCTGAAATTAGAATTTCCTAGAAAAAACGCACACACATTGACATGATGGAATCGAAACTATACTCTTAAGATATCGACTAAATATGGGTGTGATTCAGCTATCGCCCCGTGATTCGCCGCGTGTAGGTGATATGGCCGAGTCACGCACAAACGGTAGGTGATGCTCAGGTATACAAAATTGTTGATTTATATGTAAAAAGTGCGAAACGAGCTAGCATGTCATCTGAGTGCCTAGTGTGGGTTTTGTAAACTATGTATTCATTCACTGACTGTCATTCAAACTCATACTACTGACTGCCAGAAGATACGCGGCGTCATATAACTCCTCAAATAAGAATGTGTAACTCTACCAGCGAACTTGACTCACAATATGCGTCTGACTCCTGGTGATACAATTCTATGAAATCAATACCACCAAGTTTACATAACCTAGGCCTATGATTGCCTAGCTCCAAGGACCGTAGAAAAGAATTTATTTGAATCCCTCACGCATATTTCCTAATAATACAGTGTTGCCATCTCGTTGCCATGCGATTGCTATTTTCTTCAACGTTTTAGCCCATATAAATTGGTTTCCACGGACGCTCTACAAAGTGGGCACATGACTTCAAGGCAAGATTACTAGGAAAGACTTCACGAAGAAATCAAAACTTTTCTCATTACCTTTCTGTCCGATAACAAGGGGGCTGTTGAGACAATTTATTTTTGACCGCTCGAGATACAATGCATTACTCTCGAGTGCCTAGTGTGAGTTTTGCTTACTATCCGTTTTCATTAGGCTACGTATCATCATCATCTCAGCCAAAAGACGTCCACCGCTGGACACGTATACGATAACGAGAATTAGTATGCCATTGAAGCAGCGCCTCCTGCGATATACGAGAAGATCACATATTATTTTCTAAAGTTTTTTCGAACCCTTTGCAGGGTCCGTGGTCACAAGGAAACGTCAAGATAAACATTAACTAAAAGTAATGTGTAAAATAAACGCGAGTATATCCGTAAAAGTTGTTTCATTTCAATACGAGAAGAGTTAAAACTTTGCCATATAAATTCTTGATTGAAAGTTGCATTTGGGACTCTGACCTAAAATAAATTGGTACCGAGTAAGAGTTAAAGGAGCTCGATGGCGCAGTGGTTAACGCGCCCGGTCTGCGAGTGCTGAGGTTAAGCAACTTTCGCAAAGGCCGGTCATCGGATGGGTGTCCAAAAATTTATCATCTCGAGCTCCTCCGTGCTTCGGAAGGCACGTAAAGCCGTTGGTCCCGGCTGCATTAGCAGTCGTTAACAACCGCCAATCCGCACCGGGCCCGCGTGGTGGTTTATGGCCCGTTCTCCCTATCCATCCATAGGGAAGGCTCGTGCCCCAACAGTGGGGACATAAAATGAGCTGATGATGATGATGATGAAGAGTTAAAGTGAGAGTTAAATTAAGTTTATTTTAATTTTTTTTTATTAATACTTAGAACCCAAAATAATTAATCCGCTCTACCTGACGTTAAGCAGATTCTCGGTGCGAAGAAAGCTAGTGAATCAAGATTTTGCCTCATTAGCCATCCTGACGTTGCCGACCCGCAAGTAGCTTCTTCTAACATGTTATAGAAAGGAGAGATTACGAGTGTTGGAAGAGCAACCCTTTTCAGATACTTGGTAATTTAAGCCTAGGACCTACCTACTGTTTAAGAAGAAGCGGCAGAAACTATGCTAGGGCATTCGATGTTAATAGAGTATTATAAAAATGTACAAAAGCATGTTCATTTGAGGGCAATTCAGGGTGTCTATTTTAGAGTTAATTCGTCATAGTAAGAAAATGTCATCGACGCAATCAGGCCGGCAATAAAAAAGGTTAGCCTTGATATGGTAACACAGGCGATATTAATCTTTGATAGTAGGTACTTCGTTATGAGTTGTCGTCTTAAGAGCTTGCATCCTATTTCAAACAAAATATCACTGAATATAAGTTTTTTCATAGGAGAGTCCTTTGAAATACAAGAAGAATCATTGATGTAAAATGGGTCATCATCATCATCATCATCTCAGCCAAAAAGACGTCCACTGCTGGACAAAGGCCTCCCTCAAGGATAAAATCATTTTGAGGGGAATTTGCCATAATCGCCACGCTTGGCAGGCGGGTTGGCGATCGCAGTAAGGTGAGAATAATCACAGAGAGACGCTGCTGCTCATCCTCTGGAATGGTCCCATAGTCGCCTTCTACGACACCCACGGGAAGAATGGGGTGGTGCAATTCTTTACCCCCGGCACCACACGGGGAAACGGTAAAATGGATACGTCCACTAAATAGTATTTAAGTAATTATTATTTAGCTGCAAGAGTGTCTGAAGAGGTCGGTGACGAAGCGGTGCATTTGATCTTTCGAACGCAAATTGTTTGTAGAAGTAATACTATCTATTCTGGGATGGATGACCAAAAATGAGTATTTACTTTCTTCTGAGAGGTTGTGCTTATTCGCAGTCGTGTCAATGGGGTGTTTAGGGGCTGATGAGCAATTGACACGCATTTTGATCCGTCGAAAAAACTTGCACTCTATTCTGTTGAGAATACAACACATTTTACCTTTAACTGTGGAGACAAATTCACGATATGCCGACGATGTTATTAGAAGGAGGAACTAGATAATAGTATATTATATTGGTCCGCCTTTGAACCAATTATGTTATGAGTTCGAAGACCTCTCGTATTGTACAGTATGTTCGTGTTGTGACCTGGATGATATCAACAACTTTGTAATTGCCAGGCTGTAGTACCTACTTTCAGTTATCAGTATAAATTCAAATTTAAATCTAAATAGATAGCTAGAAATGTATTAAAAATGAGAAAAAATCATGATATTAAATTAAAATAAAGATAGTATAATTATACTTAAGTCTTCTAGAGTTTGTACTCCCAATGGCAATCAAACCCTGGACCTCAAGACTATAACTAAATCTGTGCCTCAGGGTTATTTGGATTTTGAGTGATAATTAATGAAAATTAGGTGCCGTTTCAGAGTATGCAATACTTCCAAGCTGCTGGTAATCCAATTTGAACTAGTTAGTTGTAATCTATGAGAGTTGAAGGGAAATACATTACAGTTATGACATTTCGAACCTTTTGCAGGTTCCAGGTTGCAGTGTTCACGCTGAGTGTGATCTTATAAATTATTTCATTCAATGTTCAGCGTTCGCGTATACTTTGGTTAAAACACAATATATTAGCATTGATCACGTAATGCACACAGTTCTACGCCTAGATATAGGTATATAGTATCTCTTTGATGGTGTATAAAAGCCTGTCCCGAAACGTAAACTACTGAAAATGTATTTCATCGTAGTTTATAGCTCGCGTATGTTTACAACGGACGCTACGTTTGTTTACACGTCCTCAGAATTGTAGGCGCATTATCTAATCGACTGAAAGTATTATAATAAAACGCGTCTTTCAACAATAACCGTCACTTCCAACTGCGCCTATATGTTAAATTTTGTCAGTTTTCATATTTTAATGTGGTGCACAACGCAGCCAATCAGAAAGCTTGATTTCTTAACATTTTGTGTAGTATTTTGAATATATTGACATCATCATCATCACCATCATCAGCTCATTTTATGTCCCCACTGTTGGGGCACGAGCCTTCCCTATGGATGGATAGGGAGAACGGGCCATAAACCACCACGCGGGCCCAGTGCGGATTGGTGGTTGTTAACGACTGCTAATGCAGCCGGGACCAACGGCTTTACGTACCTTCCGAAGCACGGAGGAGCTCGAGATGATACATTTTTGGTCACCCATCCGATGACCGGCCTTTGCGAAAGTTGCTTAACAATATATTGACAGCGCGTAATTTATGGCGTGGTGGTTTCTCCCTATTCATAAATAGAGAAGGCTCGTGCCACATTGAGGATATACAATGAGATGACATACATGTAATTACATCAAAAAGAAAACCAGATAGTTTATGAAGTCATTTTGTACTCCTGTTTGAACTACTGTAAAAAGTCGAATTTTGACTTGAGCGGTATTAGAACTTCAATGACGATACATACAAATTTCACGCAAATTTTATTGCCAACAAATTACAATACGGAAGTGTTGAAAACGAGCGACAGGCACGATAGCATAATTGGAAGGGTGCGGGTTCAAATCCCGGTCGTGGACACACTTTTCCGTGAAATGAAATGATTTTTATTCAAGTAAACTTATTAGATAAGCGTTTTTGGATCGTATTAAAATATTTTGCCTCCACCCATTCAGAACGTGTGGTCAGTTATAAGCTTTAAGTAGAGCCTTATAGTGCAGTGGCTGGCGCGTGTGGGTTGCGATCGTGCAAGTCAGGCAACTTTCGCAATGTCGAAACACAGGATGGGTGACAGAATTAAAATACGAGCTTTTCCGTGTTTCCGTGATGTCCACCAACTCACTTCCAAAACCCACTTTCTTTTGTAGAGGAATGTCTGAGCCCAGCAGTCGGACTATTGGCTGGTGGTGATGATAATATAAACATTAGTTACGTATGTTATTTACGCTCCTGGTCTGCAAAGTTAATCAACTTTGCAAAGGCCGGTCATCGGATGGGTGACCCGAAATTTATCATCTGTAGCTTCTCCGTGTTTCGGAAGGCCGGTAAAGCCGTTGGTACCGGCTGGATTAGCAGTCGTTAACCATCCACTGGGCAACCAATGGATTGGGCCCGCGTGGTGATTTATGGCCCGTTCTCTCTATCCATCCATAGGGAATGCTAGTGCCCTAACAGTGGGGACATAAAAATAAGCTAGTGCTGTAATAAACACTCGAAAATGAGCTGAGACGTGAACACAGTATTATAATAAAGTACTACGTGTCGTGAGTTCATACAACTATGTTTACATTTAAAATGAAAAGTGTTTTTTCCATTTAAACTTGTGCCGGTTTGAAATTTGAACATCGCATCCGGTATTCTGTTTTATTTGTTTGCGATGTGAAAAGGAAACGCTCGTTTAAAGGCGGCGGCGGGCGTCGTGAGTAATTTTCTGCGTAGGATCAAGCTCATAAATAAACTGCATTCTCAGGCTCAATGTGAACGTAGGTACGTGCTGTACGAAGATGTGACGAGGAGACGAAATGAAAATTTAACCATATTCTCAATGTTTTCTGTGCATTGCTTGGAGAAAATAAAGTTGCTAAGGTACAGAAAGACTTTGTAACATCAAAGTTTTCAGAATGATTTTAAAAAGGCACCATTCAGTAGTCAACGATAATTTAACTAAATGATTGAACTAGTTTTAAAAAAATGAAAAAATCAATTACTTTTAAAATTACTTAAGCTAATTTGAATTAATTTTTAAACTCAATTAATATTGTAGTAAATGCATTTATAAACATTTGCAAAAAAAAAAAACATTTGAATTTTTTTGTGTCAAATGAGACTCAAACCCACGAGATGAGTGCTTTTTTCCCATTCCTTTAATATCGATCACAAATAAAATATTTATTAATATTTTTACTCGAAACCATAGGTTCAAAAGCATGTCCAAAAATCATTCCAATAGACGACTACAAGTGATCATGCAATTGCATTAACTAAGGCACCTGACGGAGGTCCTCCTTGAAGGAAGCTCAACAGCATCAGGGTAATCGTCAGCATCGCCGGCAGAGCGGCGGCGCCTGCCGCGGCCGGCCAGCAGCTCTATCGTCGTCCAGAAGGAAGCCTCCGAGGCGCTCGACGGCGTCCGCAGCATGCTGCAGTCGGTGCAAGCTACCCGCTCCGCTGCCCAAGGTGCAATGACTGCCGCCGCCATTATTCTCGCCATCAAACCACCCCCGCCCACACCCCGACGTGTTTACACGCGATCATTAATTCGCCCAGACACTTTGCCACAGTAATTTCTTTCGCATTCAACGAAACACAACGAAAGTGCCGACACTTTGATCGTTCGATTAGCCCTTTTAATTGAACACGATTTAAGGCTCGCGAAGCTTTTATGCTGTCGAAACTAGGCTCCAATGAGTCAGGATTAAAGATATATCGGGTATTTTTTTGGATATTTCACGATTCTACGTACAATAAGTCTCTAATGTTTTTGTTCAACTGCCAAATGTGCACAGTCTTACCCGTGACAGGTGCACCCGGGTGACTCAGGTGACCCGGGCGTACACCTGTTCCAGCGGGTGACCCGGATGGCACCAACGTCGCCGGCCGCGACCGGGTCAACGGGATACGCCGGAACGGCCTTCATAGCTAATAAGTAATTACATTTGCTTAAACTATTCGTACTACCATGCCATCGGTAGACCTTCATGAATTGTCAAAAGTAGGTCAAGACGGCGTATTGAGTTAGCGTTATGCTAATCGGAGTTGTCATATCAGTAACAGTAAATATTGAAAGTTGGTATAGTGTGGTTGTAAAATACGTATACTCGTAGGTCTGGGGTAGGTAATGTCAGCCATTTCATCGTATGCAATGTCCTAAATAAAGACATAACACGTCTAAACGGGCGGAGGTCACGAAAGGAGCATGCGAGTTACACCGTCGTGCAGCGAGGATACGTGGTGTGATTTATTTAGAATAATATATTATTTATGTTACTCCATTGTTGTAACAAAAAGTATTTATTGTTGCTGCTATATAATAAAAAAAATCTGATCGAGATTAAAAAAAGCTAAATTACTTTTTTAGGTAAATATATTGTTTTTTTTGGAGAGACTTTGCTGATTATTACTTGGCATTTTCAGCGTCACCGGACTTTACCAAATATATCGGTGTTGCACAAGAAGAAGTATAGGTAATATTAGGTCTAACTTATTCTTATATTCTGCTGGTTGCTCATATACTTACGTGCCTTTCGAAAGAATCTTTCCGGAAAGATCAGTTTCCTTATTCACTAGTGGTCTAGTGGCCTAGTGGTCGAAATACAACCGTACTCAATTTGAATTTTGTCTATGCCAAACTCACACTCCTCAGTGCGCGCAACATTCCAATTTCCAACATTCAGTACAAAGTTGTTTCTTCATTTATTAATATACATATACTAGTGGTCGCCCAGTGGTCGAAATTCGACCGTAATTTTATTAAGGCTGCACGGATTGTATCCTAAGCAATGAAAAATTAAAAAGATAAAATGTGAGTTTGGATTGGTATTGACAGATGTCGGCCGCATTAAAGACAAACAATACGTGTGTGTCAAATACATGGTAGTGTGTGTAATGTTGTTTTTGTTAATTTAATATATTTTTTATGCATAATTTAAAAAAAAAATATTAACATTCTGCAACCCTTCTCTATATAAACTATAAGTGTGCGAAATTTCATACTCTTCTATCCGCGCAATTTTCGTACAAGTTTTTGCTTCACGTATTAATATACAGGGTGGCTCATTCAAATCGGTCAGTATGGGAATGTCTGAAACTATAAGACATACGAAGATTTGTTCTTAGGAACCATGTCACCGATTTTGATAAAAAGAAAAACTGCATTCATACATTTGAAAAAAAACTGTACCCAGCTCGGGAATAGAACCCGGTTGTTTTGAAAAAATAAACTTACACTTTTTCTATTTAAATATCGATTGTGTAGGTCTTAAGCTGTAAATGTCTCTAAGAAACATGATGTCTAAAATGAATAAAATGCATTATTTTGACATACTTTAATTTATCATAGTAGGTGTTCGAAGTGACCACCGTTTTTTTCAATACAATATTTTAATAATTATTTTTTATTATTTTAATATTTTAAAGATTTAATGCAATGCTAATGCCACATGATAAGGTGTATGTAACAAGTAGAGAGGTACATACAAACAGCCATAGAGACAATTTTACATGCCTGAACTTGTTGAATATTGTAACGGTGGTCACTTCGAACACCTACTATGATAAATTAAAGTATGTCAAAACAATGCATTTTATTCATTTTAGACATCATGTTTCTTAGAGACATTTACAGCTTAAGACCTACACAATCGATATTTAAATAGAAAAAGTGTAAGTTTATTTTTTTAAAACAACCGGGTTTGATTCCCGAGCTGGGTACAGTTTTTTTTCAAATGTATGGATGCAGTTTTTCTTTTTATCAAAATCGGTGACATGGTTCCTAAGAACTAATCTTCGTATGTCTTATAGTTTCAGACATTCCCATACTGACCGATTTGAATGAGCCACCCTGTATAGATTACTTACGCATATTGTATGATCTTGGCCTGCCACCAGCGCGGCACGTTCGGCAGCTGGAACCGCTTCATCTTTTTACGGCCCATCTCACCTTCGGCCGCCTCATCTTCACCTTCCACCTAATGGTATTTATTAACTCAATAATTTATGTACAGACGGCTTCACGGCTAATAAATTTTCAACTTTATCTCTTAAATGTAGAGTTGAAAGTCTATCAAGGAAATTTGTCAGTTTGTGGACAGGCAAAGAAATCACATAAAAAATGCACCGGGTGCAGTTAGCATCATGTCTGGCCAATTTAGTAGTACCTATGTAAAGCAATTATGGCTTTATTGGAAGTTAGCAAAGGCCTGTTAGATTATTTAGTTAGTTTAACAAAGTGCTAAAAATTTTCAGCAACTTTGGCTGTTGATTGTGCTACTTTTCTGAAAACAAACCTTTGTATAATTTTACATTGTCTTATTTTCAAACGTAGGCTAAAATTAAATCTAATTTAAAACATATTGCTGTCTTAATGTTAATGAAGGCAAAAGGTGACATCATTATTAAAACACGTTTCAACTTCAGTCTATATTTTAAAACAACAGCATTCGTGCTTAGTATGAGTATGGATATAAATAAAGTATTGTATTATGTAAATGTTAAGTTATTTAATTGATTTCATGTTGCTTTTACTGTCATCATTATGTACATAGCAATAAAAAGCAAAACTAGTAAGTGTGTGATATTGGGTTCTTGCCACTTATCATCATCATCATCATCCTGAGATGATGTCCAAAAGACGTCCACTGCTGGACAAAGGCCTCCCCCAAGATCTCCACAACGACCGGTTTTGTGCTGCTCGCATCCAGCGACTTCCCGCGACCACTTAAATGTAGCCATTATTCAAAAATATAACAGGCACGTATACTTTGTGCTATGTGAGCGTGTAATGATGGGTTGGAGTGTACACAAAAGATGTATAGCTGAGGTTCTCGTAAGTGGAAAGTCATGTTTCTCAGACAGTGTTGAGCATGTACAAACGTCTGCACATCAAACTATACAAAACTGTCATAGGACATGGCTAAATACAGTATGGACGACGCCCTGAAATGTATAAACATCGTATCTAGTAGTACGTAATGCTGGATAGCTAAATATTATTATTTTATATGTAAAACGATTAAGGAACTTTTCAAATCTTTGCAATTCTGAAAATAAAGTCACAGAAACTCTTACTTCGTAAATAGGTTAACAAGCTTCAATTAGACATTTTGCTATAAACTTAGCTAGGTTTGCAGACTTTAAAAACTAGGTACTAAAATATATTTTGCTTGGAAAAACTGAATCAACAACGATAAAAATATATTTTCCATTTTTTTTTTGTAAAACGGAACGTCTTAATCATATTTATGGTTTCCTTGTCAAACAAAACCACAAAAACAAGTTAACATCTTTTAAATTATTGATTTGTTCACGAAAGTTCTAGGAAAATAATAAACACCTTATTATTATTTAATCAATATTTGAATAATTCAAGCTAGTGAGAAGTTCATATACATTTTGAGGGCAGTTGCTTAGCCTTGTCCTTTCTTCAATAGATGTTCAACCATATGCCATATACATAAAGTTCATATTCATATTAATTCGACAGTTAGGGGAAGTCTTGATGTGCATACGTGTGCACAGAAGAGAGATGTGTGTACCTTTCATGTATGTATATTACATAACCTATAGGTTAGATATTTACTCATGTGCTATAGGTACTTAGTTTACTTTAAGTCTCTGAAGGTTTTGATATACGGCCATTGTGCGTTTTTAAATACTTACATTAATTTTGACTCTTTTGTCTTTATCATCTCCTTTATCAGTACCCATTTTGAATTTTACTCCTTAAATTTTTCCTAAAACAAACACAAAATATTTTGCAGCGGATGTGCCACTTTTTTAAAGATTATTTTGTTGCTAGTATTTACATTTGTTTCTTTTACTAAAATTTAGTATCCCAACATAGGCATTTCTGAAATTTACTCTAAAAATGCATGCATGAATTTGGAGGCCATAATATGTTACATTGTCATGATGACATTGAAGTAGCTAACTATTATCTATTAGCAATGAGTTCACGTTACTCTCTCTATGGTAATATAACTTTAATAAAACTGCAAAAGCCTTAACAAAAACAGATTAAAACCAAAAACAGTAATTATATAATATTTACTTTGCTTTTATTGATGTGTAACATCTTTCCGCTCGCCTTCTATACTATATACAATTCATGGGAGTGGTTTCGTAGAAAAGGGACGGAAGTACGTAACAGTGTGATTCGCTCGCCTTCTATATATACAATATATATTTATATATATATTATCCTACTAATATTATAAACGCGAAAGTTTGCAAGTATGGATGGATGGGTCTCTGTTACTCTTTCACGTATAAAACTACTGAATGGATTTGGATGTAATTCGGCATACAGATAATTTATAATTATATATATCTCAGTCAGTAGTTCGTTTGCGAGTATGCATGCGAAATAAAAAAAAATAATAAAAAAAATAAAAAAATACGGTTGAATTGAGAAACCTCCACCCTTTTTTTGAAGTCGGTTAAAAAAAGGAAATAATAAAAAAAAAGATGAAAAAGACGAGAAAAAAAGGGAAAAAAAGTGAAAAAAAGAGAAACCACCTCCTTTTTTGAAGTCGGTTAAAAAAAGGAAAAAAAAAAGAAAAAAATATATACGTCATTGTTAATTCTATATTCTATTTTCTATTGTAATATTGATTTCAAAAGGTGAGATGTCAAATGTTACACATCATATGCGACTCTTAGAATAATAACGCCTAGAAGCCGAGTTTGGCGATTGAGGCAAGTTTAACCAAGCCATATGTGGCTTGGTTGTCCGAACGGCTCGCTAGTATCCAAGGTCACGTTGTGTCGTAAGCAGCTCCGCGATTTTTGTTTATAATAACCTTCGAATAATAACGCATAGAAACCGAGTAGACGCAAGAAAAGTGAAGCAATTCAAACCAAGCCATTTTAGCTCAGTCCGGGCGGACACTGATGTGACGTTCGGGCGAACGTCACATCAGTTGTCAAGATCAAGCGCTAGTGCAAACATCTCCGACAATTAATTACATTATGACGGTTTGTGTAATTAATGGGTGTCACAATGCATCGCATAAGGACAAAAAAGCATTTAACATAGCATTTCATACTTAAGTATTACAAATTGACTTGTATTGAGCTAAATATTTACTACTTTTAAAAATAAAATTACAAGCCGCGATTTTATGAAAGTGTTACTAGTAAGAAGAAATTATTTTCCCATTATTCATTGGTGTATGTTAGTTATAAAATTAAATCTTATTGAAAATATTTATTGAAACCATAATATATTTTAAGTGTTGCCCTTAAGTAAGATAATATCTTTCCCTATTTAGTGTAATGGTATAATGATGAGCAGTAATCGGAATGAAGGTGGCTAATTTAACTAAAGTTGCCGACAAGACAACACTAAAAGTGGTTAATAGCACCAAAATGTTGTTTATTTATTTTTATTGAATCCCAGATCTTGGAAATACTTTTATTTATAAGTAGTTTTTCTTATTAGTACACATGAAATTACTTGTATTGTAGTATTTCATAACAATTCCAACGTCCGCATTTACAATTTTATATGGCAAAACAGTAATGCCTTATAAAACTTTTTTTTGGCGTGTCTGAGCTTTTGGGGGGGAGCATAGTGAGAGAACCAACTTCTTCTATCTGATGAGGTTTTAGTTTATTGTCGTTGAGTTTTATTATTGTTATTTTGACAGGTAACTAGGGTTACTGGAAAAATGTTGTTGATTGTCAATTGAATGTTGAGGAGAAATAAAAAGATTAAAGTGATCGGATCAATACACGAAAGCTACCACTGGATGTACTTTTTTGAACTACTCAATGGATAGTTTTAATAATAATTCTGAAATCGATCAGATTACAGTTGCAAACTCGATAAATTGTAATATTCAGGACTTAAAAATTCAAACTTGTGCTACCAATAAAAACCTAATAATTATGACTCAAAATATAAGAAGCATATATAAAAACTTGGATGACCTACTTGTTACATTAACTCAAATTTCACACGAAGCTGACATATTGATTTTGACAGAGTGTAGACTAAATCACTCAAAACCCATCCCACGTATTAATAACTACACCCACCATCAAACGCTGAAACAACTAAACCAAAACGATGGTGTAGTGGTTTACATAAAAAGTAACATTAAAGCTAAAATTACGGAACTAAGCTTATGTAATGCCACTGGACTCCAAATTGACATCGCAAACTATACATTATTTGGTATATACCGTTCTCCATCGTATGTTAACGCTATTAATTTCACTGATTCTCTAAATAACCACCTAGAGACACTCACAACGTGTAAAAATATTATATTACTGGGTGATATCAATATAGATTTAATTGTGGCTACCAATGAGAATTCCAACGAACGACGAAACAGACTTAATTATTTAAATGTACTATCCCACCATGGCTGTTTACCTGCCCACTCCTTTCCTACTCGCGAGAACAGTTGCCTCGATCACGTAATACTTAAACTAGATAATAAATCTAACTCTGCCTTTGTAGCAGTACTTAATACTACAGTAACAGACCATAACTTAGTTACCCTAATCCTGTCACATAAACAGAATCTACCGACATCTCAGAAGTACAAAACCATCATTAACTACGAAAAAACTTACAAAGATTTAATCTTAACAGACATCTCATATTTGAATATTTACAAAGATCCTAACACCTACGCTAATGCCCTAATAGATCTTATCAAAACAAATATACAAGCTAACACTAAACTAAAAACCATACCAAATAGCAAAAGAATCATTAAGCCATGGATGAATCCTGGAATCCTAAAATGTATAAACTTAAGAAATATGTTACAATTAAAATAAAAATTAAACCCTCACAACTTAATCTTATCAATAACTTATAAAAGATACCGAAACTTCTGCACTAACTTAATACGGAAGCTAAAGAGGAATTACAACAAAGATAAAATCAATAATTCTATAAAACAACCAAGAACGCTTTGGCTAACTATTAACGATATAACCCAATATAAACCTACCAAAAGCACCAATGTAAACCTGCTTAATGTTTGCCCTAGCCCTCAAATTTCTGTTAACCTCGTCAACAAATATTTTGTAGACATAGGACAAACTTTAGCCAATGACATAAAACGAAATTCCACACTTGACAAAACTAATAGCCTAACAAGCCATGCACAGCTTTCCTCTTTTGTGCTACTAGATACTTACCCCTCAGAGGTGGATGGTGTGCTTATGAGCTTAGACCCTGAGAGTTCACCGGGATGGGATGGGATTCCAACGCGTTTCCTAAAACTTTCTAGAGACTTCCTGGTTCCTTTAATCTGCAACCTGGCAAATGTATGCTTTAACACAGGTATTTTCCCAGACGCTCTCAAGCGTTCTATAGTCACCCCGGTTTGCAAGGGTGGAGACAGGGATGACGTTAATAATTACCGTCCTATTTCTGTGCTTACAGCCATTTCTAAAATTATTGAGAGACTACTAAACACTAGACTAATAAAATACTTAAGCAAATACAAGATTTTATCCAGCAACCAGTATGGTTTCAGAAAAGGTTTGTCAACGCAAGACGCTATTAATGATCTCATCTCCAACGTGTCAAACGCTGTCGATACAGGTCACAAATGTTTAGTAGTCTTTCTCGACCTAAAAAAGGCTTTCGACACGGTCTCTGTCTCTATCCTTGTGAACAGGCTTGAGAGTGTAGGAGTCAGGGGCTCTGCCTTATCTCTTTTTAGCAGCTACCTTTCTAACAGAAAACAAGCCGTAAAAATTGATGAATACCTCAGTGAGGAGGAGGATGTTGTGTTCGGAGTCCCGCAGGGCAGTGTCCTTGGTCCAACGCTCTTCTTAATATACATCAACGAATTGTGTAACCTGAGATGTGTCGAAGGGAGGATACTGTCCTACGCGGACGACACCGCAATAATTTTTACCGGCAAAACTTGGGAAAACGTGAGGGAGACTGCTGAGAGGGGGCTCGCTGGTGTTTCTAACTGGCTAAATAAAAGTCTGCTTACTTTAAATATACAAAAAACTAATTATATCAGTTTTGCGCCATATATAAACTCCCAACCGGACGCTGATTTCAACATTAAATTACATAGTTGCTTCCCTTGTGACTCCCCATGTAATTGTCCTAGTCTACAAAAGGTTAGTTCTACAAAATACTTGGGGGTCATGGTTGACCAAAGACTGTGCTGGCATCCACACTTGGAATTAATCTCGTGTAGGGTCAGAAAGCTGTTGTGGATCTTTAAATCGCTTAGGCATATAACGAGTAAGGATCTCCTAAAGAAAATCTACATCGCTCTAGCGCAATCAGTCATTACTTATTGCATCCCATTATGGGGAGGAGCTGATAAAACTAATTTCTTACACCTGGAAAGAGCTCAGAGATCCCTCATTAAAATAATGTTTTTCAAACCCTACAGGTTTTCAACTGAATCTCTCTACATCAAAAGCTCATTGCTATCCATTAGAAAACTTTATATATTAAATACCATACTTAAATACCATAAAACTTTACCTTTTAAGCATAAGCTTCTTAACAGGAGACGTAAAGATACTGTAGCTCACGTGCCTCGTACACGCACCGTTTTTGCCCAGAGGCAGTTCACTTCTCAAGCTCCATTTTTATATAATAAATTAAACCGGATACTGAAATTGTACCACCTGAAAACCCTCTGCTGCAAGCAGACCTTGACCAAATGGATGATGACAAAAACGTATGACGAGACTGAAGACCTTCTGCAGAGAAAGGTATAATATATAATTCGCTAAACTTTCAGGGACTAACTCTCATGTAGTTGTTACTTTTTAACTGATCCTAAGGTAATAACCGTAGGGCTCACTGAGAGTCATACTACTCCAATTGCTCACACCCGGATATTTGTATTGTCCTGAGTAGGTAATTAATGGAATAATTTACCAGAAGATAATTTTATTGAGTTCAAAGGAATACCAACATCATGACTTTTTTTTTTTTTTTTTTGTTTTATTGAGGAACATAAATAGTAAAAATCATACACACACTCAAGCACACACACACCCCCACGCACTCATACACACACACGCACACACACACACACGCACACGCACACGCATACACACGCTCACAATAAGTTACTCGAATTTAATATTTTGATATTGTTATTGTGTTGTTATGCTAGCTAGTTAATAAGTTTGGTTACACTATGATTGTACACTAAAATCCTAGACATAAACCAATGGTTGAAGAGCGAGGCATTCCCTACACCAGTGTCTCTGACTACTAACCGGGAAGCCCCGTCAACAATATTGTAAGAAAATTTTTTCTGAATAAAAAACATTTTGATTTTTTGATTTTGATTTTTTTGATCGGATCGTTTTTCTAATAATATATAGGAATATGGAGACTTCCTTGTGCTATCCATAAATAAGAATTTAACAGGTTATGGGCCGCCCCATATTCCTTGATTTATAATTCGGGGACTGAGTTTTTTTTTTTCATTTGTTTTACATATTCTTCATTACTTGAGATATGGCTCATCAGAAAAATATACAAAGTGTTATTACTAAGCTGGAGGATGGAGACAACTTTCAAAATTGGAAATTCAGATTACAACTAATAATGGAAGAGAAAGGTATTAATGATATTTTGGAGTGTGACAATATTAAAGTGGAAGATAAGAAGCGGGATGCGGAAGCAAGGTCTCTTATCGTTCAATGTATGGGGGACAAATTTTTGGAAGTTATAAAAGGGTGCAAAAACGCAAAACACATGATGGAGTCATTAGAAAATACATTAACGAGAAGAACTGTGATGAATAAATATTATTTAAAAAAGAGATTAATTGAATTGAAATGTGATAATAACGACAAATTACAAAAATTTTTCCTAAAATTTGACAAACTAGTAAGTGACATTGAAGTAATGTCAAAAATGGAAGAGTCTGATAAAGTGGTACATCTACTACTTGCCTTACCAGGGAAATATAACAATGTTACGACAGCCTTAGAAGCTATGAATGAAGATCTTACCTTAGAAAAGACAAAAAGGACTCTACTTGACGCGGAAATCAGGCTGGATGACATGAGCGCATCAAATCAAGATAATGCATTTAATATAGAATGCTGGAATTGCAAGGAAAGAGGTCACAAAGCAATATATTGTAATAAAAATATTCATAGGAGACAATATTATACTTCCCAACGTGGTGCTCATATTCGAGGTGGTGAATTATATAGACGAGGTCGTGGCAGAATTCAGGGACGCTTTCGAGGTGCAAATAGAGCAAGCACATCAAGGGACAGTGCAACAATAGCCCAAGAGCAAGAAGAAACTATAGAAGAAGTGGGCTGTATGGTTGAGGAATTCAATTTGTCTTGTAAGGCTCCATTAAATCAATCAATTTCTTTTGTAATAGATTCAGGTGCATCGCAAAATTTTATATCTAATCATTATCGACAATTTTTGACACAAATAAAAAACTTAGATCATCTATAGGAATATGGAGACTTCCTTGTGCTATCCATAAATAAGAATTTAACACTACCACCCCCTATTAAATCCCAAAATAAGTTTTTGTCTGCTACCCTTTTAGATTTCCGTCTGACCCTATTGTATCTACTTGTTGGATCGAAAAAATACGATTAAACCGCAATTACTGCTATTGGAAGCCAACTAAAAACACAAAAATTTGTTCGATACATTTCGATGATAAAGAAAAATATACCACGAAAGGTGGATTATGCAGATTATGCAACTAGTATGTGATATGTAATACAGCTGAAACCTATTTAAGGAACCATATTAAAAATAATCCCAATGTGGATTAAGAAAAAAAATTTAACCCTAAAAATTATGCCTTTACATTGCAGGCTTAGAATAATAACGCATAGAAACCGAGTTGACGCAAGAAAAGTGAAGCAATTCAAACTAAGCCATTTTGGCTCAGTCCGCCCGAACGTCACATCAGTTGTCAAGATCAAGCGCTAGTGCAAACATCTCCGACAATTAATTACATTATGACGGTTTGTGCAGTTAATGGGTGTCACAATGCGTCGCATAAGGACAAAAAAACTATTAACATAACATTTCATACGTAAGTATTACAAATTGACTTGTATTGAGCTAAATATTTACTACTTTCAAAAATAAAATTACAAGCCGCGATTTTATGAAAGTGTTACTAGTAAGAAGAAATTATTTTCCCATTATTCATTGGTGTATGTTAGTTATAAAATTAAATCTTATTGAAACCATAATATATTTTAAGTGTTGCCCTTAAGTAAGATAATATCTTTCCCTATTTAGTGTAATGGTATAATGATGAGCAGTGATCGGAATGAAGGTGGCTAATTTAACTAAAGTTGCCGACAAGACAACACTAAAAGTGGTGAATAGCACCAAAATGTTGTTTATTTCTTTTTATTGAATCCCAGATCTTGGAAATACTTTTATTTCTAAGTAGTTTTTACTTGTATTGTATATTGTAGTATTTTATAGCAATTCCAACGTCCGCATTTACAATTTTAGATGGCAAAATAATAATGCATAAAAATAAAAAGCCGATAATTTGTTTACCGTTCAATTAAAGCTGATTTCTTTCCGCTAGTCGACACCTCTTTATTAGCCTTTGTTAATTGGGTTACACTCCACGTCGGATACATGATTAGTGATTTTTTAGCAAATAACTTTAGAGCGAAAAACAACAAATTCACAAAATGGCGAATGTGGAGAGCGGTCGGCGATGATGCCATCTATATCGATCTTTGAATACTTTAACCACATTGGTTTAAAATAAATTGGTTTTTTTTTCAAATTATATTTATTTTCATTTATTAGTCATACCTAAAGTGCCTTACAAATAAGCAAAGAATAAGGTCCAAATAGTTATTCCGTGTTTTGTTCCCGTCATGTAAACGTCATTTAAAATTAGAGTAAAAGAGACAAAACACGGAAGAACTATTCGAAGCTTATTTCTGTTTATTTGTAAAACGCAAAGTGTTTTTATTGCGTAGGTGTATAAATAATATAATAAAAAAACGATATTATGACTTTTATTATAAATCATCCTCCTAGCGGTTCGTTCCTTTCATGGATTCAAACTCCCAACGACGGATATGAGGCGCGTGACTCCGATTACTGAGCTACCACCACTCCTGATTTTTATTACAAATTTTAGTAAAGAGAAAAGCTAAATATTTGATTTCGAGGTCCTTTTGATTATTATTGATTAATGTCATATAAACATTATCGTATTAAACTAAATTATCAACAAAAAGTATATAGGATGTTAGACATTTATTTTCTTACTTATCTTTTAACGACATTATCATGAACTACTGTACTACTTATACTATTATTTCACGTAAGTATAACATTTCCCCACTTTCGGGGAAATTGCTCATTCACTGTACACATTAAAGTTTTGTTAGTGTGCGTGTAGGCGACCGTAAGCACGTAATGCTCACGCCTACATTAATCTGCTTTTTGCATCACTTTAGGCGATGCGTTTGTATGAAGACTATCCATCTAGGCGTTATTAATCTAAGATTGCAGGATTTTATTTCCTAACATAGATGAACATATAAATGCACAATATCATGATAACAATTTGACACGACTTATTGTTGAGCAGTATTTAAAAATCAGACTCTTTTATGAGTCTAAAAAAGATAATATTTTGCAATTCTTATCATCCAAGCGCAACTTCTTAAGAAAACATTTGCAACGCCAAGGATATTGAATACTGTATTTTAGTCACTACAGAGGCAGCACTGTTGACCGTCCTTAAATTTGACAGCTAGCTGTCAAATTCCATACTAATTTTATATATATTTTATAAATACTCTTTAAAATGATACGTTGTACCGCTATTAATTGCAAAAACATGGAATCCATATGTTCCCCAAAGACCCCAAAAGAAAAAAAATGTATTAATATCCTTAATTTTATCCATAGAAAAAAACACAGTAACCTCGTCCATGAGTACCTTCACAATTCCAATAAGATTTATATCGTATACTTTCAGGGTCTTACAAATAAACAAATAATAAGGTCTGAATAGTTATTCCGTGTTTTGTTCCCGTCATGTAAACCTCATTTCAAATTAGAGTAAAAGAGACAAAACACGGAATAACTATTCGAAGCTTATTCTTTGTTTATTTGTAAGGCACCCAGTCTATAACAACAAAAAACAAGATTTTATAAATCAACGAAACATAACCAGCATAGAAATAAAATGCCGATAATTTGTTTACCGTTCAATGAATGCTGATTTCTTTCCGCTCGTCGACACCTCTTTATTAGCCTTTGTTAATTGGGTTACACTCCACGTCGAATACATGATTAGTGATTTTTTTAGCAAATAACTTTAGAGCGAAAAACAACAAATTCACAAAATGGCGAATGTTGAGAGCGGTCGGCGATGATGCCATCTTCGATCAACAATACACTAGATAACCGGTCAGGGTGTCAAAAACGGCCGAGCGAATAACGCCTCACATTCAAAGTGGGGTCTTATTTCTATTTAGTTCGCTGTTGACTGCGCCAACATGATAACGTACCACAATGCCTCAGTGTGTATTCAAAAACTGTAAAAATAACTATCGAAATAAAAATATATCGGAAGGAATATCATACTTTCGGTAAGTAAATGCTTTTTCATAACATAAATAATAAAATACCTAACTGTTTTTATTAAATAACAATCTTTAATTTTTAAAACCAACCCACGCGCCAACATTAGCTAATGTTTGGCCAACGTATAGTTGCTCTGGGACAGTGAATCTATGGAGTAGTTTAAAAATTTTTATAGATAGGTACTTCTCAATTATATTTTTTATTTCTAGATTTCCTGGCGACCCATTTCAATGTGCAAAATGGATTTCCATAGCAGCGGAAGAGAGACAGGAGGATTTTTTTAGACACAAAAAAATTCTGTAATTTGCTCAATACATTTCAAAAAATCCGATATTATGGGGAATGCACAAAGACGTCGATTGAGGAAAACGGCTATCCCCAAATTTAATAATTTAAATTTGAATTTAGTTTATTGTTCTTTATATGAAAACTACCTCAAATAATGTATATTGTTACATAAATAAAACAATTTGATTGTGATTATATTGTTGTTTACATTACAATTTCTCATCAGGATTCTTTCATTTAAGCATGTTTTCCAACCATGCACAAGGTAGGTATAGTTCAATATCAGTTAATTTGTACTGAATCTACTATTACATAAATGTATGCAAAGTATAATAAATTGCTTTTTGTATACAATTTTGCAGTCAAATGCATAAGCCATAAAATAAAATAAACCTAATTCCTTATTAAAAATAACTTCCTTAAAACAAAAAATAAATTACTAAGTGCGACTCCATAATACTCTGTTCGGAGCAAGTAAAGTCAATAATGCAAAAATTCGAAATGAAGTAAGTAACATTTCGTGTCTGCCATTTGCTGTTTTATTTTTATGTAATAAGGTCGAATTTGGATGTAAAGCGTCTTTGTATATATTTTTAAATACACAAGTGTTTATTTCAATTTCTTATCTCTTTCTGTCGTTTTCGACGTAAGATCGTAAGTGAATGTCTTAATAATCAAAACTGTGCTTTATTCCTTGCAAAAAAAGTATAAATTAGGTTGAAATTATCAAAACTTAGGATAGTTTTTCTCCATTTATAGTAAAGTCAGCCAGTGCCATATTTGAGATTTGTTTTAGTTCGTGAGGCGTTATCTAGTGTATTGTTGATCGAAGGATGCCATCTATATCAATCTTTGAATACTTTAACCCCATTGGTTTACAATAAATTGTTTTTTTTTTCAAATTATATTTATTTTCATTTACTAGTCATACCTAAAGTGCCTTACAAATAAGCAAAGAATAAGGTCAAAATAGTTATTCCGTGTTTTGTTCCCGTCATGTAAACGTCATTTAAAATTAGAGTAAAAGAGATAAAACACGGAATAACTATTCGAAGCTTATTCTTTGTTTATTATTAATCCGTCTCGCGCCGTAGGTATGATTAGTGGGCCCCCTAATGCCCACTAATCATACCTAGGCCTTCCTCGTTAGGCTAGTTAGGCTAGGCCCTAGACAGAGATGGCGGACTCCCACTTGAGGAATTGGCACGAACTAGCTCAGGATAGAGATAGGTGGAAGGAGGGAGGGGAGGCCTTTGGCCTGCAGTGGGAAAGTAATGGCTGATAAATAATTATAATTATTATTATTATACTAACACCAATGTAGTTTCTATTTAATTTTTCGAAATCCTCATTGTCATTGGCGAACGAAACTATCTTTAGGACCATTAATTTTCGGCGAGTATAAAGGTTATAAGTGCAAAGGACTTCTAAGTTCGTAGGGCGTATAGAAATGCATAAAGGGTCTTTGCAATTATTGCTATCAGAGGCTACTGAGGCATTAACTAATAAAAAATTCTAATAAAGAAAACAAAATTAATGACAAACAGTTTTTATTTAAAATTATCGAGTTCATTGAGGAACACTGCAAGTTTACTTTCCCGCGAGGTAGCCACCCATCTCCGCCGTGTCTCGACGTCTGCCGGGCCCCACTGCTTGTTCGGTTTACAGCTTTTGCGAATACGCTGAAAAGAGAAAAGTATTATCTTAATTTAACGAAGAGTTCGATGCTATTAAAGCTATTAAATGAAACATAATGAAACCTAATGTACCCTCAAGATGTCTCATAAGATTGAAATTTTCTACTGAACTAATTTTGTTCACTAGAAGTTTATGAACAACTTCCTGTTAGGCTGACCCGAATCGGGAAACAAAAGCAAAGAACGTTAAAGCGCTTTGGCCCAAGTATCATTAGGTACCACGAAAATCATGATTGCTAAAATCTTAAGAGGTTTATTGGATACAAAAGAACCCGCTCTGCCGGCGTTTTGCTCAATAAAAAAACCAAATAAAAAAAGTTACGTACGCTGACAAACGTCCCTTCAGATTTGTAGATGGCTCTAATCGCATACAGAGGAATGCAGATGACTGAAGACAGCGCGACGCACCAGCCCGCCACACCGGCCGCCTCCCGCATAGTGTAACATGTGATTACCTGAATCAAAAATACGTAAAAGTTTTTTCTTAGTTAATGGCTTCCGGCGGGTAGCACATTTTGCCAGTGTCAAAGAATTTTTTCTTACAAATTATAAACAATATTTCCTTATGATGATGATGATGAATCGTAATAGTAATGATTAATGAGTAGTGGTTAACCTGAGATACTCAAGCTCAGTAAAGATGTGGAGCTTTATTAACACCTCACGCGAATTTGAGAAGTGACGTTGCACTGTTTTGTATTATTTGCCAACACTCAAGAATTACGTATATGATACTACTACATATAAATTATAACATCAACATCAGCCTACCATCTGATGTCCACTGCTGGAAATAGGCCTCTTCAAGTTCACACCACTAATACAGTATTGACATTATGAATTTTTTTTAAACTTTTTTTGCTTTTAGAAAGATTAAAAACTGTCTGATTTATTTATTGAAATGCAATTATTGCCTGCATTCCCGTTTTATAAATTAACATTTATACATAGGCATAATTGGAAATGCTTTATGTGATATATATTTTTTAAATAGTAGATATGACACCGACATTTTTACTACAGGCTTACAGGTACTACAAGTAAACACAGCATATTACCCTCTCTTTTAAATATAAAAACAAATATGAAAAACAGTTTTATATTAACAGATATGAAGCTGTATACCCTTACCACCAATATGACAGGGAGGACATACTTCCATTGCCATATCCACAGTCGATTAAGGGGTTCTCCGGTCATAAACAGCACATCGCGACTGAGCCTCTGAGGCCCATAGAGGTAGAGTGCTGATATGATCTCCAGTAGACACACTATGGGCACGCATGCGATGGCGACGTGTGCGTCCAAAAGACCGATCACGTGGAGACCGCCCTGGAACAGGTGATCTTTATTAAATACAGCTACATTTTATGTATGTATGTATGTATGTATGTATGTATGTATGTATGTATGTATGTATGTATGTATGTATGTATGTATGTATGTATGTATGTATGTATGTATGTATGTATGTATGAATGTATGTATGTATGTATGTATGTATGTATGTATGTATGTATGTATGTATGTATGTATGTATGTATGTATGTATGTATGTATGTATGTATGTATGTATGTATGTATGTATGTATGTATGTATGTATGTTTGTTTGTATGTATGTATGTATGTATGTATGTATGTATGTATGTATGTATGTATGTATGTATGTATGTATGTATGTATGTATGTATGTATGTATGTATGAATGTATGTATGTATGTATGTATGTATGTATGTATGTATGTATGTATGTATGTATGTATGTATGTATGTATGTATGTATGTATGTATGTATGTAAGATATTTTTTAGATAAATGTTGAAATGACATTGAAGTACTAAACCCAAATTTAATATTGTGACCCACTATATTATTCTATGTTAGTTACTAATTTGAAATATAGATCTAAGATTGCTATATTGACAAATAATGGATCAACCATTTCGTCAAACTTTTAATGTATCTAAGTAGAATAGACCCCGTGTGGTGCCGGGGGTAAAAAATTGCACCACCCTATCTCTTCCCGTGGGTGTCGTAGAAGGCGACTATAGATGGGACCATTCCAGAGGATGGGCAGCAGCGTCTCTCTGTGATTATTCTCACGTTACTGCGATCGCCAACCCGCCTGCCAAGCGTGGCGATTATGGCAAGCTAGAATTTCAATGAATAAAAGTATAACTTTGCAAACTAATGAGTATCAAAAAGTATCGATACCTAGATAAACTTTTGAAATGTTGATTACGTCATTACGTGGTTATAAAAGCCACACGCTCTTGCCAAAACCCAATACAATATGTATCTATGTCGAGAGATCATCAAGGTGTTAGCAAGCTCAAGGACGTAGTTTAGCAAAAAGGATCCAACCCACATAAAGACTTTAAAAACTATTACGATAAAATATTTAGTCAGACCATTCATGTTTACCGGATGATAGCGATGTTTCTAAAATCGAAACACAATTAAAATATCAGGAGAGGATATACACAGCAGAAGAATATATCACAGTTATCAAATGTAGTAAGAAGAAAAATCCGATTGAAGTACAAAGAATTAAAAAAGAAGACTTTCTTAGCACAAAAAAATAAAAGAGAATATAGTAAATAGAAAAGTTTATGTGAATAAGGCAATAGTCAACTGGCTTGACTAAAGAAATATTGCTTAAAAAAGAAGAGATGTACAGTATATATATGATAATACAAAATGAGGAACAGTACCAAGATCTAAATATAGAAAAGAAAATCAAAGGAAAGACATTACATATACTCGAAAGTGATTTAAGTTTACCATGGCCAAATGACAAAGAAATTCCCCAAGCAAAATTGAATGACTTGAAATCTCTTTTTGAGTTTATCCCTAAGGATTGCTTAGACTTCTATATGTAACTCAGTCAATTGTCAGAGGTAATAATAGCCTTCAAGAGGACATTGAGGGTTTTGGAGGAGAGCCCGATTTTAATATAGAATCACAAGATGATGAAGAAATTTAAAAAACATGGCGAATGAATGACAAAACAATTCAAATAAATAAAAAAATTTAAAGAACCATAAAAATATCATCTCAGCCAAAAGACGTCCACTGCTGGACAAAGGCCTCCCCCAAGGATCTCCACAACGACCGGTTTTGTGCTGCTCGCATCCAGCGGCTTCCCGCGACCTTCACCAGATCGTCGGTCCACCTTGTTGGAGGCCTGCCCACACTGCGCTATCCGGTACGCAGTCGCCACTCGAGGACTGCTCCGCCTCAGCGGCCATCAGTCCTGCGAGCAATGTGCCCTGCCCACTGCCACTTGAGCTTAGCAATTCTTCGGGCTATGTCGGTTACCTTTGTTCTTCTGCGGATCTCCTCATTTCTGATTCGATCTCGCAGAGAAACCCCGAGCATAGCCCTCTCCATTGCTCTTTGAGTGACCTTGAGCCTTCTGATAAGGCCCATAGTGAGCGACCACGTCTCAGTCCCGTATGTCATCACTGGCAACACACACTGATCAAAGACTTTCGTCTTGAGACACTGCGGTACATATATCGGACGAAAAGATATTTCGTAGCTTACCGAACGCTGCCCAGCCTAATTGGATTCGACGATTGACCTCTTTACTGGAGTTGGACCTACCTGGCTGGACCGTTTGTCCCAGGTAAACATAATCGTCTACAACTTCAAGGGCAGAGTCCCCAACCTTCAGAGGAGTGGGTACGACACGTGAGTTTGACATAACTTTCGTCTTCTCCATGTTCATTTTAAGACCCACTTGTTGAGAGACTCTGTTGAGGTCACCGAGCATTGTGCCGTGGTCTTCCAGGGTCTCAGCCATGACCACTATATCGTCAGCAAATCGAAGGTGAGTGACGTATACGCCGTTGACGTTGATGCCGAGTCCTTTCCAGTCCAGAAGCTTGAAAGCATCTTCCAGTGCAGCAGTGAACAGTTTCGGAGATATCACATCTCCCTGTCTCACTCCTCGCTGCAACTGAATAGGTTTCGAGCTCTGGTCCTGAAGACGGACTGACATTGTGACGTTTTGTGACGGCACCGCTGGAGAGACTGTAGCATGGCCCATGTTTCAATCGAATCGAAGGCTTTTTCATAGTCCACAAACGCTAAGCAAAGAGGCTGGTTATACTCTTCGGTCTTCTGTATAACCTGCCGCAGCGTATGTATGTGGTCTATGGTGCTGAAGCCTTTTCGGAAACCGGCTTGTTCGATAGGCTGGAAGTCATCAAACCTGCGTGCGAGAAGATTCGTTATGACTCTCGAAAACAGCTTGTAGACGTGGCTTAGAAGTGAGATGGGCCTGTAGTTCTTCAGCAGGGTTTTGTCGCCCTTTTTGAAGAACAGTACCACCATACCTTCGTGCCATGTTTCTGGCGTTCTGCCCCGTAGTACGACGGAATTAAATAGCTTCTGAAGAGCTACGAGTACCGGTCTTCCGCCTGCTTTCAGAAGCTCGGCCGTAATTCCGTCACCACCTGGTGCCCTGCCGTTCTTGAGCTGTTTGAGAGCCATTCTAATCTCGTACAGGCTGATGTTCGGGATGTCTTCGGTATAGTGTCGGGTTAACTTAGCTCTAGGGTCTTTAGCTAAGCTTTGTACAAAGCATAAAAATATAATTTTATTTAAATAAACTTGATGTATTAATAAATCCCATAATAATTAACTTTGCTGAATCGTTTTTGAGAATTACATCATGAGAATAACATAATGGAAAATAACATTTACCAAGAAGGATCCAAACCTACTTTTTCCATAATAACTCAGTAAATATTACATCTAATGCAATGACAGGTTAAACTTCAAACGTCGATATCTCAAAAGTGACATTATGTGGGTTGGATCCTTTTTGCTAAACTACGTCCTCGAGTTGGTGGTGTAGGCAAAGTAAATGGCAGATAACAATATTTTTCCTATAAATTTAGAGAATTTAAACATCGAATAAGTTGAGCAGGTCTAGTATTTATTGCAGCTTATAAACTTGATAGTAAATAAAAACATTGAGGTGATTCAAGTGAACATTTATCTTTAAGGGACAGTTTGTTTTCTATGTTCATAATAAATATAATGTACTTATTGTTATGAGAGTTCTATGTGCAGCAGACGACTGACACGGGCTTAATATAAAAAAAAATGAAACAGAAAATATTTGAAATTGTTAGCAGATCTAAAATGGCTTACGTAACAAATCAGAAATCGTGTCGTATTTTACCGTTTTCGTGTTCTAGAACCGTGAAATTTGTGGTTGCCAATAAGCTGGCATTGGTATTGCCTAGATTCCATCTACCTGTCATAATTGGCCTAGCTCTCAATTTCAAACCATAAACACTTCTGAGTTTTTAATATAATCATGTAGCATTGTTTCGTCGTAAACAATGCGAAATGTAGCAAAAAGACACTGTGGAAAACAGTAAATTGTTTTTATCAGGAAAATAACACAAAATAGTTGTTATTTAAAGTATGTGAGGATACGCTATCTATTACGCTATCAAATACAAAACGATACCGTATCAAAACAGATCCAGAGAGTACTTAGTATTTGCTATTGAAACTTTATATCATCAATAACTTCAGCTTACTTTGAACCTTAAATCTTAAATATAGATTAAATGAAGGTTGCAAAATATTTGTACTTAATATTTACTGTCATCGCCACAATCGTCATTGTGGCTCCGTGGCCCCAAAGTCGCCTACCGTTTTTCAAGCACTCAACGGGAATCTAGTACCTACGTTATTAAATGAAGCCGTGATCGGGAATATCGGTAATTTTTACCCATTATGTACATATGTACCTTCTCGTAGTTTTAAAGTAATTGTTTCTTTGTTGCCAGCATGACTGATTAAGTTTTAATTATGCAACGGATAACAAAGGGTGAGCCAATGTTATCGCGACACGCTCGGACGGATTTCAAAAGTTCTGTCGTCACGCAAACTATCTTATATTCAAGGGCCAGGATTGTATCAAGGGAACTAAGGTAAGGTTATCTAGGGACAGTTCAAAGGGTAATGAAATAGTATGTTATTTGTATATCAATTGTGCCCGCAACTTTGTACAAATGGACTTTACATTATTTATTATTTTGTTTAACGCAATCAATCGTTTTTCGTAATAATGAGTGTTGTTAATTTTTTTAAGATATGTTTTTTTTTAACCTAACCATACGTTCATGCCGATGAACCATTGTTGCCATCAGGCTGACGAAAAAATGTCGAAAGGCTGAAATTTTTGGTGGAAATTATAGTCAGATGGATAGTTAATATTAATTCCTACATCATAATAAAAGATGCATATAAAACAATTACAATTCGGTGGTCTTATCGCTTTACATTTTATATTATTATTATTATTTAAAATCTGAAAGAGATCTAAAAGCACTTTAAAAGTTATGAACAAACTTTTAAAGTGTTAAAGGTACGTTAACACGCGTGTTGCCAATTGAGCTGTTAACTGATAACTTCCTATGATAAGTCCTAGGGCATCACTTTGTCCCCACATCTTGTGTTTTCAAGTGACACACAATAAATAATTGACATTCTGTTGCCTGATTGCACATCTGGGTGCAATTCCTATAAAACTATGTTACAAACCGTGATAATGGTTTGCACAGCGATTTACCCAAGTTTGCTTATCATAAAAGTGTTAGGCGGGTGGCGCGGGCGGACTGCACTTTGTTCCACATTGTTTGGAACAAATCGTTTACCTATAGATGGTGTAGCGGCTAACGTTTACATAATCAAGGCTGAAAATCGAAGCCTACTTTACACGGTTATCTGACACTGACCAGCCCCCCAACCGCCTAACACTCTCGCTTTCGATCGCTTTGAAGGCGAGGCCCTTGCCTCGCTTTCTAATAAAATATCGAAATATAATATCGAATAATATCGAAAGCTATAGCCTATAGCTTTCGATATTGCTTTCATATTGCTTTCGAAATGACAAGATGACGCCTCCTCCTCGTCTCGCCTTCAAAGCGATCGAAAGCGAGAGAGTTAGGCGGTCGACCCTCTGGTTATCTTATACCTTACTGTCCGAACACAACACTGCTTGATACATTGTCAGAAATCAAAAAAGCTTGGGTTTAAAAGGCTGTTTTAAATATCCTACATTATTTGTAAAATACCTGTTATTGGTCACAGGACATATAATTTTGTAAATGGTAAAAAGCTTTTTTAATGAAAACTAGAAGTATAGAAATCTATGTTTTTAATACTTACTTCTGTGTTGCATATAATCGAAATGGTGAATGTGATCAGGCATGCGATGAACGTTACGAGACGTTTATGGCTCCTCAATCGCGGCGACTCGTCCAAAACTCCAGCGATAACTGATTCGATTGTAACAAACTGGAACAACAATATTATGTATATCTATAATATTTGAAATTTGAAATGATAGAAACTGAAATAATTAAAACATTACAATAATACGATATTGGCGATATCATTGACATAATTTAATAGTTTGCGACAGTATAACCGTATCTTACAGGATATCCTGCAAAATGTATGCCTAATAATAAATTGTGTATCAACGCAATAAATAAAGTCAGTAATTGGCATGCATAACGAGAAGCCTATGTCAACAGTGAGCTGACTAAAAAAAATATTTTTAAATTTTATATTTAAATCATCATCTTAATCGAGGGCTGATTAAGATGATGATTTAAATAAAAAAAAATTCTATTTCTATTTGATAACTACTTTACTGACCATAGAGTCGACGCCAAGGAAGAACAGCATGACGAAGAACGCCAAAGCCCAGAAGTTTGGCGCGGGCATCATCGAAACCGCTGCTGGGTACGTGACGAAGGCCAATCCGGGCCCGGCGGAAGCCACCTGGCCCACCGGCACCCCGGCGCGAGAGGCCGCGAAGCCCAGCACTGAGAACACGACAAACCCCGCCCAGATGCTGGTACCGCTGTTCACTAGTGGTATTATTATTGATGACCTGGAACGTTATTCATAGAACTATTTAGCATTTTCAAAGAGAGTTGTAGATGTATGTATGTGTGTTATAAATATTTAAGTAAGTTAATTTTAGTTATTTTAGGAGGTACACATTCATTCTATTTTTATTTATAATATTTCTTTTTGCGGGCCTGCATAAATCTTTTTCAGTACTGAAATAAGCAGCGCCCTTGTACTACATTCACCCGTAGAACTTATTTTGTAACCCTTTTATGTGTGTACATAAACTTGTAAATAAATTAATAAATTATTATATAAAGAAAATAAATATTTTGGCATGCTCTAAACCGTAAAATACATAAAGACCACCACATCATGGGTTCCGACAAATCGACGGAGCTGGTCTACCACACAAAAGATTGACTCGAAATTGCTCAAGATATACCTAGATAAAAGTATGTGCTTACTAACCGCAAGTTTTTGTAATTAAATCTATTAAAGCTTGCCATGCTAACCAAGCCACCCCATCCTGGTCCAAGAGAATAAAACAGCTGTGTAGCAGCATCCGCCCACACCTGAAATAAAACAAATAATTAAAAAGAGCAAACAATACTGTTATTGCAAAATATCAAAGAAATTTTATAACAAAATTTACTTTAGGATTTTTCAATTGTTCCCAATCCGGCCAAATAAAGAAGAGGACGCCTTGCCAAGCGCCGGGTAACGTGACTCCACGTATAAATAGTATCAACAAAATCACGTACGGAAAGGACACGGTGAAATATACAATCTGAAAATAATTACTGCATTAATTCCACGAAGCTGTCTTCAGGGAACACTAATGTTACTGATTGACAGCGGCACAGTGCCAAGTGTCGAGATGTGGGTACCTTCCCGACGCTCTTGACACCATTGCATATGCAGAGGTACACGATGACCCAGCAGATGACGTTGCACCAGAAGACAGGCCACACGACGCCGCCGATCTCATGAATACTAGGGGACATCTTCAACAGTCTGATGCTGTATTAAGAAAAAAATGCAGCGTTATAAAAAACAAACGGGTAAGAGAGCTTTCAATCGTTTCTACTTAGTATGACACTAAACAAAAAAACCAATACAAAAACAAAAATATGATTATAAATAAAATCAAACAAAATATTATAACTAGGTAAATTATTCTTACTGAAAGAATTCATCCTCTGGCGTAGTTATGGTTCCATTAGAAGAAAACACGCTTGAATTTCCTGTAATCTTAGAGTGGTTGTTTGTTTAAAACAGATTATTTAATTCATAATTCATGATTCATTTGCACACGGTATAAAAAGTTAGTACAAAATAAGTAGTGTGGTACAAACATGTTTAGCCAAATCAAAGAGGCATGCAAATATAAATATAATTTGAAAATATTGCAGAAAATTACTAGGTACAGGCCTTGCGGGTTAACATCTTTCACACATCATTCTTTAAATCGAATAACTCCTGCACATTGTAGAATGTGATGGTTAAGCCATTTAAACAAAACCTTTCTAAATTTAATAATATTCAGTTCTTTTATATAGCTGGGTATCTTGTTGTAAATTTTAACACACATAGCCAAGCAACTTTTCTTATATTGCATAGTCTTAGGGATTTCAATTAATACCAGTCTATTAGGATTTCGTCTAATTCTAGGATAAATCTCACATGCTCTTTTAAACAGCTTGCTATGTTGCCTAACAAATATACAGATTTGAAATATATACATGCATGATAAAGTTAAAATACCAAGTCTTGGAAACAAGGGCCGGCAAGTGGTAAGTGGAGGTATACCACATATTGCCCTAATACATTTTTTTTAAAACAAAAGCTCTATTAATATCGGTGCTGTTACAGTAGTGTTAATAAATTTATAATAAAATTTACAAATAAAAATTCGATGTTTGTTTATACATATAAAACCATCATCAACATGCACCGTAGCTTTTAAATAAGATATAAATTTTACCTCAGTACATTTCTCAGTGTTCCATGAATTGTCACAGGTTTCCCAAGGCAGGGGTGAACTAAAGGAGTGGTATATATACAATATTGGATATGACATAATAGATGAGAAATATATCGTTGCTATTATATTTAAAACAACTGCCGCATACCCAGCACCTGTAAATAATACGAATTTTAATATTACATAATAGGTAAATTTCGTGTTCAACACTCATATTCAGACATTATTTTCCTGCCTTTAAAGGTAATGGAATTGTAGCACATTTTACAGGTAGGTAGCGTGTGAACGCATCGTGCATGTGAAAACAATTTGCAGTTTGGAACTTTATTTATAAAGATATTCTTACCTTTGAACAAAGGATTTAAGTTGAAAACCGAAATGCATCCTGCACTAGAAAACTGTGCCAACGTTGTCTCCAAGTACACAAGCGGTATACCGCATAGAAACAGAGTCAGAAAATACGGAATGAGGAACGCTCCTGAAAATAGCGAGTATAATACATTGAGTGAGAGTGTGCACTGTAATTGATTTTAATATTCACAACAATTCTTCACAACCAACCTCCGCCGTTTTTGTAGCACAGGTAAGGAAACCTCCATATGTTTCCTATGCCGACGGCGTACCCAAGGCATGACAGTAAATACTCTAACTGACTGCCCCAACGCTCGTGTGGTCCTTCCACCATTGGAAAACACTGGCCGACACAGACAGACACCTAACTTAATTTGAGAGCCCTTCTTGAATATGGAAACTGTTTTCTTATTTAGGCAATTGAGGATATGAAAACGAACAGTCTGAATCGCAATGGAGCTGATTAGAAGACTGAGATGATGTAGTCTATTGGTCAAACTGTGTTCTAGTTGAAGGCGCAAGGAGGGGTCCCCGGTCTCATTGTAAACACAAATTGATAAAGTGAGCTATAATATGTATTCAATTGGATAATGGAACGGTATATTTAAGAACACAATTACATAGTCATTGTCATGAAAACAAGGTGTACAAACATATGTATATTATAAAAAAATACAAATTTTAATTCTAATATAAAGCTTCTTTACACTTTTATAGTATCTATACCAAAACCAAAATGGCACGTAAGGTTATCAGGAGGCGATTGTCTCGACGATGCTCCCATATCGGTATCTGGCTTGCCTTTTACTGCTTTTACTGGAGCTATACTGTACTGAAGAATCTAGAAGAAATGAAAAACTAAGGTTGAAGTTGCCTAAAATACGGACATAGTAAATAAAATAACACATCATAAAAGAATTGTATAGATGCATCAAAACCCTCTGCCCGTTGGGCAGATATTAAGGCTAAAATGCTACCACGTACGCCACTGACGTGACATATTCCTAATACCAATAGATCACAAAGTGGTTTCTTAGTAGTAACGTGTAAAAGCTCCTTATAGAAAGCACCACCATTGCCTGAGTGCACCGTTTCGTCGGTGCACTGAGTCAATGTCAAGGTCAGAGAGTAATTCCAGTGAAAGTGCTGCGAAGGCTGGCTCCAGTCCGGCTAGCAGAGCGAAAACGTGATTGTGACCATTAGGCCATAAAAGTGGTTCCTTAGTAGTTACGTGTAAAACCTCCTTACGGAAAGATCACCATCACCCCAGTGCACCGCTTCGTCGGCGCCGAGAGAGCCATCCCAGTGGAAGTGAATGCTGGCTCCAGTCCAGCTGGCAGAGCGAACACTTGATGGTGGCCGTTAGACCACAAAAGTGGTTCCTTAATAGTTATGTGTAATAGCTCCTTACGGAAAGATCACCATCGCCCCAGTGCACCGCTTCGTTGGTGCCCAGAGAGTCATCCCAGTGGAAGTGCTGCGAAGGCTGGCTCCAGTCAGGCTGGCAGAGCGAACACTTGATAGTGGCCAATGTCACTCTTTGTTCAGACATCGGTTTGAACGCGCTGTTGCTCTTCTTGTCCGCTTTCCCTTGCTTCCCTGCTACGGTCTGTACGGTAACAAGCACTTTAGAATTGTTATTAGCTAAAGCGGAGATGAGCGCAATGAGAGCAGGGAATATTTGTCGATAACAACCAATAACATTACGTTTTGACGTGGTTTTGACCAATCACGCTAACCCAATGTAGGTTGGTGGGTTTTGACAATCGTTTTACGGGTATAATAGTCGTTACGATTAGAACCGATACCAACGCCACTACATCTTACGTAAACAACCGGAAGCAACATATAAGCATGATTTCTGATATACACATGGAGCTATAGATATTTTAATTTGGTACGCATCACTATTGTATTCCAGTTTGAAAGGTGTTACTGTAAAATTACTGGGCATAAAGAGAAAATATAACTAAAGTCTCAGGGTCACCAATGCGAAAGTTAAAAGGTGGTGCAAGCGTCAATAGGTTCCGTTACTGCAAACCATCTGCCATTTGCTAACTCCACCAAATAAAATCTGGACATGCTACATCTTAGGCCGCATCATCGCTTACCATCAGGCGGGATCGCGGTCAAATACTTGCCTATAAAAAATAAAATAACAATAGTAATAATTGAAAATGATTATGATTATTTACATATAATTTTACGCAATTATTTGAAAAAGACGAAGAAAAAGTTTGTCTTTTTTCAAATTGTAATTTGTTCGCACACAATATTTATAAAATTATATGTAAATAATTTTATAAAATTTTATAAAATTATATGTAAATAATCATTAATGTAGCTTGCCTAATTCTTAACTGATCTTTCAATATTTGTAAAAATATTAAGTAAAGACTTAATATTTTTACACCGACAAACAATAAATTTTCTATTGTGTCTGGTTTTAAAATAAAAATAAATAAAATAAAATACTTTTATTTCTGACTGTGTCCATATAAGTAGGTAGTTGATTGACAAAGTTCATAACTAAAAAATAATTTTAGGTTTTGCGGCAGTCAACGTATTAAGATCGGATGTTGCTGACGTAGTTGTCGACGATGAATAGGGCTCCTTTGGCTTATAAAATAAAAGTAGTGTTGATTAATTTCGGCAAGTTGGATTGAGCCACGATAGCATAGTTGGCAGTGCACCTGACCCGGCATGTCATGGGATGCGGGTTTGAATCCCGCTCGTGGATTTTTTTCAACACTTTGTCTTTTTTCAAATTGAAAATGAAAAATTTTGTAAATGTTCAAATAATATTTAACGCAAATTTTGTTGCGAACAAATTACAAAAACACAAATGTTTAAATCCTGCTCGTGGAAATTTTTTCAACATTTGTTTTTTGTAACAAATTCATCTTCCTCATCAGCCTATATTAGTTCACTACTGCACATATTCTTCTCTAAGTGCACCCCTCCGAGCACGATCTGCAATGGCGCAATTTGATTAATCACTCAAAAAGAGTGTAGTTTATACCATTGAGTAAATAAGTCGAACCGTGACGACAGATCTGAAGGTATCCCTGAGGGCGGCGAGGTCTGGACAGAAGATCTTAATGGCGGGCTCCTGGAAGTTCATCACTTTGTTCCACTGCACCCGGTTGCTCTCCAGCACTGTGTAGTGCAACACCTCCCGCGAGTTCTTGCAGGTCAAATGTTTGTAGACGTCAGACTCGTGGGGAGATGCTTCAGTGTCTGTATACAAAAAAAAAAGAAAATTGAGACGGTAATGTTCTTTCTCTTTCACTCTCTAATTTGTCGTCTGATATCCCGGGGTCCATATTGGCTCACCTAAAGTTTTTTTTACCTGAAATTGTTATTCCTACCGATTTGTAATCCGAATGATCATCATCATCATCATCATCTTAGCCAAAAGACGTCCACTGCTGGACAAAGGCCTCCCCCAAGGATCTCCACAACGACCGGTTTTGTGCTGCTCGCATCCAGCGGCTTCCCGCGACCTTCACCAGATCGAATGATCACTCTTCCTAAAATTTATCTTCCTAGGTTTTTATTCATAAAATTTGTAGTACTACAGACGATGTTCATCACTCATGTTTCCGAAAATTGTAATTAATAATATCACTTATATAAATATATTTGAACTCCTACTGTTGTTTTTAATAACGCTTTTATCTCTAAACATAATTTCCATTCTAAAGTGATGTATATTAATGTGAGAAACGCCCTAAAGTCGCTTCTGCCTGTGTTTATGTCAACTTAACCCGCTCGTCGCTTCGCTCCTCGCTAATCTAAATTAACCTAATTAATTTTTAAGTCGCTTCAAATACGAGTAGTGTAAAAGACGGTTATGTTGAGAAAATATAGGAAAACAAATAATAGTATAATAGAGGTTTATTGCTACTGTACTGACATTATGAAGTTGAATGATTCGGAATTATGAACATTAGAAACAGAGTAGTTTTAAAGGAATTGTGATAGTTAGGATAAAAAATGTAAGGAAGAACATTTTCGGAGTTCCAATTATCGAAGTTGAAAATTTAGGTGAACTTTGGCGCACCCGATATCCCGCTTTGTAATCTCCGACTGCCAACATGCATTGACAATCAATATCATTTCGGTGAAACGGATATAATACCGTCACCCTGTTTTAAAAAAATCCTTCTTATTTATCTTATGGGTAAGCACTTCGCCGTCATCACACCTGATGTTGATGATAAGGCCAAAGGTGGAAGCGCACTTCACCCGAAATCCTCAACCACTGAGGCACTGGCTATCTTATCTCTAGCTGCCGGAACACGGAATGTTATGGCGACATATTTAGATAAAATGGTGGTAGCTAGCCAGGCGGACAAACAAGCCCTACCACCAACCAAACCGAGTACACAAACATGTAACTCCGCTGGGGATCGATCCGGGACCTCTAGGTCTAAACCGGTGGTCTTAACTAGAAGTTAAGACCACCGGTTTAGACCTAAAGGTCGAGGAGGAGGAGGTAGAGGAGGTGGTCTACACAGAGGTAAATTTAAACACTAGCTGCCACGAACGGTATTTTCATGCCAATAGTGTTGGACGTTGTAATAAAAAAAACGTAGTCGATTCGGTAAAATATCCACTTAATTAGTGGTCAAACATTCTGACAGAGGAGCATTTCTATCTTCAGATTTTTTGTCATATCATTAAGAAGGCCACGTGCTTCCTTTGTTGTGAATACAACATACACGGTCAGACACATTCTGTAGTCTGGAGAATGTTAAGCGAAACTGTTACACCGGTACCCTGGAGAGGATTCTAAATGAAGGCATAGGGAATCTTAAGTAATAGTTATTAAATAAGGAGAAATAATAAATCGACGGTCCCTACGTAAAATTCCTCAAGTGGTACATAAGTAATTTTTATTTTTTTGTTTCGAAACCTTCAGGTCATCCTAAAGTTTCGTTTCATCAAAGAAACAGGGCTAAAAATGCCATAATTCTACTCTAAATCAAACCTCGACAAATTCCATAGGTAACTACAAAATCTCCAACGTAAAACTACAGCAGTGGTAGTTCCGTAATTTTACATCGAGGAGTCAAGGACGCCCTTGCGCGCCTCCCCCGCAACTGCCACTTGCGGAACAGTTGCGCTCGCTCCCTCATGGTAATGTTTTCTTTTACTGCGTAAGTACTCGTTAAATATATAGAAACATGCCACGAAAGAGTAACATTATGGATTACTCCCAATCTGAAAATCCCGTAAGTGTTTATTACGGCTCATTATGTCCCACGTATAATTTTGTAATTGGCAGTTACAATAAATATCACCATAAAACCTGCCACGTAGAAGTCGTTATGTACCACTTAAGCATTTTTAGTTAGAATGTTGCCGATGTAAAATGACGTATGTGACTAATAATACATAAAATGAATGTTTTTTAAAATATTTTTTGTTTTTCCTTAAAGGGACAATAAATAAAAACTTCATGCCAAATTTCATTACTCTATATGCAGTAGAACTTGAATTAGACGCGTTTGAAACTTCAAACCGCTCTCCTGTAAAATTTGGCATTTGCAGTTATGTTATTTTACGTAGGGACCGTCGAAATTGATCCACAAAAAATACTAGGCTAAGTTACCATCTAAATAGTAGTTTAGGTACTAACTTTGTATTTTTAGGTGCTAACTTAGTATTTTTGTGGGTTAGGTTAGGTTAGTTTGGTGATCGATTAAATAATTATTTAATTTTTTTATGTATGTGTGTGTAGTGTAAGTCAAATAAATACATAAGATATTCTATTTTCTTCTATTATAAGTAATATAATATTATAAAGAGGAAACCTTTGTATGTTTGTATGTATGTATGTTTGCAACGAATAAACTCAAAAACTACTGGACCGATTTAAAAAATTCTTTCACCATTAGAATGCTACACTAGCGCTGAGTAACATAGGCTACATTTTAATGCGGTACGAAGTCCGCCGGATCAGCTAGTAAATAATACAATCATACCGTCTGCACTCTTGCTCTCCAAATTAAGCGATGGGAGCTTCTCAGGCCACATTTCGTCTTCGGGTGACAACAGCATCTCCACTAGTGATTCGTGGTTTCGATAGAAAAGAAACTTGCGTCTAGTCGCGTCTAGAAGCGGCAACTCAATCTCTACGTGAAACGTAGTTACTGCACCCTAACAAATAAAAATGTTATAATGTATGACCAGTTAAACCATTACAAAAATGTATCATCTTAAGCTCCTCTGTAGGCTGTAGCTTCGGAAGGCACGTATATAAAACCGTTGGTTACGGCTGCATATAAGCAGTCGTTAACAACCTCCAATCACACTGGGCCCGCGTGTGGCTTATAGCCCGTTCTCCTGTAGTGATGCTATAGGAAAGGCTCGTGCCAAGCAGTGGGATGATAAAATGAGCTGGTAATGTAATCCCCGCCTGATTCTCTAAATGCCACTACACATTTATTTATTTTATTTATTTATTTATAATTTATGTACACACAAACGAATAAGAAGGGAGAACATAGTAAGAATGGACAAGTACAAGGGCGCTGCTTATTTCACATTGAAATTTCTTCCAGCAGGCCCGTAGAAGGAGAAGACACAAAGAAAGGTAGAAAAAGTGTGCACAAAAGAAACAAACAAAGTATAAAAAAGTTACGACACAAATTAAACATATATACATACAATAACTATAACACACTCAACCGGAAAGATAGTACTCCTTTACGCGCTTCTTAAAAGAGTAGATCGACGTCGACTCCCGAATACTGGGTGGTAGGTCATTCCACAATCTGACTGCATGAACGGAGAAGGAATAGGAAAAGAAGTCGGTTTTATGGGATGGCATATGGAGATTGAGGAGGAGGTGTGAGCGACAGGGAACATTAGGATTATGGGAAAAGGCAAACCGTTCTTTCAGGTAAGAAGGGTAGGAAGGGTTGAAAAGGATATTATAAAGAAGGCATAGTATTCTAGTATTCCTGCGTAAACGGATTGGGAGCCACTTGAGTTGCTGGCGGAAGCTTGAAACGTGGTCGTATTTTCTTAGACCGAAAATAAAACGAATACACAGGTTTTGCAGACGCTCAAGTTTGTTAAGAAGCTCCTCGGTGGCATCTAAGTAGCAGGCATCAGCATAGTCAATAAGAGGTTGGATAAGGGTTTGAGCGAGCGCAACTTTCGTACCAAAAGGAAGAAAACCTTGCAGGCACTTAAGCGTATGAAACGAATAAAATACTTTGCGACTCACTTCAGCGACATGGGTAACCCAGGACAAGTTAGAATCAATGATGACTCCTAGATTCTTGACATTGTCAGCATAAGGAATCGGTACTCCATCGAAAGTCACACTTGGAATCACGGCAGAGTTGATGCGGCTTCGCATTCCCCTACTACCAATCACAATGGCCTGCGATTTGTTGGGATTTACCAAAAGGCCGAATGAGTTAGCCCAAGCACATATACGGTCCAAGTCCTCATTTATGGCTGCAACAGCCAATTTAGTTTCGTTCGGAGTAAAGTGACGGTACAGCTGCAAGTCGTCTGCATAAAGGTGAAAGCTGGAGGAAATAACTTTGGAGACAGAGTTAATAAAGACGGAGAACAGTAAAGGAGAGAGCACACCGCCCTGAGGGACGCCAGCAGCAAGATCGCACCAATCGGAGAAGGTCTCATCGAGGCGGACACACTGTGAGCGGCCCTCAAGGTAGGAGTTAAACCAGGAGATTGCGGGAGAAGAGACATTAAGAGAGCGGAGCACCCCAAGGAGGACATCGAAGTCAACAGAATTAAAGGCGCAACTGAAATCCAGTAGTATCAGAAGAGTTAGCGACTTATTTTCCATTGCCCAACGAATGTTATCAGTAACATTAAGTAGAGACGTAACTGTACTGTGTCCAGGGCGGAAACCAGACTGGTAAGGGCTTAGAATATTGTTCGTAAGGAGGAAAGAGGATAATTGCTTATGAACTATGTGCTCAAGCACTTTGGAGAGGAAGGGCAGGATTGAAATAGGGCGAAAGTGTGAGGGCAGAGAAGGGTTAGCGATTTTCGGTAATGGAATAATGTGGGCTTTTTTCCAAGCAGAGGGAAATACGCAACAGTCAGTCAGGGAGTAGTTGAAGATATGGGTAAGTACAGGAAGGACTGATGAAAGGATAGGAGTTATCATTTTAGAGCAAATGTTATCATCGCCTATGGAAGTAGAGGAAATTGCTAGTAGGCTTTTCTTAACGTCATCTTCAGAAACCGCTAGGAAGGTAAAGGGTGGATAATGGTTGCCGACAGAGGAGGAGGAGAGTTCCAGAAGCGTAGCGCTTCTAGTTAGATGATCTAAGGACACAGGTGGTTGAGAAAAATATTTATTGAGAGAATTTATATCTGTGTCCTTAGGGGCAGGAACAGGAGATTTACCGATGCCGACTGACCTGAGGAATCGCCAAGAGTCAGAAGAGTTGCGGTTGGATAAGGATTCATGGAAGAAGCGTCTTTTTGCATCACGACACATACGACTACAGCGGTTACGCAGAGATTTATAAGCACCAATGTTTCTATCAGTAGGGTAACGTTTAAGTCGTCTTTTAGCTTTGTCCCTGCGCGCCATTAGACTTTGGATTTCAGAAGTTAACCATGGTGCAGGAACATGCTTCACTCTCACACGTTTAAGAGGTGCGTGCAAATTGAACAACTCAATCACCTTCTTAGTGAAAATATTGGTTTTCTCATTGACGCACCTGCTTTCGGTAATAGGAGACCAGTCAACATTATTGGCGTCACGCTGCAGATCCGTCAGGTTGATGCATTTATAGCTTCGACAGAAGATATGATGCACCTTACGCTTAGGGGAACGGATGCGGTATGAGAGATACACGAGATCATGATAAGAAAAGCTAGCAGTGAGTTGACCGTGAGTGGTAACATTGTCTGGAGAAGAGACTATTATAAGATCGAGGAGAGAGGGAGAACAGTTAGGAAAATAATGAGTGGCTGAGAGGGGTAATATATAAAGATTATAAGAAGATATTAGAGAATGAAGCTTATTTGTTCGACTATTAGTCTTGAGCAGGCAGGTGTTAAAGTCACCCATTAAAATTTGATGATCGTACTTTGGACTTAGATCGCTAAGAATGTTGTCGAGAGTGTCAAAATAGTCTATAGTAAGATTGGGACTGTAAAAGACAGCAAGCAGGACCTTCGCATGGTTAATACAGATCTCGATAAATAGGAACTCGGCAGAGGCGGTGTACCGGGAAGGGGAGATTTTGACAACCTTATGCGGTATATCGTCACGTAAATATATAGCAACACCACCACCGCCCTTACCTGTCCTATCGTTGCAAATAAGGGTGAAGCCGGGAAGGGTAAACTGAGCAGAGAGTAGAGAGGGTTTCAGGAACGATTCGGAAATCAGTAAGGCATCCAGATGCAAGCTGCTAAAAGATGCCAGAAGGTCAGAGTAGTGTGCAGGAATACTTTGAACATTGACATGGGCTATATTTAAGTTATTAGGATAAATGGAAAAGGTGTTTAAGATTTGTTCATGCAAAGTCAACGGGTCTGATGAGTCGCTGTCGGCGCTAATATAACTGCACGGAGAAGAGAGACACGAAAAGAAGCTATCGTCCAGATCTTGTATGTCATCCATTATTAAAACTTAACAATTTAACAAAAAGATTAAAGACAATTCTAAACACTAGATAAAAACAATTAAAAAAGAAACAAAAAGTAAAATACAAAATAATAATAATAATAATAATAATAATAATAATAATAATACAAACTAAAAGCTCACTAATAAAGTGGTGAACTTGTTTATCTCACCACCCACCATACAAAAAAGAAAAGAAAAGAAATAGCAAACAAAGTAATAAAATAGGAAAACTACATTACATAGGCTGTATGAATGAATGCATTGAACTAAAACAAGAATAAAAAGAAAGAATATTAAACATCAGATGTCATGTTACCTACTGTCAAACTCAAAAGCAAAGCAAGCAACAACAATTATTAATATTCAAATACCTTAGATTTAAGTGGTGATGGGAACATAATTTAAGTTAAATAGCGAAAGCAAATCTACCAGCAACAATTACAAAAAAAAGAACACATACAGCCTATGATACCGGTACTGCCGGTAAGGCGGCAGCAACAACATTTTACAAGCAACGGGTAGCCGATTAAAACAAAGCAAGGCGACAAGTTAATGAAATTACATACGTCGTCTGGTGGTCTTTTTAACAACGCGGGAACCACTCGGAGCTGCCTCTTTAGGTGTTGGTGATAAAGGCTCTCGTTGAGTAGAGGCGTCACCCAGAAATGATGGGAATTTTGCTAGAATAACTTGCAAATCAGCCATGGTTTCAATCCTCCGTCGTGTGTTGTCGGGAAGATTTACAATAATCCGCCCTTCGGATGACCAACAGTTCTTTATTCCAAAATATTTACGGGCTAAAGTGAAAACTTGGTGTCTGGATCTAGTAAGAAACTCTGAGATTGTAACGCCAGAACCTTTCAAAGTTGTTTTGCTATCCCATACAAGATGCCTGTGTTCATATTCACGGAAGCGAACAAGTACTGGCCGAGTTTTACCTTGCTTGTTTGTAGCGCCCAATCGGTGGCAGGCTAGTAAATTATTCCGGCTTACATCCGACACTTGCTGTTTGTCAGCTATGATCTTGAGAATATCCTCGGCAAGGTTTGCGTTACTGTTCTCTGGAACACCATGAAACAGAAGTACTTTTCTTCGCATAGCAGTTTCCAGTCTATCTTGACCAAGTGTAAGGAGATCTAAGTGCGACTTGATCTTAGTGAAGGCTTCCCAGAAAAAGGACTTAAACTCTGAAAACTCACGTGCTAGTGTGACAATATCAGGGTTAACAGATGTTGACTTTGACGATGCTTTCTGTAGTTTGACATCATAATCACGAAGCCGAGATTCAAACATGGTTTCCAGGTCCTTTAAACTGTCAGTTAGCTTGTTGTGATCCATAGTGACTGCAGTGATGATTAATTATGCTTTTTAGTTGGAGAATTATGTGGTAGCAGGTGAAGGTGAGCTCAGCAAATATTATTCCATTAAAATCTATCACTTATATGCTTTAATGTAATTTTAAATCAAATTTAAATACAGGAGCAATACAATTTGCGTGTGCAACTTATGACTACCCACAATATCCAGAATACAAAATACACTAAACATGTACACTAGTTTCGGTCCAACGCACCGTACTCGTAGAACAAGGGTACGACGAGCCGGTTCACACGCGCCCTATACCAGGTAATCCAGGTATACAGACATGTCTGGGCCCTTTTCCCCACCACCACGGCCGACCCACCCGTTCAACCCGAGCCGAGGTCCGAGTCTATAAAGGCGCCCTCGGGTTGTTCCGCTCCCCGATACGATCCGAATCCCTCGGAGAATCTAGTAGGGCACGGGTAGACGTGCTATTCAACTAGTGCGTGATGCTGTTTCCTCTAGAAAACCTCCGAAGGTGATTCGTTTCACACGGCTTGAGGAACCCTTTAAGTTTCTCTCCAAAAAGAAAAAGAAAAATGGTGATGTAATAAACCATTGTGTACATTTTACTACTCGTAAAATGCGATGTCAATTACATAAGTGTTTAATGTTGGGTTGTTGAACTCTCCTATAAATATTTTTCGGTTTACATGGTGCTCAGCGTGAGTTTTATTTACCATCCGTATTCTTCAATAACGTTTACGGAAACGAAAGTTAGTAGTATGGCATTGAAGCAGCGCCTCCTGGCGACAAACGAGAAGTGTTGAAATTTTGCAATACCAATTCTCGTTTACGTTAACGTAATCGAATGGCGAATGAAACTCTCACTAGGCACCCTATATGCAATCTCGTATTCGAAACAGCAAAGAGTCATAGTATTTAGTAAAACTGAAATCGTAACACGGAATGTTGTTTTATGCGACTGAATGATGGAGACATGATCATTATGTATAAAAAGTAAAAGTATCTAAATTGCACACAATATCACGATAGGTCAAAGTTATACTGGGAGAGAGAAACGTCGCAGCCCCACTATGATTAGATAAGATAAGATGAGATTTAATCTCAACTGTGCTAAAGTTGGCAGATTACTAACGTGCTAAAAATTTTCAGTTAGCAGTAACGAACAAAGATAATAAAAAATCATATAGATCGAAGAGGCGTCGTAAAAATAACTCTGCACGCTGCTTATACTAATTATAGTATATTATAGTAGTTACATTAAATTACAGAACAACAATTGACGATATTTAATTTTTAACATAATAGTTTTTGCAAATCAGTAAGTAGATTTTTGCTCTACAAGAAAATTGTGTTGAAAACAAAATAGTATAGTGGACTTTCTAAACAAAGAACACATATATTATGTACATACAATTATGTTTAAAAACTCCTCTACTATAAGTAACAGCGATAGTTTGAAAACTATCAACTGGAACACATTTGTACCGAAAAAATACCAGTAATGAGATACGAACAGGTTTAACTATCTATACTAATATTATAAAGCTGAAGAGTTTGTTTGTTCGGTTGAACGCGCTAATCTCGGGAACTACTGGCTCGAATTGAAAAATTATTTTTGTGTTGAATAGTCCATTTATTGAGGCTATATATAGGCTATATTACATCACGCTATGACTAAATAGATTGTTCGCTAATTAACGCGGGTGGAACCGCGGGCACAGCTAGTATAAACTATCATGCAAGTGGCATAAGAGTAGTTATTAACGGGATTCTTACCTGATATAGGATATTTAAATGAAACAACTTTTACGGATCTACTCGCGTTTATTTTACTTTACACATTATTTAATGTTTATCCTGACGTTTCGAATCCTTTGCAGGGTCCATGGTCACAGGGAGACTGAAGTGTTGGTCATCTCATAATTAGTTAGTAGCTTGTATACCCTCATTTAAATTTAATCGGGTTCGTTCCGTTTTACGCTAGATCCGTAAAAGTTGTTTCATTTAAATGTGTAGTGTTCGCGTAAACTTTAGAAAACAATATGATATAGGATACTTACAAATGGTAAGAAAAATACACATGGTAAGACTACCGTTAATAATAACTTTAATAGAACAGTTAGTTGTGCGAGTGACAAGTTGTGATCTGGGTGCCTACTGTGAGTTTCATATGACATTCTATCACGTTAACGAAAACAAAAATTAGCATGGCATTGAAGCAGCACCTCATGGCGACACACGAGAAAAGTTAAAACTCTCGTTTTCGTTATTGAATGGCGAGAGAAACTCGAACTAGGCAGCCTGATACCTTCTCCGGTTTTGGTGGTTGCGGCGCCGACATGACCCTGAACACTGTAAAGGTGAGGTAAGCAGAGCGCAGGTCGTCAGGGTGCGGCTCGAAGGGTTCCACGGACCGATCCGTGGGCAGCACCTGCCGGCAGTCGAGCCAGCTCAGCAGAGGCAGCTGCGTCAGCGTCGTGCGCGCATACCCAGAACATACCTTGAATGACAATAACCACCTCTGTGGTTAAGACCACCGGTTTAAACCCAATGTCCCGGGTTCGATGTTTGTGTACTCGGGTTTGGTTGGTGGTAAAGCTTTTTCGTTCGCCTGCCTAGCTAGTAGCTACCACCATCTTATTTAAAATGTCGTCATAACATCAATGTTTGTAGCGTTGTTGTGTTCCGGCAACTAGTGATAAGATAGCCAGTGCTTCAGTAGTTGAGGATTCCGGGTGAAGTGCGCTTCAACATCAGGTGAGATTAAGGCCAAGTGCTTAGCCATAATAAAGAATAAAAAATGTTGTATGGGCCTCTGTAGTGCAGTTTTTTTATAGTTTGCATGGCATATGACTCCATACCACCTGATGTTAAGTGGGAATGGAGTCCAAACGCGAACACAACTAGTGCAGCATAAAAACAACGCAGCATCAGTACCCTCACCCTGCCGGCCCCCAAGGTGCCATTTCACGTCTCGTTGGAGGACCTCATGCCATAGGATGAAGGGAAAACGTGGGCTGGGACGCTATTTCATCTTTTGGAAGAGTGACTAAGAAACGCGTCACTAATTTTTCTTTGTGCACGATAGATTGTTCGAGACAGTACTGAGACAGTTTTATTTGCCATTCCATTACGTTCATAAAAACGAGAATTGGTTCAGCAAAATTTTAAGTCTCCTCATTTGTCACCGGGAGATTCTGCTAAAATGCCTTGATGAATCTCGTTTTTGTTAACGTGACCGAATGGCAAATAAGACTCGCATTAGCCAGTATTAGGCACCCAGAATAATAGTTTCTCAAAAATAAACGCTTCACAAACTTCACGAACTCTACAAATACATAAATCTTGCTATTTTGAAACTACGTTTTTATTAGTGATTATTATTGATAAAATAAAGCTGCAATATAAATTATGAAGTTGATCATTTAGGCAAGCCAAAAAGAAAAAACAGAAAAATTTATTCTACTTTATTGAGTATAATAGCTTTAACAATCTTAGTAGCGACATCTGCATTTAAGCTTATAAACTATGTGATACTGATATAATGCTTATGCTTACCGCACACGGATTTCCAATGAGAAGCAGTGCTCGCAGGTTCGGGAGCTTCGCCAAAGTATCTAGTAACGGCTCCAAATGATAGATGTCGTTGTTAGACAAGTCTAGCACTGTGATTTGAAACGGTAGACGGCCTAAAGGCTCAATGAACTCTGCAAAGTATAATAGAAAGTCAAAAATTTTGTTTATCAAGTTAAAACAAGTTTATATGTACCGTTTAGATATAAACATACAAATACAAATTACTCATTAAGTAAGGTACCTTTATTATGGTTTCAGTTGAGATCTACAATATTAATCTCCATCCCTAGGTTGCCTGGAAGATATCGCTTTTAGTGATATGGCCGACCTTTGTACGTCTTTGTTTACTTTATTTTAACGTGTTTATATTTTTTTGTATACTTACAACAAACTACTCTGTTCCATTTATTATTTTATTACTGTACATTAGACGAGTTTTATTTTCTCATTATTCGACATTTTAATATTTTTTCAAATTAAAAGTTACTTGTAGTGGACGTCAGATTTGAGCCCATCAATGGGACAATTTTGGGTTATAAATGATGATGATAGGATTTGTTTGACACAGTTTTCGTAGCCGTAACTGAGTTACGAAATTCTAAATACTACGAAAGTCTCACTTGTAAGTAGTTACAGGCCCAACGAAGCAAAGAAAATTAAATTTTATTTAATATCCCGGAATACTGTATGGTGTGCGATTTTTGAACCGTATGAAAACTATTCTCATGCTTTGATATCAATTACGAGCGCTATCCCACCCGAAGGTACAGTCATGACCATGAGTCATTAACATGTAAACAATTTGTCTACACTAATTAATTTATTAAAATGTTCAAATAATTTTTAACGCAAATTTTGTTGCGAACAAATTACAAAAACACAAATGTTGAAAAAATTTCCACGAGCTGGATTTGAACCTGCACCCTTCTGACATACCAGCCCCCCAACCGCCTAACTGTCTCGCTTTCGATCGCTTTGAAGGCGAGACCCTCGCCTCGCCTTCTAATATAATATCGAACTATAATATCGAATAATATCGAAAGCTATAGCCTATAGCTTTCGATATTGCTTTCATATTCCTTTCGAAATGACAAGATGATGCCTCCTCCTCGCTTCGCCTTCAAAGCGATCGATAGCGAGAGCGTTAGGCGGTCGGCCCCCGGGTCAGGTGCTCTTCCAATTGAACTATCGTGGTTCTAACCAGCCCGCCGAAGTTATTCAACACTTTTTACTTTGAAAGCCAAAGGCGCCCATTCAATGTCAACAACTACCGTCACTAACATCCGATCATAATATTTTTACAAATATTAAAGATCAGTTAAGAAGTAGGCAAGCTATTTCTAAAATGTTCAAATAATTTTTAGAGCAATTTTTTTTGCTTGTAAGTTGTATGAAGATCGACAGTAAGTGACGCTTTTTCATAGTTGTCAGCGACTTAACGTGATCAAAAATGGCAAATAGAGCTTACATAAAGCACCCAGGTTAAGTCAGTTACTAGTTACATACCACTAGTCAATAAATTCCTAGCGAGTCCCAAGTACAAGAGGTCAGAAGGTAGATGTTCAGCAAACGTTCCCACGTTACGAATTCGGTTGGCTTGTAGCTCGAGGGTCCTCAGACTGGGCGGTATGAGCTGGCCTTCGAAGTCGCCAAGGTAATTGCCGCACATATTGAGATTTACCAGATTCGGATATTCCAAGAGAGATTCGTCTAAGTCTGTCATCTAAAAATAAAAAGGAGAAATGAAAATTCTAAATCATCATCATCATCATGATAGTCACCTATCATGGGATAGGTTCACAGAAAAGAAAATACTAATTATGTGTCGAAACCATGGTACATACTGCACAATAGATAATGCATGTTGAGAGTTTACAATATTTTGCGCTCAAAGAAAATAACGAAAATCGGAACAGATGTACGTAAAAGAGTAATGGTTAATAAATAATAATACTACTTTCTATTTACCTGAGAATCGTTAACTCTCAAAACGTGAACCAACTTTAATCCTCGCTTCAAGACTGTATTGTCTCCCTGTTGTACAGCTTTCTTGATCAACTTTGGCATATCGTCAGTAATGCAATTGTTATTTTCGAAGCATATTTTACCTTCATCATTTGCAAACTTTTCGTTGTCCCACAGTGTAATAGGCAACAGTAACTCCCATTGCTCTTCTAATGTTAACCCAGAGTTTTCACTTAGAAAACCCGCCATTATACTTTTGTTTATTTTGATTTGAAGTGCTTCAGAAAAGGTACGCGTAGCTACATCTGGTCTACGACAACATTCCTTGTGATATCTTGCCGCTTTTTCAACGAGTGTCCACTCTAAGCCCTTTTCTATACGCTCCTGATAACCTTAAGACAGTCTTTGTAGTAACTAAGAGTAAGAAATAAATTCACAAAAAGTAGAAAAAGCTACAGGTACCTTCAACTGTGTCGTCGGGGACAAATACGAGGCTGGATTCACTGATGGGTGGCCGTAAAATTTGAGGAGGTGGCTTTTTAGGTGCGGCGTCTTTTGGTTTCGGTGGCATACTTTATATTGTGAAAATTTACTACGAAAAATATTACAAATAATAATACAAAAATATCTTTAGCCAATTAACCAAAGTTTTGGACAGATTTTGTCAAAAATTTGTCATTATCATTTTACTTTATTGATTTTAAATAATTATCTGTGAACTTGAATATAGATACTTTTTTGTAATATTCATAAACTTGGCAAGATTTAAAACAAAAAAACTCTGTTTATAACAATGTTTAATTAAACTTAAACTTAAACATGTAATTATAGCTATTCAAGGAACTCCAGTTAATATTTCATTCTATTAATCATAAAAATTGATAATCGTTTTTATTGTACCACAGTATTCGCTGTAATTTTCCTCAACAATCCTCAAACTCTTTCAAGAGTTTTCCGGCGTGTCGATAAAGCAGTCCTGAAACAAACACTGCTGCCACTAGATGTCGCTGTGCTTGGAATGCCTAGAATGTTTACTCGTCGCATCGACGAGACTGCTCATTCATACCATGTGCTTTGGCTATCTGTGAATGTGAAGTTTATTCGCGATCGCTAACCAAAGTGCACGTCAGAATATTATGATCGCAAATTAGTATCGAAACACAAACTTACGAGGCTAGCTTACATTTCGTAGTTTTCGAGTACTATTCTAATAAAACTTATATAAATTATCAAAATAGTTTTAAATGAATACCTGAATTATAAGGGCGGTCAAACATTAAAATGAAGTGACATTGACACGCGATTGCGCGGGAAAATTCGATGTATAAAGTTTTTCGTTGATTGATAAATACGAGTCCTAGTGGAGTAGCCGCGTCACTGTGCCGCGTTTTTTATAATGTTATATGTGGTTGAGTGAGTGTGTGAGTCGTTCTGCTGAAGTGAAAGCAACATGTGAAGTGGTGCAGTACCGATATGGTGACGTTGCCAACATAGTGCCCTTGCGACATTGGCAGCACACCATAACACGCGAACTATTCAACTTGTTTCCGCATGGTTGTATTGAAGATATTGATATTATAAGGTAACGTTTCTTTTTCGTTTGTTCTATTTCTCCATAGTAATATTGTAATAATATTGAAGTTATTTTAATATTGTGTATATAAATTTTGTTGTTGAATGTTTTTAAGAATGAGAGATTTTAAGTTATTATTACTTGTTTCTTATTTGCTTGGAGCATTTATTAAAAGTAAAAATGCTAAACAATATTACCTACTTTTTTCAACTTATAAAGTTACAACGATATTTTGCATTGGATTTGTAAAATACTTTTATTGAAAAAAAAAGGCGGCTACGTTTATTGAAATGTTGAATTGTTTTTATGTTTCAGTTTTTAATGAGTAAAACGTGATTATTTTCAATTTGTAAACAATAAAATAAAATAACAATAATTACTTAACTTTTTCATTTAGCCAATATCAATTAATTAATTGTAACGATGACTAGATTTTAATGATGGAGATCTTTTTTCAACAGTAGGACAGACTATTAATTATTTAACTCATTTAACTGCTGTACATTTTTTTGCACTATATACTTCTTAGTTGATTAATTGCCAGTTTCCTATCACGCAAGGCATGCGCACGCGCTGCATAGGTAGGTACCTAAACGCTTGTCGAGAGACAGAACGAAAGACACACTTTAAACTTTGTCACAAAGTTCAAGTACTTATAAGTTACTTAAGAAACCCAAGTTTTTTAAAAGTTTTAAATAATACATTTTAATCGAACACGTAATGTATGGTAACATGAATAAGTACCTATGCTTGGTTCAATAAAATCGGCAGCGCGTAAGCAATAAAATCGGTAATCTCAATTGCTGTGTAAACAGCGAAAACACTTGAATTGATGTTGATTTAACAAAGGTTCTTTCATTACCTTTAATGAGATGTGTTTATAAAACAAAACTTAAAATTATCATATGACGATAAACAAAAGAAATTAGATACGTAATAATGATTTTAATGAAAAAAATGAGCGTCGTATCAGTAAAGAACCACGCATGAATAAATCATGCAAATCTATTGCCCTTCTACATATGTTAATACCAAATTATAATCATTATTTATATATTCCTTTCATTACGTTCAGTTTGGGTAAATTTGTATTACGCTGCTGTGCCTAACTATGTAAAACAATTAAAATATGTTTTGATTTGAATATAAACTACGTTCCAAATAAGATGTTCCATAAGAAAATGAAAATCAACAGTAAAGCAGAAAAATTACTGCTTCAGTGTAACAATCATTGTGTTGCCTTGTTATTCTGGAAAGTTTTAGGCTGCTGTTCCACTAGTAGAGCTACGAAAGGTCTAAGCAATGCGTCAGGAATAACTCCACCAATATTATTACCATAGATATTTACTCATGTGGTATTACTCCATTTGACACCGCAAGGCTCAGGAAGTAATCCTTTTGGTGTATGTTTTCCTCGCGTACCGCTTAGCTACCTCGGACAACTATGGTGGAACAGCAGCCTTATGTCTAGAAAAGTACTGAATATAATTTTCCACAAGCGGGATTTGTCAGGTATTAAGGTCTTTAATTGCCGTGGTGGTCACCGGTGACCGACAAACAATAAATTTTCTATTGTGCAGTCAACGTGCTAATAAGTGAAATATAATGTTACAAAGTAGTATTTACATTCAAAAAATGTTTGCTTACCTGACACCAATCTATAGCTCTTTGCCAACCGTTTTCAAATCTAACCAAATTAAACAATAACAATAGCTAAAGATTTATTTAGATGTTTCAAGTAAGTAATTTCTTACCATGTTATCGAAGATCCGATATCCGGTGTGACCGTGATCAAAATCAAAAACATATCAATCAATCAGCATCATCATCGTCATTTTCCTTTGAAAAAGCTTACACTACTTGTCGGGTATGTCAGACGGTGCGTCTTTTATTATACGTCGACCTCTCGGCGTGCTTACGCCGCTGCCGCCGCTACGCAACCTGAGCGGCGATTAATTACAGGAGAAAAGAAGAATCGCCGTGACCCTCTTCTCGGAGCTCAGTTTCTGGTACCACGGCACGATCGTTGCGATGAGGAGGGCTTCATCAAGGTGGAGAAGAAGAAGAAGCCAGCTTGTCGCAACCTGTGTAGCACCGCACCGACGGGGCCGAGACACCTGCTGCGTCCAGCGATACTGACGACGCTGCTGTACGTGTCCTGACTTCATTACTCTACGAAGGCGGAAGAGCTCGTAGAGTACATCCGAGTGAAGTCCAACGCCACTCTGAGGGTCAAGCGGTTGGAGTCCCGCCACAATATGAATTTTAATTCATTTGTGGTGAGAGTACCGACCGACCATCTGTCGATCTTCGAAAGAGGACTATTGGCCGAAAGGTGTCGTTCCGGCGGTTCCGAGGCCGGCTACCGGGCACCGCGCTGCGACTGCCGGCTTTACGTGTAGCATAGTTTTTAATTTATATATAATATATTATTTGTATGTATGTTAGTCTGTAAGGTATATTTTACCAGCTTGTATACACTGTTTTGTTGCCTGAAATAAATAAATCTATTCTATTCTATACCCGACATGTCCTGCTAGTGGAAAATTTTATTCAATGTTTTTCCATTGCCATAACATTGTTTAATATTCCTTTTTTAAACAATTCGTCATACTTCAAGGTTAATTGGGGTGACTTTGAACCTCAGTACTTACTTATTAAAAATTTCCACCTATCTAATGTGACAATTTCACTTCTACAAGATAAAACATTAGCTGATTGATGGATTGATGCCATTCCTTTTTATGGAGCGGAAGTTTTTAATCATGAAATCGACCTTCTTTTTAAGCTAAACTGCCTCTGTGGTCTAGTGATCAAGACCACTGGTCTCAGACCCAGAGGTCCCGGGGTTCGATTCCTAGTAGAACGTGGTTGTGTATTTGGTTTAGTTGGTGATAGGGCTTGTTTGTCTGCCTGGCTAGCTACAGCTATCTTATATCCAAATATATAGCCATAACATCAATGTTTGTAGCATTGATGTGTTCCGGCAGCTAGAGATAAGATCGCCACTGCCTCAGTAGTTGAGGATTCCGGGTGAGGATCAGGTAAGATGATATAAAATATAAAAATAAACTATCATCAAACTTAATGTCATAGTAAATATTAACGACATAACTAAAAAAAATATTGATGGAGAACTAAAATTTTGGTTAAACTAAACTATTCTTTTGAAATGTTCTCCTTTTTAACATAAAAGATACAAGAAAGTAATGCAACTTTTATAATGTTCGGCTAAGCTAAGTGTTAATACCTGTTATGCGATTTGTATCGACGTTTGTCAATACTGCGTTACTTACATAGCAATCGATGATGTGCATTATATTGAGAGAAAAAATGCAAACAATAAAATAGTTTGTTGATTACTGTGCTGTTTCAATGTCGGTCACGGTGTCAACGGCACCATTTTCATACGACTTTAGAAAATGGAATCAGTGCCAAATGAATGAATAAATTGAATGCATTTCAACAATAATAATAACGTTTTAGAGTCTTAATCAAGCAAAGCTTGTTTGGACTGTGTGACCAATAATATCCATTGCATTGTATTGCATTATACAATATGTAAAAAAACCCTGTCCGATCGCAAAGGGGTACATAGGTATACCAATAACAATAACAAAATAAAAATAAGCAAATATTATTCATGAAAATAAAAGAGTTATCGTAATTTAAAACGTAATTGTTTTGTACCGAATTGCTCAAATTACCCCAAAATCTAGCTAATATTATAAATGTGACCACACATTCTATCAATGGTGGTGGCGCCAAAGCACTAGGGACTTGTATTTACGCATGTGGCCAAAGGTCCTACCTACCGAAGTGCCGACAAAAGTATTGCCATGTAAGTATTGTCATTTAACAACATTTTTATCGGGGTAAAATTTTTTCACTTATTTTTTAAAAATGATTACGTAACTAGAACTGAATCTTTAAGTTTTTTTTTACTTATTGTATTTTGGCCAAGCTTAGGTCTATGTTATGAGTGAGACGAAAAAAAATATTAAAGTCTCTCAGTTACGATATATCCTTGTTTTTACGTTAAGTTAATCTTAGCGCGATGTTGGCGCCGGCTAACGTAGCGACGAGCAGTGTGTATGTGTGTATATTTGTTGTTTCTTCACGCTGCAACAGATGGATGGATTTGGATGAAGTTCGGCATACCGATAGTTTATAACCTGGATTAACACATAGGATACTTTTTATCCTGATATTCCCACAGGAACGGGAAACACGCGGGTGAAACTGCGGGCAGCCGCTAGTAATTGATACAAGTAATTTTGAACTAAGTTGCGCTAAGCATACGGTGTGATTTTTATTGCAAATTGCGAGTGTGTCACGAGTGCGAAGTCGGCGCAGGAAAGAGAAAAGAACTTTCGTCGTCGCTCGGCTGTACCCGTAAGCTTTCGTAATCGCTCGCGCTCCTAAGACTGCGTGCACATTAACAAAATACTAAATCCTCCACAAAAAAAATGTACAAATAAGGAAATAATTGCATCGTTAATAAAAGGAATGACCTATGGCACAAATTAAAACAAACATCTGATAGCGAACAATTACGTAAAGATTTCACCAAACAAAGACTTAAAAATTATCAGAAGAATCCCTTAAAAATGTGGCAACATATTAATAATTTATTCAACAATAAAATTAAAATCAACCAAGTAACACTAAAACTTAAAATATCATCAGATATAATTACAGACACGAAAGAAATATGCGACCATTTTAACTGCTTTTTCTCTACAATAGGCCTAAAACTAGCGAATAAAATACCACTAAAATTTCATAATAAATTTACTTACACATTATCAAATAAAAAATAAGAGCTCAAGCTCAAGCTCAAGCGTCGAATACCAGACACAATAGAATTTTAATTGTTATCGGCCATCTGCTGGTCGCTCGACGCTCAAGGGGATATGCTAGACGCTAATACAAACACTGGTATAGACGGCATAAGTACGAAAGCGATAAAATGCGTCAAAATATTGTTGCTGGCAACCTAGCGCAAAGCATTAATAAATGCTTTACTTAAGGATATTTTCCAAGCTCTCTGAAAATTGCCAAAGTTAGTCCGATTTATAAATCAGGTAACAAAACAGACCCTAACAACTACAGGCCTATATCGGTATTACCAGTACTATCAACAATTTTTAAAAATATAATTCACGATCGGTTATTTTGATATCTTGTATCGATTAATTTCCTTTTTGAAACACAATACGGTTTTCGCCCTAAGTCTTATATTGTATCAGCAACCGTTGACCTGATCACAAAATACTGATAAGAAAAAAATTACTTTGGCAATATTTATCGACTTACAAAAAGCATTCGACACTGTTAGCCATAGAATCCTTTTGTTAAAATTGAAACTTACTGGCAATTTTCACATCTTATCTGTCAGATAGGCGTCAAATTGTCAAGGTTGACAATGAACAGAGTGAACTTCAGTCAATTTCTTGTGGTGTTGCACAAGGATCGATTATGGGTCCCTTTTAATAATATAAATGAAATAGGACTTCAAGCTGATATTTTTCTATATGCAGATGACACCAGCTTATTTTTCTCTGGTCACTCGATCGACTCTGTTATAAACCAAGCGCAACAGGACTTGAATATCATACATACATAGCTTCAGTCAAACTTACTAACTATAAATATATCGATAACAAAGTATACTATTTTTGCGACTAAAAATAAAAAAATATCTAACGTAGACCCCTAAAAATTAATAACAACATGATTCAACAAGTAAATTTCGAAAAATATCTTGGCCTAGTTCTTGATAATCAACTCACCTGGAAAATGCATATAGATACAATCTGTAATAAACTAATTTCATTGACTGGGGCCCTAAGAGTTGGATATCTTCTAGAACGCGTAAGATACACAATTTATAACTCTCTAGTTAAATCCTACTTAGAATTCTTATTAGAAGCGTAAGGATTTGCAGCCAAGGCACATTTGCTGAGGTTACAAATTGCAGAAAACAAACTAATAAAGATTTTATTCAAGTATGATTACCTTACCCCAACCGTCAAAATTTATAAAGAAACAAAATTAATGAATCTTGCACAAATATATGTATAAATATAATACATGTATTCTCATAAGAAAAATAATGATGAAGGATATTCATAGTCAAATTACATTTACCAAAAATATCAATTATTATAAACGCTCAACAAGACAGGCAAAATATTTGTAACTATGGTAAAAAAACCATTATTTACGAAGGAGCTCAATGCTACAATAAATTACCAAATACCATGAAATATTGTCAGTCTCTAAATACTTTTAAAAGATTACTAAAGAACCACATTTTAAGGAATTTTTCATCGTAAAGGAGAACAACCACTTTGTATGGAGCTTTGGTACCCGTAATAAGTTTTTTGTACAGCTACAAAACTTTTGCCATTTTAAACCTTATTATAGTAGTATAATTATTGTCTTTATTTGAGTTTGCTAGCTAGTAGAGTTAACGAGATAACTCAATTAGTTTATTGAATTTAAAAAAAAAAAAACTAATTTAATTAAGAAATGTTATTTCCGTTATTAACAATATTCTAAACCTTTTTATTATTTATGTAAAACAACCTAAAGGCATATTACGTAAATTATAGGTATATAAAAGTACAGACACACATGCTCATTATAGAGCATGCTTAAAACTAGCTGCTCTGCAAGTGTTCACATTTGCCAGCAATAAGCATGCTAGTTTGCTATGCTAGTGACACTAAACACTATAGGGCAGGGTGACTGACGTCTGACACCGAGTGACAGTGACAGATAAGCCCCGCGCGCGGTTTGAATAGACTACCATTGACAAGGGCACAACTGAAAAAAATCGATTGGTTATCGATTACATTGATTTATTTAGTTACATAAAATAACATAATTATTTTCTCAATGTAAATGCATGAATTAAAAGTATTTACTTTTTTAAACGCGTTTTCTTTAGTTTTCTTTTGTCAATATAAACGAATTATTGTTTTATTCATTGTTAATAATTAAATCAATTTTAATCGATTTGCTTTTTGCGTTCCATTTTACGTTAATTTATCAATTTACTTCTAAATACTTTTTTAGGCTTATTCTGCTAGTTTCGATTCCCATTTTTTCGTATAATATACCTTGTTTAATGCTCAATATAATATCTAAAATCTACGAATGTACAACTCATTACAATTCGGTACCATTTTGGTTGATCTCCTTTGTATGTTTATTAAGTTTTGCAATGTGTAATGCATTGCAAAACTAAATATTCCCAACTCAAGTACTTGTATACATATTTTAAAGATCTTTATGAAATTATTATAATGATTAATGGTAATCTATATTACCATTAATCATTATAATAATTTATAGATGAAACAACGTTACATGAATGGAAAAATATACATTATAAGCAAAAATTAAAATATACTTACATAGAATTAATTAATTATATGTTAATATTAATTACTATTAATAATATAAATTAATAATTAATATATTATTAATAATATTAATTACATGGAATTAATGTTCAAATAGTTTTTTTTAACGCAAATTTTGTTGCGAACAAATTAAAAAACACAAATGCTGAAAAAATTTCCACGAGATTTTTTTTACATAGAATTAATTAGTTATGAATATGGGTATTAATGTGTTTTCAGATTTTAGTTTTTACATGCTGAGTATTTTTGTTTACTTGATCAAAGGTGGGATCGTATTATGTCACACTGTGTCATCCATCACCCTAATATCCCCGCTCAAACAATTTGCTAATGCGCGCAGTCGCCGGCTCGCCCCGGTGTAGGTACTTTATTGTTAATCTACCTACCTTTTAAAAATGCTAGTCGGTGCTATAGTAAATTTATCAAACTTTTATTTATTTAACATTGTATTTTCTCTGTAAGTGGATTTTGTAAATTCTTTAGAGAAATAAATGTCTTTAACCGTACTAATAATCAAAACTCGAAATATTCCCCTCCTTCCTATGATATGGGGTCCTTCAAAAGAAGCGTGAAGAAGGACCTTGTGGGCCGGCAGAGTGAGGTTAACTGTTGCTACGTAGTTTTCACGCTGCACCAGTTATCTTCGCGTCTGGACTTCATTTCCACTTAACATCAGGTGGAATAGACTCATTTGCCGAGCTAACTATAAAAAGAAAAAGAATAAGACATTTTTATCTTAGACCTTGGTTATATGGTCTAAAATTTTTATATATTATATTTTTGCAATTGTGCTTTAAACTAAAACCCACACGCACGACCCAGAGAGTCTTATTTGTTTCCAAAATCCGGAAATATTTAAAGTGAATTTGTACAAAAAAAAAGTGGATCAGGTGGGATCACGTAATTCATATCTAAAATGTAGTAAAAGATTTCTTGATTATTTAGTTACCCATTCTATTGATAACGTTATGACGTAATTCACAGAAAAAACTCAGCCTTTTCAACACATTTTTTAAAGTGAAAACATTGTTACATAAAGGTCGCTTAATATAAAAATTAAACCGCTATTAATCCGATATTCTCTTGTGTCTATTAATTTTTTATTTATCTAACTAAGCCTAGGCTTTAGAAAAAGAACTAGGCTTCGGATGTGATGCAAAGCATAGACATGGAAATTTCAGCTTCTTAAGCTTGAGTTTTTGTGATTTAGTAATTGTTCGGGGCTCAGAACAAAGACTAACATTCTCTAAATACATGCGTGTTCTAGGCATGTTCTAGGCCATATAGGCACCGTATCTCAGAATAATAACTAAAGCTTTAGTTATTGTTCTGAGAACCATATAGGCACCATATACCTAACAGCTTCTTAGAGCATGCTTCATGATTTCATGATAGACACTTTACTATAGATAAAAATATTTTGCAGAAGACGTGATGATTGCTGGTTGATTAATTACCTATATTAGGTCAAATTTGTCAAATTAACTGTCATTTTGTTCTGCCAGATTTACTGCTGCTGTGCTTAGAGCAGTGGAGAAATTGAAAAAGAATTTGAGGATTTGTGCGTTTATTAATTCGTTGCACTTAATGTTTATGTCCCAATTTAAAAAGGGTGCATCTATTTTTTTGCATGAGTGACATGTATTGTTGCCTTAAAAGAACATGACAGTGGCTAAATCATAGCCATCTTACAAGAAATTGTATTTAATGATTTGGAAAGAAATGGATAATGATGGCTAGAACTTCCTTTCATTATTAAAGTAGGTATGTACATATTCATTATTTCGTATAATATATGTTTTTTCTAAGACTTTCACTGTTATGTAGGTATTTTCTTTGATGAACATTTCTCAATAAAAAGGGTGCGCCAAAGTTCACCTAAATTTTCAACTCCGATAATTGGAACTACGAAAATGTTCTTCCTTACATTTTTCATCTTAACAATCACAATTCCTAACTACTTTGTTTCCAATGTTCATAATTCCGAATCATTTAACTTCATAATGTCAGTAGCAATAAACATCTATTATACTATTATTTATATATACATAACCGTCTTTTACACTATTATTCAAAGTCTTTAGGGCGTTTCTCACATTAATATACATCACTTTACAATGGAAATTATGTTTAGAGATAAAAGCGTTATTCAAAACAACAGTAGGAGTTTAAATATATTTACGTTAGTGATATTATTAATTACAATTTTCGGAAACATGAGTATTATGAACATCGTCTGTAGTACTACAAATTGTATGAATAAAAACTTTAGGAAGAAAATTTTTAGGAACAGTGATCATTCGGATTACAAATCGGTAGGAATAACAATTTCGGGTAAAAAACTTTAGGTAAGCCAATATGGACCCCAATAAAAAATACAGGACAGGACAGAAGTTCCATGCAGTGGGTAACTTCTCGATGTTGATTAGATGAGTAGATAATAAAAGTGTTAGTAAATACGAGTAAGGTTCTCGTATTGTAGTGATGCCTCGATTTCAATGATGGAGGTCTTTTCCCAGCACTGGGACAGTTTATACCTATAAATTGATGGGTAATGGCTTAAATCACTATGCTTGCCAAATGCGGGTTGGTGATTACAAACCCGGGGGGCTATGCATCGAAAAAAATCTGAAACACACTTTGCCCGACCTGGGAATTGAGGGCGATAGACACTTAATTTCAATAGATATACCTTTTTTGAACATTTGAATTTGAATCTTTTAATTTGCATTAGGTAACTTATATTTTATGTATTGTTGATATTGTATGGTTGATTTTTTGTACGTTTTTTATTCGCACTCGTGTTAGTCGACTTATTGGCGCATGTGTTTCCTAGCTCCTATAGTCCCGGGTCTTTTAAGCGGGGCATGAAACGGCATTTATGCAGGCCGTCATGAGTGGGTGCGCTTGTCACCGTGCCTGTTCCACGGTGAGGAGCGCTCTCATTATTTTGGACTGCATCGGCTGCTTACCATCAGGCAGGATGTGGTCACTATGACGTGTCAATATAAAAAATAAAAAAAACACTAAAGTTTTAATCGTCCGAATCCTTAATAAAAACTTTCTTAGGTTAAAAACCAATACTGGCGCTTTGCAATCCTCAAGAGGAAAGTTAGCGAACTGTGGTATTTTTATAGTAAAGAATTTGTGGAAAGTTAAACAATTCAATCTGTGATTTGTTGCTGTCTATGATAAGTTCCAATTCACCTTATCCAAACCAGTCTCCAAGGTCAGAATACCGGTCATGTAATTTGCACTACACGTTACTTTCTGTTTCGTCCAGATTCCGATGCAGACACAATGTTAATGAGACCTACAATTATTAATTAATTTAACGAAACATACGAGTATAAAACGAAAATTAGAAATGCTTTATATTATGTATTATACAGCATTACCTATAATTTGTCTCAGATTAAATTGAAGAATTTAACAAACGCTGACCATGGCTTTAGATTTAATTCATTGAATAAATAAATACGTAAATGTATTTATATCTGGTACTTTTAATAATTTTAATTTTTTCTTCTTTCTTCTTCTATCATGAACACTTATTTATTTGAACAGGGTGCGGCGATTCTTTACACCTGACCAGTTGTGCCTTTCGTATAAGACACAGGTACTACGGTCTTGCGTGGAGTATTGCTCGCACGGGACGGTTCCGCAAAGTACCTTCTCGATGCCTTGGACAGATTGCAGCGTCGCGCTGTACGCATTATCGGCAACGCAGAAGTCGCAAAATAATCTTGAATCTCTGCGATTGCGTAAAGATATTGCGTCACTCAGCGTGTTTTACCGCTTATACCATGGCGAGTGCTCTGAAGAGCTCTTTGACCTCATCCCACCTTCTCCCTTCCTCCATAGGAGTACACGTTCTGCTCTCCGGAGTCACCGCTTCACTGTCTCAAATAAATATTCAATAACGCACTAAGAAATTTGGTGACTCGTTTTTTTGTCGCACCTCCAAAACATGGAATAGTTTGCCAACACACGTTTTCCCTCTTTCCTATGATATGGGGTCTTTCAAATGAGGCGTAAAGAGGCACCTTGTGGGCCGACAGAGTGAGAATAACTGATGCTGCGTTGTTTTCACGCTGCACCTGTTGTCGTCGCATCTGGATTCCATATTCAATTAACATCAGGTGAAATGAAGTCATTTGCCGTGCCACGTATAAAAAATAATAATAATTGAGTAATTATTAATTATTATTACCATGCTTTTGGGTGTAGATGAAGTTGATTTTGGTTGCAGGTGTCCATAAGTTCTTAAAGCAGTAGGTATTACTGCAATGTTATTGCAGTTGTGAAAATGAGACGCGTGTTAATACGCCGCTTCAAACTCTTGTCTTGTTTTCACAAACGCAACAACACGACTACTTAATGGCACCAGTGATCGACACTTTAAACCCAGTCTTCGACACAACTTTCATCGCCAAAAATAACATTTTACGGAATTACAGCCGGGAAGCAGGTGGTCGGTATTCAAAGATTAAAATCATTAGCTGAACCCTTTTTTTATGTCACCGCCACTTTTTTCCGAAACTATAAAAACTATACTGTTGAAACTTGGTAAGTAGATGTATTCTATGAACCGCATTAAGATTTTCACACAAAAATAGAAAAAAAAACAATAAATTTGGGGGTTCCCCATACTTAGAACAGAAACGCAAAAATTTTTTTTATCAAACCCAGTATGGGTTGTGTGGGGTATCTATGGATAGGTCTTCAAAAATGATATTGTATGTACCTGTTGTATGTACATTACCATGCAAACTTTCACCAGAAATTGGTTTGAACGAGATCTAGTAAGTAGTTTTTTTTAATACGTCATAAAGTACGGAACCCTTCGTGCGCGAGTCCGACTCGCACTTGGCCGGTTTTAAAGATTAAAAGGAAAAAAAATGTCAATCACTCGTTCCTGTCGAACACGGGTGCCACTATCCTACTGCTTTAAGAGCTCAGACTCATGGTAAGCCAACTCATCAATGACGTACCGAATCTGTATCATCAAATTTGTTCTCATTTGTTTCAGATTTGTGTAGAACCTCACAATGTTCACAGTGAAAGAAGGGGGCTTCGGTGTGGGGGATTATGTGGCGTTCGGCGTGCTGTGCGCGTCGTCGTGCGCCGGCGGCCTGTGGTACAGCGCCGTCGGCTCCCGAACCAAGGCGGTGTTGGATGTGAAAGACTACCTCCTGGGTGGCAGAGCTATGTCCACCTTCCCCGTCGCCATGTCACTTATAGCCAGGTTTGTATAATACATATTGCTTTCTAAAATACATTATTATTATATTCGATATTAACCTTAACCGCCTCTGTAGTAGGTTAAGACCACCGGTTTAGACCCAGAGGTCCCGGGTTCGATTCCCAGCGGGGGATACATGTTTGTGTATTCGGTTTGGCTGGTGATGGGCTTGTTTTTCCGCCTGGCTGGCTACTACCATCTTATCTAAATATGTCGCCAAAAATCAATGTTGAATTGTTGTGTTCCGGCAACTAGAGATAAGATAGCCAGTGCCTCAGTAGTTGAGGATTCCGGGTGAAGTGCGATCCACCTTCGGCCTTATCATCACTTAACATCAGGTCAGATGAAGGCCCAGTGCTTATCCATATAATATAAAAAATATACTAGCATTTCACCCGCGACTTCGTCTTGAGACTTACCCCCTTATTCATAAAAACTATTTAAGCATTATTTAGTTAAATATTGTTGTGTCAATGTCACACAAACGTCATTTTGAATTTGAGAAAAAGAGACAAAATAATGATTAACTAAATTATGCTTAAATAATTTTTGTGAATATGGTGGTTATAGTTTACCTTTTTTAACAATATAAAATATAGCCTATGTTACCCGCAAGTAATATAGCATTCTATTAGTGAAATAATTTTTGGAATTAGACGAGTTATTCCAGAGATTACTCTACTCAAACAAACGAAGTCACAAACTTTACCTCTTTATTAATAGTATAGATTGATATTGATATATTATGTACACATAAGTGTGTTATTCCTGGGTAAAAGCCTTTACACATTTTTCGGTCCTCTGCGACATCATCATTCCAGTTACGTATGCACCTGTCAAGGTGGTCTCGCCATCTTTGTCTCGGTCTTTTATTTACACAAACAAAAATTTGTTTGGCATTTAAGCAACGCCTCCTACAACTACTACTACAAATTCTCGTTTTCGTTAACGCACTAAACATCCAGTTGTCATGAGTAATAATTAAACACAAACATAATTATGAAAATATTGCACTTTTTTCTAAACATGAACATTCTTCAACCGTATAGGTGGAGGTTATACTCGTTCAATGCTAAAATTACTGGTACAAACTCGTTATTTTTAATTTTAAATGACATCATCGGTGTACTAACTTTCCATCTCGGGGATTTCCCATGTAGTTGTTCCAACATACATCATCATCAAAGACATTTCGCTAATATTACACCTCAAGCCCTTTTGTGATGCGATTGTGGTTTTTCTTAGACATAATGGTAATTATTATGTGGCATATAAGTATAATATAGAATATAATTATAACAGTGTCCTCTTGACAGTAGATTTTTCTGTAGAACTGTTTGAAAACGAGCACATACTGAATTATTAAACAATATTAACAAGAGTATCAGACGTTTTGATAAAACAATCGGCTATAATGGGTTAAAGCTTAAGACTAGCAATCATGCATTTAATTACTTTACAGGGTAGAACATAAGCTAGAACATTGAAGACTCTCAATCTTAAATTGATGTGATCTTAAATCAGTGTGACGTATGTGACGTAATCTAGCCGATAATCTCTAGCGATGAGATGATAATTAAAACTATGACTACATTGCATAGATTGCGATTAGTCATTGCATTGCCTACTTTCATCTAGACACGCGGTAGCGGGTCAAGCCAAGTTTAAGCTAACAGAACGGGCGAGCAGCACCGTGTGTAATATTACACGAACCATTTGGAGTCACTTTTGACCCCCTCATAACTCAAAAACTATTTCACATAAACATGTCAAATTTGGCTCATATATTGAGACTTGCAAGACACATAAATACTCCAAATTTCATAAACACATAGTTCTCTTCTAGTAATATGAGATCGCTGAAAATTTTGTATCGTATACCGATCTCCAAACTTCAGTACTTATGAAGGTTTTTTTTTACAACTTCACATACATTGTTCTGATCCCAAGATAAGTAGCTAAAGCACTGGTTTTATGAAAATCGGGTACAACGACGGAACCACAACCGCCCAAACCCGACACAATATCGAAAAGTTCTCTGTCATTGACCCGACCTCAGAGTTAGCACCGCCCAAAGTCCGGTGTGCAAACCACTTGGCTACGGAGGTCGTCTTAGAAGCAGTTTATAGAAGGATTGCTTACTTTTGTAGGAGAAGCGTGTAACAATAAATAGTCATGTGTTTTTTTCCACAATAGAAAAACGCTTCACGTGACTTTAAATGGCTCCGCACACTGGACGACTTGTCGCTGCGTCTAGTCGCCGCGTTTAGTCGCAGTGCACGTGCATACACGACGACAGTCGTGCGACAATTGTGAGCTTGTCGTCGCGACTCTGCGACAGACGCCAAGTGTGCGGAGCTTTGAACAAAATATATGAAAATTGTCGGCCGCAGCCTGTCGTCGCGTCTAGTCGCCAAGCTGTCGCAGTCGCGTGTAGCCTATTAAGTGGCGGTAACCGAAGAACACAAATCATTTTAATCGTCAAAACATTTATCTTTCAGTTCTTATTACGGGTTGCATAGTGCTTCTATGAAAGATAGAATACTCAACCAATGTGGAATTGGTTATCTTACTTCTGACTGCCAGAGTACAATAATATAGCTGTTTAGTGGCAGACATAGATAAGATGGTAGTGTACTGTATGTTTGTATAATTTATATAGGAAGGCATAATTTTTGTGTCGTAAAATAACTATACGGTGTTTGTTCGTTACTTGAGCCACCTCGATTGCCTAGGTAGCTGGCTGTTTTAGTTTAGAATGGGTATAATTTAAACGCTCACCAGAAATATTTTTTAGACCCTAAGCCTAAGTACCAAATAAATTAAATGACTCCAAAACAAAATGCCTTTATAAAAAGGGTCCTAACATATACTATATTACGGTCCAAAATAAACGAACACACATCACAATAATTGCATATATTGTACAAATATTATTATTGCTTCCTAAAATGGATAAATGATCACCAAAGTTTACACTATTATTCAAATGGTTGAGGATACTAGCTGCCCTACTCCTGTAGGTCACGTGATAGGTTAGAAATTTAAGACAATCGCGAAGCGAATTGTCTTGAGTTTCGAGGTTATTTTTTTTATTATACAACAGAAAGCTAAAATTACAAAATTGAAACTCAAGGCATAAAATATTGGTGTTATCTATTTGGTGACAAAATAACATATTTGACCTAAATGCAGTTAAAAGGTATTCATATATTTTAGGGCATTTAATAAAAAATATAAATTGTATCCTTTTTATAATATTTTAGGAAACACAATTTGGTGATCATTTATCCGTTTTGGTAAGCGTTTCGAATTTTATTGGTAGTAAAATTGATACATTTTTGGTAGGCGTTTAAACACAAGCCGTTTAGCATCAATCTTGAACACATTTTGCTATTTATTGACAAATGTTTGACTATACAATATGAAAAACATTGCACATTATAAACAATGGATTAGTTGCATAAATCCCTATTTCATTTTTCAGCCTTTTTTGAACTGCGTTGTAGTAAAACTATTATTTGCAGTAATTTTTTTTAAACATAGTTGAGTAAAACGATGTAGCCAATCTGGCTATGTAGCACTGAACAGGCTTTGCACTGGTGTACTCGTATAGTATCTTACCTTATAGTGGGACCTGCTTAGGTTTACACAAAAGACCCATCGGGATCTTTTGTGCAAACCTATCATTTCACTCTTCTTCCTCTGCAAAGAAAGATGCCATAAGTATGGTTTGGTTTTTACTCGTATAGTCCTCATCCTCAACAGCTCATTTTTATGTCCTCACTTCTGGGGCACGAGTGCAGCCGGGACCAACGGCTTTACGTGCCTTCTGAAGCACGGAGGAGCTCGAGATGATAAACTTTTGCTCAACCATCTGATGACCGGCCTTTGCGAAAGCTGCTTAACCTTAGCACTCGCAGACCGGGCGCGTTAACCACTGCGCCATCGAGCTCCTCGATAGTAGAAGAAGATTATTATGTCGTATTATTTAGCTTGTATATTTTTCAAAAACTACATTTTTATTTTTCGTTCGCCATTATAATAGATTTATTTATACCAGGAGTTTCTAATAAACCTTACTATACAGTTCTCTTATTAATAGTTTTATCTTTATGGTGCTTCGTCACGAGTTAGTTATGTTGTTTTAATTTATTTTATAGCACACTTGTGTAAATCCTTTAAATCCTGAATATCTTCAGACGAGTTTACGACACATAGTATTAAGATAATAATGATATTGCATTATCATAGAATTTCGCTAAGTATTTAATAAATATTATAATTGTTTTCTACTTAATGTAAACAACTAAGAAAATTATCACTCAACTTTTTATCTTGTTTTTTATGAGAAATTGAAGTAAAGTAAATCTTAATTATGTAATAACTATTGTAATTTTTTAAACTTCCATGGTCATTAATAATTGTTTATTAACAATTATTACCATGTGTATCTTTGGGTTGGGTTTTAGTATCCGCTATTTCGACATAGGTAGTCGCATGCTCCATGATCTCGGAATAAATGTTTATCAAAAAAAAAAAAAACGGTATACCGAGACTGATTCTTGATAAATTTGCAAAAAAAACATTGAGCATAACTCAATGTTTTTTTTGGTCAATGACGACCTCCTTGGTCGAGTGGCTTGCACACCGGTTTTCATGATGTCGCCATCTCTGAGGTCCCGGGTTCGATCCCCGGTCGGGTCAATTTAGAAATACCTGTTTTTTAAATTGTTTCGGGTCTGGGTGTTTCCTATGTATAATAATTATGTATTTAAGTATATTAAGTATGTTTATCCGTTGTCTAGTTAACCATTTTATCGAGTTTCTTAAGGAAGCTCTTGTTGGGGCTAGATAATTGGTGTAAGTGTGGGAAACATTTATTAATGTACGGGCTACTGCATCTGTAATCAATCTTGTACACACTAGGCTTTTTTTAATGTATTTTCGTGAACGTACACTTTTCTTTCATATAGGTACGGGAAAAAATATCGTGCCACACATTTGGTAGCAAAGTACATTGGTTGGGCCATAACCCACCATGATGGTCTAATACAGGTTTGTTGAGATTTAACGACTGCTTAACGTGGCTTGCGTTTTTTTTGCGCCCTTAGATGCGCAACCCACCTTTAACAACCCGGGGTTGCCTATAGCATGAAAAGCTGCATAGGCTGACCGATCCATGGTTAATTTAAATACGTTTGCCGGATCGCAAGGACGTTCGTGTTAATAGCCAAGTCCAGGCTGCTATTTCACCAGAGTTTTGCGAGTGCGTTGAAGAAAATCCACCAATAGGATTACTCCATTTTACGGCGCAAGGAAACGGTAGTACAACGCTATTGGTGGAATTATTCCTCGCGCACCGCTTAGCAACCTCGCACAGCTCTCGTGATTAAACAGCCTTAAGGAAGTTATAAACAACTGGGTTATTTATTTATTTATTTATAATTACTTACAACTCTCTTTACTTACAGGTTTATTTAAGAAAATACCCAACACAATAATGCAGCTATAATATGTCTAAAATACAAAACATACTTTACACTTCATACGACACAGCAAACAAAGCAATTCTTGTGAAGTCGCTCAGAGCACAGCAGAATAAGATCAGTTATCTGCTATAGAGTGACCAGAGACCCGCGCTTATTTTGTTTTTGGTGGCTGTGGTACCCAAGGTATGATGATCTGATGATCTGATTCGAGATTTTGCTCTTTAAACAGTTACGTGTCCGGTGTGACGATCCTCGGCACCCCAGCGGAGATCTACAACTACGGCACGCAGTACTGGCTGGTCATCATAGGGGTGGGGATGAGCTGCGTCATTGTGGCAACGGTGTACCTCCCGGTATTCTGCACCTTGAGGCTATCGTCCTCATATGAGGTGAGTTTCAGAAAAGCTGTTGGTAAATAATCTATGACAATATGTTTTTGTTCCTAATTTATGTGAAGCGTGAAGCGTGAAGCGTGAAGTATTCGCGCGAAGTTAGTTGCGCAGAAACATACCTAACGAACGCTTTGTGTTGTATCAATAGTTTTAATTACTAATAGTAATAAATTTTACTTTTAAGTGCTATTTGCTGCACTGAAGCTGAATTAAAGATTCATAAATAGTTATAAAATACAGTGAAAAAAAACTGACTGGGTCGGGTAGGCATTTATTTTTCACTGTATTTTATAAATATTTACTAAAAGTAATTCCTAAATACAGTTACATGTATTTAGGAATTACTGTAGTAGTTTTATAATATGTAGGGTTTTAATAATTCACCAGCTAACACTACCTTTTGGTTCTTATATCGATAGGCTTACTCATAAAACCAATCCCCATCAATCAACATTGGAATTGTAACGTTTCGCACTTTTGATTAGCAACACTAACGCCAAATTAGATCCATGTTAGGCGCCAACCAATGGGTGTATCGTGTTTGTATACGCCACGTGCTAAGATAGTCAATTTATTAATTTTGAGTTATTCTACGTTCCCTTTTTGCATATAAACCTTATTTATATTATAAAAACCAAAGTGTTTGTTTGTATTTCTCTGACGTCAAAACAAAGTAAAGGATAGATTTTTTTGCACACAAAAAGTTGTAAGGTTTTTATGAGCCATATGGTTCTTTTTATATAATAGGGAAACATCTTATTATTTCGGAAAATTGAGTTGAGTAGGTGGTAGTTAGGTATCACAAGCGGCTCGCTATAAATAAATATGAAATGTTGAATATAATATTTATACATGAAAGATTCTTGCGATTTGCGATACAGTACTTGTATTATATGTACAGATTGCTGATATTATATGATAAATATCCGGATCTTAAAATTTACAGCATGTTCTCTGTGCACTGACAAGCCAATATCAAGTATTTATCTTTAGAATTGATCAGTGCAATATTTAGTAAGCATAACTATTGCTCACGGGTCTGCCTGTTATTCGTATCAAATCAAATCAAATCAAAAATTGTTTATTACTTTTCAAGACAGTTGTATACAACAGTTGTCGGAGCCCCCTTTTAAGCTTGTAATTACATGTACCAGGGGATTCCGCTCTTTTTTAAATACAATACAGATTTAACTAATTAACTTTTTTCTTTTTTATAAACAATTTTAAGTAGGAAATGAATTATAAGTACATAAGTAATTGATTTTAATTTTTTAGTTTAATTTTTTTTCGTATATAACATGAAAACTTTAATAGCAGTATATCATGATATAAAGTTAAGTATTTATAGATAGTCATTAGGTTCGCTTGCTGTTCGTGGTCCTTAGCCATCCTCGTGGATAGTAATAGGATTTTAGTGGGTAGATCTGCCCTGCCCTGTTGAGCTTTTCTTGGCTGGACGTGGAAAGAAAAGAATAGTATATATTTATATATATGTAGGTGTGGCGAGTAGCGGTGACCCCGGGTTATTTGGGTACTGTTGGCCCCACGGACTCTTGGCCCGGTGTATACATAAGACAACATTTACCTAGTTAATTGCAAACAAAAAACCACAACTGAACCACAGTCCGACCCACCGATAATTATAATAGGCCTTTTTTTTTTTCCTTTTTCTGCGGTCCTGTGTCCAAAAAAGAGGACACACATACTCAAGAATATTTTATTACATCTTAATACGATACACGTACCTACAGATTTTTCTACTACTATATATTAGAACATAAGATTGCAATGGTATTCAATCTACATTGCTATAAGGTGCACAGTTGTGTGGCACTTCGACAATCTTGATTGGCCAGTGGACTTTGGACTGCGGCAATTCTATAACCAATTTCACCGTTAACAGAGTCTTTGTACTAATATATCTGCATTCTTACTCGTTCGTCTTTTATATAATAATATAAAAGTTATTATTATGAGGTTACTAAAAAGACAAATATATTAAACCTCTTTTAATTTGTTTCCCGATTTTACCGTATAACAGACTTAAAACGAGTATTATTTAATGAAACTGTTTTTTTTTTACAGTATTTAGAGTTGAGATTCAATCGTCACGTTCGTGCTGTCGCTTCGTTGCTGTTTCTATTGGATGAGGTAAGTGTTTATTACTTTAATTAGCATTACTATTTACTATTGATTACTCCCTCCACTCCCTATTGATGAGCCCCATGTGGTGCCGGGGGTAAAGATTTGCACCACCCCATCTCTTCCCGTGGGTGTCGTAGAAGGCGACTATTGGATCATTCCAGAGGATGGGCAGCAGCGTCTCTCTGTGATTAATCTCACCTTACTGCGATCGCCAACCCGCCTGCCAAGCGTGGCGATTATGGCAAATTCCCCTCAAAATGATTTATCCTTAAGGGAGGCCTTTGTCCAGCAGTGGACGTCTTTTTGGCTGAGATGACTATTGATTACTATTGATACATGTTATAATAACAGTATTGGAAAATGGGTCATTTTGTTACACGTTCGTAGGTAAGTACCTACTAAGTAACAGTGATCGTTAATGCCCTAAAACTATGTTGTAGTTGTACTACTGCGTGCTGCTATTTATTAGGAATTACACGAAGCAACGTGTTTAAGTATAAGAAAACATTACCATGAGACTTCATCAATCAGCTCGATTCATTTGCACAACTGGCGCCATATATTTCAAAAGGAAACACTTTTGAAGTTACCGAGTGTAACTAATTTAATAACAAAATAACTAGTATGGGTCTAGAACAGTGGTTTACACATGCTTTTGCTTAGATATAGCTTTGTGACGTATTCAAATCTTAATAACTAATAAATGATCGTATGAATGGTTTCTAGTGAAGAATCAAGACGATACGATAGAATCAAGATTGATTAGATAAATAATGTCATCTTATATTGTAACTATGCGAATTGATAACACTACTAAATCCTTAATACTTTGCCGATGTCGTTATCATGCATATGTTAACAGGCGGTCTATACAGGAAATCAATTGTTTTTTTTTGCCTTGGTTGATGGCTTTGTGCAGTTAGCAAACTTAGACACTGGCTGTCAAAGTAATTTTCTTACAAGTTGTACAAAAAAGAATATTTTATAGCGTTACCTACTGTGATCCCACGCGGACTTCTTGAGAGAATTTGAAAAGTGACGTTGCCCTGTTTTGTTTTATTTGGCAACACTCATGCTCGTTCACGAACATTTAACGGTAAATAATCCACCATTATTTCACATTAATATTCGATATAGCATACATTTTAGAAAATAAAACAAATCTGCACACATATCTCTTCACTATCCCGCCAAGAAGTTAAATCGATTGATATTTTATAAACATTTTTGCTTTTAACTTTCGAGTTCAGAATAAATATTAGCACACAGTATTCAAATAACCTGTTACCCAGTTAAGTAGGAATGTATAATTTACTAAGTTGGGATCGCCTTAACATCAAATAGTTACTACGTAAATGCATAACTGGCGATTGTGTGTTTTGCTTTATACTTTAACCTATTCATTCGTATATTTAAACCGCTTCTGTGGTCTTTGTTCGAACCACCTGTAAAATCCTGGAATACGTAAAATTATAATTAAAAAACGCTGGTGTACGACAAAATTTCACGTCCTTAAATGTTTAATTTATTGTTTAAAAATTATGTTGTAATGTGTTGATTTGCATAAAAAGTGATTTCATATTACAATTAAATAAAGAAAAAAATGTGTAAAGATTTATGTAAAACCGTAACGGTTTACACTAAGCACGATAAATAAAATAACAGAATCGATTATTCTATCATCAACAAATCGTCAAAATCTTACGATGATGTATAAAACGGACTGACTACCTATTGTGAAATAAAAACTGAGGATTAAGAACAATACCATAAAAAAAATCTGCTTACATTTACTTAATGACACCCTAGAACAGTTTCTACCAGCAACCTTCCAAATGATGCAATAATAATTAAAAATATTTCATATTAGTAACTTATGTTATTATTCTTTTAAGTCTTAGAGTAGTGACATCAGTGTTCACCATAATGTTTTAATCAAAATCTACATTTTTTTTTGGCGACAAAAACTCTGTCGAACAATGGACTTAAAAGAGTCGAACTCTGACGCCATTTCCCTATTCCCACTGGTGTTAAAACCCCTTCAACACCAGTGGGAGAGCAACATATAATGTTGCTGATTTCCATGGACGACTCATACTAATTTAGTCATCCTACTCAGTCATTATCAGTCATCGTAATCTTGATGATTGATCTTTGTACAAGTTATTTTTATATTACGATAGTTATATAAATCAATTTAGTTAAAGGAGTCTCAACGTGAAATCGGCAAATGTGATTTACTGGTTGAGGGTCGTTAGCACCGTTCACTTCTATTGAAAGATAGACATTAGACTTTGTCCGAGTGACATGTTGAGTACATAACACTCGGCCAAAGTCGACGTTTGAAGTTGCAGGCACATGATAACATTGATGGTTTTATCAAATTGCCACACATATTTTGGCAAACTGTCCTACGTCAAAGTTACGTGATACCTACTAAATAAATGAATTAATATAACAATCTTCGTAAAGAATTAAACAACAGAATTAAAACGCTTCTAACTTGACTCGTAAATGAATCTCGAATGGATATTTTCAATCAATCTAACGACCGCTTGGGACTTTGTCCTCGAGAACACCCGGTATAATCATCCTTCCTGATTGTTCCAATGCTACTACGAAGGAGTATACCAACAAAATCACTACACATGCACACTAGCATAGATAAGTCCAGACATCTTACCTGTTCTTTCTTCCGTGACCTTACTCGTTGCCAAAGAGTACGAAGACCTGGTTCACAGGAGCACTTATCAGTGGAAGGCATGCGCTTGGGCGCTTTCGTTCTTTATTTTTATTCATCATCATCATCATCAGCTCATTTATGTCCCCACTGCTGGGGCACGAGCATTCCCTATGGATGGATAGGGAGAACGGGCCATAAACCACCACGCTGGCTCAGTGCGGATTGGTGGTTGTTAACGACTGCTAATGCAGCCGGGACCAACGGCTTTACGTGCCTTCCGAAGCACGGAGGATTATTTTTATTATAATGGTTATTAGAAAACAATTAGTGGAAAAGAGGAGGATTATACTCAGCAGCAGGTAGATAATTAAATAAATAATTATATTTTCTTATTATAAATTATACAACCTTTTTAAATAACTGGTAAACAAAAACTGATTAGTTTTTCGTATGCCGACATTACCCGTCGTTTGACAAACACGTTAAAATTAACGTGTGGCTTCGTAAGCATCTGGAATGATAGTTAAAAGTTTTCCATACAAATTCACGTTTTACTAACGTGATTGAATGGCAGATAAAACTCGCAATTGCCACTTAGGCATCCATTTACCATCCATTTGCCGCATGATAAATGAAGATCAGTTAGTACCTCCGTAACAATTACCACAAAACTAGAAAACCTGGTTATATTCTCATTTCAAACAATGGTGGTAATGAATGACGTGATCATAACGAAGATCTGTTACATTATTTCCACTAAAAAAAATAAACTGTTACCTTAGAATAATAAAGTCTAGATGGAGTTGTAACAAAATATTATGATTCTCTCATTCTGCAAAACTGCTATAATCTTACTGCCATTATACACATGCACATATCATAACAAAGAACGTTTAACTACATTTCACGTGTACTTTTTTATAACACTTTGATGGCAATCTAGCTACTAGCTAATATAAAGTAGTTACTGTAGCCGTAGTGATAAGTGCAAATTTCGAGTGGCAATATTTGCAACTTACCTCGTATGTCACCAGCAACGCCGGCTCTAGGGAAGCGATGGAGGGGCGCCAAAATGCTAAACGCGAAATCAATTTCGAGCAAAAACAAATAATGGCGCTCTTTAAGATGAATGAATGATATCTTGTTTTATTTTAATTCTCGCTGTACAACACACTAATCTAGGGCCGGCGCTCACCAGAAAGTGCTGCTTAAACTACATTCAATCAAAGATTAGTCTAGTAATCAGAGGTCTCACTCGTGAATCAAAGAGTAGATTTAGAAAAATGTCGCGCTCTTTTTATAAAATCCCTCTAATGTTTTAATAATTTTAGTTAAAGAAGCTACGAAGGCAAGGCAAGGTTATAAGTACGTAATATGGACTTTAGACCATCTCTGAGTGAGCTGTACGAGCGTGTAAGCGCAAACACTGGACAATTGGCAATTCGAGACGACAATCTATTTGTTTATTAATTTTTGCCCGCGACTTTATCTGCTTGGACTTTGGTTCATTAAATAGTTGATGTTAAATTGATACGTAACTACTAACTGTTGGAATCTTGATTAACTGGTACTACATAGCTAGCTACATAGGTAGCTACATAGGTAGCTACATGGTAGTATTAGCTACATATTCATTTGGAGATGAAATAGTTTATTTACTGTTGTATAAATGAGAGACGATGTTATGTTAGCAAAATAAGTTTAACGTATTTAGATATTCTGATTAGTGCCGGCATGAAAACTGCTTAAAATCTTACGATATTCTTTATCTTTTTAATAACGATGTTAAGTTGATACTTAATTCAAGGGCAACCAAGTAGGCGTAGGTAGGGTTGCCAACCCTACTATATAATATAGTATCTTACTATATTTGGTGTCTTACTACTATTATTTTAAAAATATATTATAGTAGGCGAAACTACTATATTTTATGAGAAAAGTCGCTAAAATCAGTCTCTATTATCTAAAACGGGACAAACAAAATACTCATTTAAGAAATAAAATAAATATTTTTTAATATTCTATATTTGTTTTATTAATTCCCTATCTACTATATTTTTATGGGTACTGAATCCAAAAATACTATATTTGGTCTAAAAAAAGTTGGCAACCCTAGGCGCAGGTATAGCTAGTGAAGTGAAAAAATGTTATATACAATTAGGTCGAACACAGAGAGAAAGAAGAAATTACAAAATTAAATGTTAAAATTAACCAAATTTTTTTTTATGGGTACCCGGACATCTTAACTAGCTTCAAGAACACAACAATGATGGTGTTACTTTAGTTGTTATGGGTAGCTAGGCAGGCGGACTTAAAACTAGTTCCACATACCACCAACCAAATTAGGCATCTACGGGTCTGACACTGGTGGTCTTGCCACTAGACCACAAATGTAGTGCAACTTTTCGGATGATTCTTTAATTGATTTCAGTTTTAAAATAAACTGCGAGTTTCAAGTTTCTTTATGATAGCGAGCGAGCAGCGCGTGGCAGTGGTGTGACAACGGTGGCCGCACGACTACGAATACGCACGCACACTAATATCTGTACAGAGTAGGCTGGTGATTTAATTGGAGCAATGTTTACTTATGTAAAATCATAGGCGTTAAGGTAAAAAATAATAAAAGTCTTCATATTTTCATATTAATTTTTTTTTAATGAAAAATAAGACTGATAGAGTTAATAGACTGAATAAATTAATGACTGAATGATTAAACGAAAATAAGACAAAATAATTTTGATGTCGGATTGTTTCATGTGCTATATTTGCTAAGTTTCTAAAGAAATAAGTTTTTAGATATCATTACTTTTACGTATTATTCATGCAGTATCTGGCCTCCTTTTAATGTATATGACATATTCACCGCCTAGCACCAGTGACTTAAAAACACGTAAATTTCGTAAAAATTTCGAAATTCCGCGCGGCACCCCCTTAAACATTCGTTATTTGCAACACTTTTTAAATGAACATCATTATTACAGGTATTGTTCCTGCCTATGGTTGTCTATGTTCCGGCCCTGGCGTTTAATCAATGTAAGTTAATTGAATTTTACTTTAATCATATATAAATACTGGTTTTCCTTTGAATCTTTGAACTACTGCGTTCTGACATTGTTTTATGGTGAAGTTACACAGAAGCGAAAATTACACATCGAAACGAATCATTTATACACGGTAGTATACGTGTGAAAATGTTTCTGAAAGTAAGCTTTTACTTTACTTTAATAAAACGGATAATGTACTATTATTATAAATGTTCTTTACGCAATTTTATACCCTTGCCCAAACAACATAATTTCTACGTGGCTTTGTACCACACAAAACTACTTAAGATGCTTTTTTGCGTGTCCTGAAATATCTTAATGATAGCAGATACTTAGCACAACGGTAAATATGTTCTTTACGCAATTTTATACCCTTGCCTAAACAACATAATTTCTACGTGGCTTTGTACCACACAAAACTACTTTAGATGCTTTTTTGCGTGTTCTGAAATATCTAAATGATAGCACATAGCACAATAGTAAATATTATATATATGTAAATAGTCAAATTTTAATATAATATAAGGTAAATTGTTAGTGGCTTTCAGTAACTCCAGACGATTCTTTATACATTATTCTTAAGTGTGCAAACTTTAATAAAATTACTTAATGTTGTCAGTTTTGTACTAGCTTTGGACTTCAACGTTGCGCATACGCAACTATAGATGCCCATTTTTCGTTCAGATATCATTAAAAAACATACAAAAATGCATCTAAAGCAATTCTGCTTGGAATAACGTAACATGAAATAAATATGTTTTGCTAGCTCTTACTTTATACGTGTTTCTTTTATGTTACTTTACGTTTTACGACTTTTTCTTGATAATACTGATTTTTATTGTTTTAGTGACGGGATTGAATGTTTTTGCCGTTGGAGGCATCATGGTTGTAATATGCGGACTGTATACAGTGTTAGTAAGTATTATACATTGTCATCGTAACTAATTACCAATAACTAATTTACTAACGTTGATTGTCTATCGCAATCAACGTAGATAAATGAAGTAAAAATTAGTAACATAAAAAACTAAATTTTCTACTTATAATAGGCAATGAACTGTGTTCCTCATTATAATGATAATAAATAATAAAGTACTTAACTGCATGTGTAGGGATATCGATCCTGATCATCAAGGCCTGAATTGGAGCATCTAAAAGGCCATAATCATCGTTTCAGACCAGGACCTCGGTTCTGCTATTTTAAAATGACTACAATCGTGTCCATTATCCTATTTTTGACATTTGAACTAGAGGGATAATGTCCGAATCAGGTGGCTTAGCATGAGCTCATAAACCAGTATTGTAGTAGTGTGGACAACCACACTGCTACAATACTGCTTTTTCATAAGAAAACGAGACGCTTGTAGTTGCGTATATACACGCGTCTCGTATTGGCCAGCCATATTAGTCGCAGAACCAACAACCGTTGGGGTAAACGAGTTCTCGAGTGGAGACCGCGTACCGGCAAACGAGTGTAGGACGCCCTCAGACTAGGTGGAGCGGCGATCTATGTAAGGGCTGGCAAGAGCTGGGTGAGAGTAGCCGCGGATCGTGCTCTGTGGAGTGTATTTGGAGAGGCCAATTTCCAGCAGTAAACTCTTCTAGGCTGATGATGATTATGAATACTGCTTTTTTTTAGCTCATACCCCTTGGTCTATAATTCTATATAATCATTATTCATTATCGATTCGAGTAAAGCGTCCACAATTGTGTCTTAGCATCCTAATTTGGACATTTGGGCTAAACGGATAGGTAATGTCCAAATCAGACCAATAAGACACGAATGTGGTCGTTTTAGAATACTTAGTATAGTTCAGTTCCGGTGATTGTCTACGGTAGCGATTCTTGGCCAGTGCTGTCGCGACACGTGCCAGCTATAGGTAGGTCGCTGAAAGGAAAATGATGTGATGCTGGATGTGCGGAGTTCGAGAGTTGTTGGTATTTTTTTTCCTTAGTTGATGGCTTCGAGCGGTTAGCACATTTGTATAGCCAGTGTTGACACTGGCTAAGTAATAAACAAGCTATATTAGTAAATAATATTTGATAATAACAAAGGTGTTATTATCGTGATGATAATGATGATGAATGATAATAGTAATGAGTAGTGACGATATGTTAAATGATATACCCCCTAACCCCTTGAGTATCTCAGTACAGATGCGAGGTTTTTTTTATAATTTGCAACACAAACAGGTCAGCGGAACGCTACATTCCAATTTGAATAAAGTTATAACTAAATACTATTACCTAGATACTTATACCCTTATTATGTTACAAAGTAATGTTATTGTACATTTTCCTTCATGCAAAGAATAATGAAACGTAATACTAGTTAAATGAAATTGTACCGAAACCTTGCGCAGGACTACTTGAGAAAATTTGAAAAGAGACGTTGCACTGTTTTGTTTCGTTTTAATATAAATTTATGAATATTTTTCCTTTCAAATCGCGAACAAAACAAATGACAGCACCTGCGCCGATGACGTAATTCGCAAAATGGCAAAAAATAATAATTCGAAATTGAAAAAAAAAAATTGAAAACGCAAAGAAATTAAAGTTGTTGGGTGTTTAGAGTGTAGTAAATTTACTCTAGTTTGTTTATAGCTAAACTTCATCATACAAAAGTAGGCTCTAAATAGACGATATTAAGTTTTAAGTCGCGTAGTCGGTCCGGGTCAATAGGCCCGGTTGGGGTTTGACGGAATTTCGCTCCGGGCCTTAAGGCCAGGTTAGTATCTGAGAGGTTGAAGACTATCCATAAAAGATTATCTTTGACGATCTTTTTAAATGTGACGGCTTCATTATAAATTTTGTTGTATACAGGGTGGCCTCCGCGCGGTAGTGTGGACGGACTCCGTGCAGACGGGCGTCATGTTCATCGGCGTTATCTTGGTGGCCGCGGCTGGCACCATATCGGTGGGCGGCGTGCAGGCCGTGCTGGATATCGCCAACGAGTCGGGCCGGCTGGAGCTCTCCAAGTAAGTTACCATTGAGGGGACTTGTACGGTTTTTGAGTAGCTTTAATGCAGATGGTTGTAAAGCTCAGCGGTGTGATTCTGGTGACGAGGTTGGCAAGATATCCCTAACGAGTCGGGCCGGTTGGAGCTCTCCAAGTAAGTTCCTGCGAAGGGGATATGTACAGTTGTTGGATGGCTTAGGCGCAGACGGGACAGGACAGATGTTAATCGGTGTGAATCGGGTGGCCCATAGCGATATTGTAGCATCTTTAACACAAAAGATGCATGGTACACTGAGAGAAGGAATAGAAGAGATAAGATACTACTTATGACATGACTACGTTATCTCTCAAAATAATGAAACGGGAGAGTGAATATTAATTAACGAACTCAATGTAGTTCCACAGTGGAATGATTTCGTTTAGAAAAAAACATGTCGTCTAATAGATGATGTTGTATTTATTTGTAGGATTATAACAGTCATGTCGTCTACGTAATGTTACGAGTAGGGTTAATTCCCGGGAATTCTCGAGCCGAGAATTCCCGGGAAATTACTGGGCTTTGTTCCCGGGAAATTAAGCTCGAGAAAAGTCGAGAACTCGAGAAATCATATTTTATGAAAATGAAAGAGTGTTTTCAATTTCAGGATATGTAGTTAATAAAATAAGGAACCGGCTGTCTGATAAAGCTATAAATGCTTTAGTTTTTCTAAAGGCATATTTTATCAGACAGCGTAAGCTGACCTAATTGTTACGTACATACCTGTATGTTCAGCTTGAGATGTTTCTTTGATCTTGCAAAGTTTTCATTTGATTTTTTTTCTAATGAACATGCCAAAAATGATGCTGTGATTATAATTTAATTATAAGTTAAGATAATGTTAACGTTTTCATGTTGAAGTTTTTGTTTGTTTTGTTTAATAGAAGCTAATTTTGTTAATAAGTTTTAAGTTGTTTTTTTTTCTATTTAATCAGCCAAAAATGCAAATGAAAACCACTGCATTTGGTGATTAATTCACATTATTGGAACCGAAAAAATATTCAAAAACGTACGTAAATGTAAATTTCTCGACAACCCGAGAAGTCCCGAGAAATCAGCCTCGAGAATTCTCGAGACCCGAGAAATTGATAAGCTCGAGAAATCATGAACCCTAGTTACGAGTCAATGATCAGTAAATATATTCGCTTTGTTCGGCGCGATCAACAATTTGTTACATAACACATTTTGTCTCAAGATGACGTCAATAAAAATATAGATGAATAGAATATGGCACGTCACGACACGTTAGCTCACTCAGAAAGTTGTCTATTAATATCTACGAAAGTCGACGTAATGTTGCAACATGCGGGTTTAATTATATTTTAGTAATCGGAATGTCTGCATCGCTGTGAATCAATCGCGCACTCATGGGTGCGTATGATATTAATCACATTAAATGATTAATTGGTTCTTGAAATGCTTTATACTATAGCATATTTTCGGCGAACGTGGAAAGTCATAGAATAACTAATGAAAAGTTAAAAAGCAACGCTGAAGAACAGTACACTTACTTACTTAAGTCATTAAGATATAATCCTGAAAGTTGTTATTGTTCTATTTCAAAGTAGAAATAAGAACCCATAAATCGACAGATTTTTTAGTTGGTTACATTGTAGGTACCTTACATTTTTAAACTATAGATTTTGTAAATTAGTAACAGATATTTAACAATTTGCGCTTATCAAAATTTGCCCTTCAAGTTTGTTTGTTTATAGTTGCTTTAACATATGTATATTTATTGCAATGTCCTAATTATTATATTAGGGTCAGGACACGATTGATTTAGCAAGTCTATACCTAAAGACTCTTTATAAAAGTTACACAAGAAGCTAGAAAAAGTAGCATTGTTCCTTTCTACAGCTATATGGCATTCAAGTGATTAACGACATGGGCACAAGTTAAGATTAAACTAATCGTTAAATGTACTGAGCCAGTTGATTAACAAAAGGTATTCAAATTTTTGATTAATTCTTGTATTTCTTGTTCGCTCTACATGCATCTTTGTTATAACAATGTGTACCATTTTATGATTACATATTAAGAGAACATAAACTTATTAATTTGTAACACGTGCTGTTTGTTTATTTATGCAGGTCCAATATGTAAGTACCCAAATAGATACTAATAAAATATAAGGCATTTTTCGTGGAGTAAAAAAATTGCAGCCACATCCATGAATTTGGGTACTTGAAACATGATTTCTAAGTAATCCACTATTTGTGATGGCTGATTTCCGGATGGCTTACCCACCTTTTTTATAGATAGCTCGGCAAATGACTCCATCCCACCTGCAGGGTTACTCTTGAACGTAATCCCAATCTCAATTTCAATCCAATCCAATAGCAACGTTAGATGTTGTCAAATCCCAGTCCGAACCCTTGAAACGCAATTCTTGAGTATCGGATTGGTATTGGAATCGCGTTTGGATTGAGAAGTAACGCATGAAGTTAGCTTCAAACAACATCTGCAATAGTGATAACCATTATGTTTAGGTCGTATCTTCGATCAGGGTCGTATCGATAATGCGAATGTGGAATGAAAAACTACGCTATATTATAAAAATTATTATTTTGAACGTAGTTAAATAACAAAAATAAGTTGGTTGGCTGCAATCGATTGTTTTCCTCTAAATTTTAAACAAAAAATATGATACAATTGCATATTCTTGGCTGTATAAGTTGATTCTGTGGTGTTCTTTGACTCTGAAAAAAAGGTAACTTGTAAATTAAAAATCGATATTAGAACAACACATGTTATTGTTTTATGTGACATATTGTGTTATTTGACTATCTAAGGTCATTTTGATATGTCCAGTGTCTTCTAATGAATATTTACTGCATTTATTTTATACACGCTCGTTTCCTCTTATTTTTATGTCGTTTTTTCGGGCATTTCGTAAAATAAGAAAAGGAAGAGCTAAACGCGCCGTTATATTCGTTAAACTGTACTTTATAAATGATAAATCTTAAGTTTAAACCGAACACAGTTCACAAAAAGTTATTCTTTTACTATTGTAAAAACCACAAACCAATATAAACACAATTCAATAGCAATTGGCAGCTGTCAAAATAGCGTCAAGAGTACTTGATGGCTAAAACCCAATGTGTTTTCATTCAAAAATCACGCAATATGGAAGCAATTTGGCGCTAGTTTTGCGATCAAGAGTACGAAACGTGACAATTCCAATGTCGATCGGTCACGATTGAGTTCAAGAGTAAGCCTGTTGATGTTAAGTGGAAATGGAGTCCAGACGCGAAAATAAGCGTTGCATCAGTTAACCTCACTCTGCTGGTCCACAAGGTGTTTCTTCACGCCTCTTTTGAAGGACCCCGTGTCATAGGAAGGAGGGAAAACGTGTGCTGGTAGACTATTCCATCTTTTGGAGGTGCGACACAGAAACGAGTTTCCAAATTTCTTTGTGCGCGATGGGATATTTGAGAGCTCTTCAGAGCACTCGCCATGGTGTAAGCAGTAAAACACGCTGAGTGACGCAAAATCTCTATGCAATTGCAGATATTCGAGAGTATTTGCGACTTCTGCATTGCCGATAATGCGTTCACCGCGACGCTGTAATCTGTCCAAGGCATCGAGAAGGTACTTTGTGGAACCTTCCCAGATGTGCGAGCAATACTCCACGCAAGACCGTACCTGTGTCTTGTACAAAAGGCACAATTGACTGGTCCAGCGTAAAGAATCGCCCCGCACTCTGTTCAGAATACCGAGTTTTCGTGAGGCTGTTTTGATCACGGCTTCGATGTAGTCTCTTTGGTTCAGATCGCAGCGAATCGTCATACCGAGCATGTTGATACTGCTCTGTAGGCTTAAAGATGTACCCTGAGCTTAGTGATGTATCCTGTTTATTGCTTTAGTTTGCAGTAATTCGTTTGTGTTCGTTTACGAATACATTACATACATAATTTAATTATTCAAATGAGTATTCCAGATGTAATCGTGACTGGATTCGCGGCCCTATTCAATAAAGATTTTGGAAGCTTCACATTCAATGCTAATTTAAGTCCTTTGTATGGGTGATCATACATTTTAAACTGAAGTTCTTTGGAAGAAACTTGTGCCGTTAATCTCAGCTGTCATCGTGAGATAATATACAGGTCATTGACAATCGCGTTGGGTCATTGTGCTGTTTTTAAACCTTTGAATGCGGCAATAAGTATTTGAAGGTTATTGATGGGAATTTCTCCTATAGTAAGGCAATAACGACAGCACCACCGGTGACGATCATCCTATAAAATTTTCATACTGCTAGGCTCAGACCTTTCTATACGATAGAAATACAATAACGACAGCACCACCGGTGACGATCATCGTATAAAATTTTCATAGTGCGAGGCACAGACCTTTCTATACGATAGAAACACAATAACGACAGCATCACCGGTGACGATCATCCTGTAAAATTTTCATACTGCTAGACTCAGACCCTTCTATACGATAAAAGCACATGGGGAGTTCAAGAGTGGCCATACATGGGCAGCGACTGCTTCAAGCTGCGACTGCATAGTAAACTACTGTTTTCAATTTACATACGAGTATATATATATATATACATAGAACCCCTCAGGCAGTTGCGAGTGCTCCGCGCGGTCAAATTTCATCGTGCAGTCATGCAGTTGCCAAGCCTCGAGTAGTGCCTCGCATCGCTCGCACTGACTGCTGAAGCAGCTTGGCAATCAATGGCAGCTTCAATCTGTTGACTATGACTGCACGAGCGGTCCGTGTATATTGATCACTGGCTAACTGCTCAAGCAGCCTGTGTATGTACACCCAAAGAGCTATTATTCCCATCCGAAATCCTTAACCGTTAGTAAAAATATGAAACATAACTTGAGATCGGTGTAGGGAATCACATCGGATTAATTTTAGTTAACGTCATAAACGACAATTGCTAAAGCTACATTCATTTGTTTGATCCTCAGCTGGAACTTCAGCCCGTATGAGCGTCAGACGGGGTGGGGGGCGGTGGTGGGAGGCTTCTTGTACTGGACCTGCTTCAACTCCGTGAACCAGACTATGGTGCAGAGGTACATCGCGCTTCCTTCGAAACGGCAGGCTGTTGCGTGAGTATACAACGAGTGTTATCGAACAACGGTAGCTAGAAACTTTTGTGAAGCCGAATTCAATAATATCTCAACAGTTTGTAACTATCTCATAAGAAGTGGGCTTACAACTCTGCCACAAAAGAGGACCTAGTCGACTTTATGTCGAAGAATGCGCTTCGGCGTGTCGGCGTTATATGGCGTTACGTCCTGATGCAGATAGTCCCTTGAGCGAGTTTTACTTGCGCAAGGACGTCTAATTTGAAACTTTACGGTTGGTAGGGAGTGTCAGTATAAACTTAAAGTAGAAGGGTTGTGCGAGTTGTAAGTATGTTAGTATATTCTCTTCCTCTTATATCACCTGTCTCCGATCCAGATGTAAGACCTATGTTCCATTGTCAATGAGAAATGTTTATAATGGTTACCGCCTTTTTAGGGTTCCGTAATCAACAAGGAACCCTTATAGTTTCGCCATGTCTGTCTGTCTGTCGGAAAAATATTTTTTATTTCTTGTCTACCCCAGACTTGTTAGACCACCAACTTATAAAATGTACTTGGTGCGCCAAGTACAAATTCCTCATTGGGAACTACTTAAATAACGTTGTCAGGTGTGTGACACCGGTAGCATTTACATTTTTTTTATTTTTTATTTGCTGGTAAGCTCAGTGCCTTGATCTCACCTGATGTTAAGTGATGATAAGGCCAATTGGTGGAAGCGCACTTCATCTGGCTCCTCAACAAGTGAGCCACTGGCTATCTTATCTCTAGCTGTCGGAACACAACAATGCTACAAACATTGATGTAATGGCGACATATTTAGATAAGATGGTGGTAGCTAGCCAGGCGGACAAACAAGCCCTACCATCAACTAAACCAAGTAGGTACACAAACATGTACTTACCTCCCGCTGGGAATCGAACCCGGGACCTCTGGGTCTAAACCGGTGGTCTTAGCCACTAGACTACAGAGGCGGTACATATATATATATATATATATATATAACCGCCTCGTATATACATTTAAGTATATGAGCAATCGTTAAATAAATGTTCATTAATGCCCTCTTCTCAGAGTCCGCATTATTGAGATGGGTTACGAAACCCTACACTGCGCGTGGCCCGACACGCACTTGGCTGGTGTTTGGAGTCTTAATCAAGCAACGCTTGTTTGGACTGTGTGACCAATAATATCCATTGCATTGTATTGCATTATATATTGGCGAAGCTTAGGTCTATGTTATGAATAAATCGAAAAAAAAATTAAAGTCTCAGTTGCCATATATCTTTGTTTTTACGTAAGTTAATGTTACTGCTCGCTACGCCGGTTAGCGTAGCGAGCAGACGTGCGCCTTGCTTAGAGCATTAAACCAACGCTCTAAGGCGCCTTGTTATTAACAAAAAATAAATAATTGATACAAGTAATTTTGAACTAAGTCGTTAAGCATGCGGTGTGAACCCTACACTGCGCGTGGCCCGACACGCACTTGGCCGGTTTTTAAGATTGCCGCCAAAACAACAAGTTCAGCAGAATTACATTGAAAGTAAATTCCATTATTGAAGGAAGTAAATTAGTTAAAAAATATGCCTATTACTTTTGACTTCATTAACCATTATTGTGCATGAAAAGTGGTGATATAATGTTTCAAAATGACCTTTGCATTTGCAGTGCATTAGGTATATTTGGCATCGGCGCGATGGTGGCCATTTCGCTGTGCGTGTGGTGCGGACTGGCCAGCTTCGCGGCGTGGGTGCTGACCGGCTGCCACCCCAACGGGGCACCGGTGGTAGACGACCGGCTTCTCCCCGCCTTCGTCACGTACGTCGCCAAGCATCAGCATTTGCCCGGGCTGTCAGGAGTGTTCTTAGCCGGTGTGTTTGGAGCGGGCTTGAGGTAAGAATTACTGTTGAATATGAATGATCTGCTTGAGATAAAATTATTCCGTGATAGTTCTGCATAAAAGTATGTTGGAGTCAGTACAGTACATCGGCGTTATTTGGGTCACCCTGCGGCAAAGCAAGCCGATGTAGCGGAGTCGAGACGGAGGATTGTCATTGAGCTGGACGAGGAATTAGACCGCATTTATAAATGGGGCTCTGATAACCTGGTCCAGTTCAATGCCAAAAAAACAAGTCTGCGCTGTCAACTTTTAAAAAGTCCGCATTTTTCCCCCAACCCTCCTTCCAGAGCAACCTATTACCCATCCAGACTGGTCTCAGTCTCTTAGGTATGGACATACAAAGCGACCTCAACCCGAAGAGCTATATTGAGAGCATCATAACCACAGCCTCGCGTAAACTCGGAATTCTGAACAAAGTAAAGCGGTTCTTCACGCCGGAGTAACGTTTTTTTTGTATAAGACTAAGGTGCGCTCCTGCGTGGAGTATTGCTCTCATCTTTGGGACGGATCCGCCAAGTACTTGCTTGAAGCTCTTGACAGGGTGCAGAGACGTGCTGTCCGTATTATCGGTAACGATGACGTTAAGACCAGTCTGGAGCCGTTACAGTTACGTAGGGACTTTGTTTCCCTTAGTGCTTTCTACCGCCTTTATCACGGTGAATGCTCTGAGGAGCTCTTTGACCTCATTCCTCCCTCTCCGTTCCTTTCTAGATCGACGCGTGCAGGTCTGAGAAGCCACCCTCATACCGTGGTGACCCTCAAGACACGTACCAAAAAGTTTGGACAATCGTTCCTTTGCCGAACTGCCCGTATGTGGAATGCGCTTCCCGCACACGTGTTTCCCTCCTCTTTCTCTCCCGGGTTATTTAAGCGGGGCGTGAAAAAGCATTTATGCAGGCCGCCATAGTGTGAGCGTTCGGCATAGCGTGGTTGCGCTGTGATGAACGTTTTCACTTCTTGGGCTTCACTGGCTGCTTTTCATCAGGCAGGGTGAGGCCATTTTGGCGTGCTACAATAACATAAAGTAAAAATAATAATAATAGCATCAACAATTTTATTGGTTTGAAAAATTATGTTCTTTTTTCAAATATTTCCACTAATTCTTCTCAGAACGTTTTTCTGTAGCTACAACAAGGAAGGTCTCTCAGTAAACCGGTCTTTTCAAGAATTCGAAAATTCACACTGTATAGATTTTAGCTATTTACTCTTTGTCCTTGTTTGCTATGTCTCATTTCCACTATCTTCGTGTCTTTCCAGCTCGCTGTCAGCAGTGTTGAACGCCTGCGCACTTGTGGCGATAGAAGATATCATGCACGGTTGGCTCCGGCTGCACCTAAAGCCACTCACTGAGGGTATCCTCGCTCGGTGCGCCACCGCACTTCTGGCCGTCATATCCGTTGTCATGCTTATGGTCATCCAGAAGCTAGGAGGCGTTCTTGGTAAGTGTAATCAGGAATTGTGATTTTTCCTACCACCACTGTTAGCCGTCATATCCGTCAACATGCTTATGGTCATCCAGAAGCTAGGAGGCCTTCTTGGTGTAATCCGAAACTATTATTTTCCAATCTATTTTCCTAAAATAAAGCTTTGTCTAGTTTCTTTGAAAAAATTACGGTGGATTTGTCAGTAGCTTAAAGAGATATAGTATAGCCCAATAAAGTCGGATTGAATTTGGAAGTAGTAGAATATTGTAATGTCGAGTAAAATTGCCAGTATCTCAATGCTTGAAAAGTTCGAAGTGAAGGTCGCTTCCATCTTCAGCCTTCTAATCATCATTACAGTGAGATGAAGGCCAGATGGATGTGTAGAAAAATTAACATAATTAAATATTATGATAATGTGATTTACTGTTTAAAAGGTGTTTTCTACTAAAATGCTTATGTTTTCGTGGCAAAGCGTATTATCACATTACGATGACGCATTGGTTAATCCTGTTTACTTTGTTATTGATCGGTTTGAATGAAGCCGAACCTCGATTCACTGCCAGTTTGATTTGTAGTGACCGCTGGGTGCCAAAACAATGTGGTCAATTTATAGTTTACCTTATAAAGGCACGTTTTTGTAGGTTTTGTTGTACTCTGTCACTATACTGATTCCACCAATGTAAGATTATCACCGTCACTGTTTTGATAATATCTTGAAAATATTTTCAGGCATCACTATAAATGTGGCAACTTTAACACCCTTTTTTCTTGATTTGGGAGAAACACATCACACATAATACCCAACTTTTAAGTAACAATCTCTCCACTTAACTTCCTGGGCAACCTTGTATCGTCTTGATTTATTATGCAGACAAATTATAATTATCATTTTTATCGCAAATTTTACCAGCTCAATATTGATATTGGTTCATGAAAAACCGGAAGGTGTCGAAAAAGTGTAGGGAGGCCTTTGCCAGGAGGGGGAAAGATTATATGTATTAAAGCTAAAGAGTTTTTTTAATTGTTTCAACGCGCTAATCGCTAACTACCAGTCGGATTTGCAAAAAATTGTTTGCATTTGATAGCCCAATTTTTGTGAAAAGCTTAATAGCTTTAATAATAATAAGCCAAAGGAGCCCTATTCAATGTCATAATATTCAATGTGTTTTTTTCAAATTGTAATTTGTTCGCAACTATATTTGCGTAAAACTATATGTAATCATAAATCTATCTTGCCTAATTCTTAACTGATCTTTCAATATTTGTAAAAATATTAAGATCAGATGTTGCTGACGTAGTTGTCGACATTGAATAAGGCTCCTTTGGCTTATAAAGTAAAAATAGATAGTGTTGATTAATTTCGGCGAGTTGGATTGAGCCAAGATAGCATAGTTGGCAGTGCACCTGACCCGGCATGTCATGGGATGCGGGTTCGAATCCCGCTCGTGGAATTTTTTCAACACATTGTCTTTTTGAAATTGTAATTTCTTCGCAACAATATTTGCGTAAAATTATAGTATGTAAATAATCACTTTTTTACTTTCTAGGCGTCGCCACAGCCCTGTCCGCGATAGCTGCTAGCGCCACTTGCGGTATCTTTACCCTCGGCATGGTCTGCTGGTGGGTGGGTCCTAAAGGGGCGATTGCTGGCGGCGTGGCGGGAGCTCTGGTCGCAGGAACAATATCCTTGGGCACGCAGGCTGCCGCAGCTAGGGGGCTTCGTGCGACGCCGAAAAATCTTACTGCTGCGTGTGCTGCCAACTCCTCTTTTTCGTTCGTTTCTAAAGTGGTAAGTTAGGAATCTACAATCATGATATGTTTAATTTAAGGCGTACGTTGAAAAAGACTTTTGAGAAGCTAATAGAAGAATATCTGTAATGTTGTCATCTTTAGATTTAAGCTTTCATTCAAGAAGAGTTTTTAAGAGCAAGTGGCATTTTAGTAACTTCCATCGTGTTTGGGTTTTATTTTTCAATATTAGGTAAAGGAGAGTTATTTTGACGAGAATTCTCTTTGTAGTTGAAATAAAAATAATGTAAAAAAAATAATCTGTTTTATGATATTGGAAAACAATACTTGAAAAACCATGGAGATTAAATACGAAAGTGTCACTGGCTATATGTTCAAGTCGTTATTTAACTAAGCCCTTTTCTAGGAATATTATAAAGTTATTGAGGAAAGCACCCAAAAACCGTTTTACTCACATTTTCATATTTTTTTTTCATACAGCATCCGGAGGACATATTCCCCCTTTTCCGGTTATCGTATCACTGGATCGCGCCAATGGGTCTGCTCTCGACACTGTTAGTGGGTTCCCTGGTCGGATGGCTGTTCGACAAGAAGAAGGACATTCGGATGGACGAGGAGTTGTTCACTCCTATCATATGGAAGCTGTTGCCGCGCGAGGCTCACGAACGCGCTGGAGAAGCGAGACGGGCTGGGCAAGCGAAGCAAGTGGATTCGCCTGCGCCCTCGTCACCTCTTATTATTGAAAGAGTTGATAAGGTAAGAATCTATAAAATATCTGTTCTACTCAAAAATACGGTGACATGTGAGGAGCTCGATGGCGCAGTGGTACTTACGCAAAGACCGGTTATCGGATGGGTGATAATACTTTTTCATCTCGAGCTCCTCCGTGCTTCGGAAGGCTCGTAAAGTCGTCAGTCCCGGTCTGCTTTAGTAGTCGTCAACAACCACCAATCCGCACTGAGCTTGCGTGGTGGTTAATGGCTCATTATCCCTATCCATCCAAAAAGGAAAGCTTGTGCCCTAGCAGTGTATACATAATATGAGCTGGTGATATGATGTGAGCTGTTATGATGGTCAGAAATGAAGAGAACGATAGTTAAGACGTGATAAAGATTGAGGCACCAGTGTATGGACACTGATCTGCTCTCTTAAACACTTTCAGTTTTAGGAGAGCTGATAAGGTTTGTTTGATGTTTCGAGCAAACTTATGTCATGGATCTGACCAGAACTTCATCTTTCGTATTCTACTTTTTATCTTATAATTGTTATAGGTAATTTAGGCAGGCAGTTGGGACAACTGATAGTTGGCTGTATCCAATTTAAACTCAATTATTTATTTTCATTTCGTTTTGTTGTAGTTTTGGTCTAGTCTATTCTTTTACTGGTTGAGACTTTGTGCTGTTATAATCCTCGGGGAGTTTATTCCAGGCATTAAACACTATGTTGCTCATAAAGTGCTCATGTGATTGTTTTTCTTGTTCGACGAAATATAAAGAGCTGGCCAGATCCGTCATATAGGCATTATATGTGCGATCAGGAAGACCTACTACCGACTAGCAAAAGTGTCATATATATGTTCCTATGTCGATGTTTCCGTTACGCTCATATCTTTCTTCAATGAGAGATCAGTTCAATACCGAGATCCTGTTGAGTTTGTGAGAATGATGAGTTTTAAAATGTTAATTTTTGTTTTTAGATTGAAATGAATGGCGAGGTCAGCAGATGAGGGCCACACAAATATAATAAGAAATTAAAATGTAAAAAAATCTTATGATGTCACCAATTGAAAATGGAACTAGTCATGAGACTAGTTTTGTACAGTTATAAGCATTCGTTTCACATTTATGATTTTGTTTGGTTATAATATTTTATATCCTTTTAATTAATTATGTTGATTTGGTCTAGACCGATAGGACTTGATAGTACTCTGTCAGTTGATGTAGATATAGAAAGCGTGACGTTATATGAAGGATTTAGCAAAATGTTGATAAAGTTTCAGGTGCAAATATATAAATATATAAATTATATTTAAGGGAAAAATACATATTCTGGCAGCATTGAGAGAAAGAGATATCAAAATAAGCAATACTCTACGATAGTAGAGTATTGCTTATTTTAAATTGGATTTAAGATAATTTATCGTTTCATTTTCTTTATAAAATTGTTAATATGTAATTATTAATTAGAGATTTCCACTTCTTTCTTCTTCTTATTTTTGATGTATTTCTTTTTTGATGTATTATTCTTGAAAAATTACCACATTCGTTACCAAAGCGTACATATATAAAATTATTAAAATCTTAATATATTGTGTCAAAATTGTATTTACTAAATGTAAAAAAATACATAGTGAACGAAATATTATGTGCCTTAATTATAGAGGGTGATATTGAATTTCGTGCGACTATTTGTAGGTCTGGCTTAAACTAATTAATAATAACATAATTAAATGAGTTTAGATTATAATTCTTCAATAAGATAAACTCGCAAAACTTAAAAGTCGCGCTAATGAGTGGAAAATACATTTATACAGCAGTAGTGTATTCAGCTGGTAAAGATATTGTGTTTACGGTACTAACTAACTCAAATCGTAAACTTTTCGAATACTAACGTATAAATCATACTTATTCATGGGTTATTTTTATTAAACACCCCTATTAGGAAGTAATAGTAGTACTTATTATATTATAACAAATAAACAAAACTTTTTTGGATCTTTTTCGGATTGGGCAGTTCTGTGATAATTTATCTTTGTTTGCCCAAACTGCATCTCGAATAATTTTGAATGAGATTGTCAAGAATTTTAATTTATTTTTTTAACGGGATTTCTACCCGATGTTTTTAGTTTAAGCATCCGAGTTGCCTAATATAGGTAAGCAATGTTTACAGAAATATCGGATGCTCAAAGACAAACTAAAGTGTGGTAATAATCCCGTTAAAAAAGATAAAAATCTTAATATTCATAAAATAGTTGATAGTTAGTTAAATATCTTAATGTCTTCCATCATGTATGTAGCAAGTAGATTAAAAAGTAGTGGGACCAATATTTTTGGTTAAGTGAACCAAAAAGTGCCATTTTTAAATTTAACATTTTCGAAACTTTACACGAAAATTACACGTATGATCGTTATTTACGGATCTAATGGCGTTTGTTTTACATTTTTTTATTTTTAACGCGGATGGACCCTGTGTAAAATAAATGCGAGTACAAAAATATTCTGATGGGAAAAATATTGTATTTTGAATGTTTTAAATACTGTAACAAATAAATTATCCTGGTTAATAATGATGATGCAAGTCGAAGTAGGAGTTACGGTAAACTGTATGTTGATTCTTATGTGTATCATGCACCTCAAAAATTATTTACAAATCAACTAAGTAGTTAGAATTCATCTTAAATTCTGTTTTATCTGGACATAAAAATCACATTAATTGTATTCAGAACTAATTTAACATTGTTTTTTTTTATTTGAGTGAGTTGTGTGTTGTACTTACTACCACTTTAGAAATAATGTGCCTTGCCGTTCAAAACGGTTCAGCCTGACTACTTATTGCGATAAAATAAATTGTATGTATGATGTAGATAGTTTAATTATGTAAATATGTTGTAATATATATAATTGTTATATATTCGCGTATAAGATCATTTTATTTAATATTGTTTTTTTTTTATTTTAATAGTTAAGTTAGAATAGACTGTATTATTGATGATAATGTTAGTTATACAATTACCAATGTTAAGTTATGAGCATTTTAAAAACATTCTTACTGTACTAAAATGTTTGTTTTGTTTTTATGTGTCTTGCCGAATGTCCTTATACAGTCAGTATTTGTGGTACTTAAATGATGAAAAAAGTAAACTTGGTTCGAGCCAATAATGTAGTCCTTAAAAATATGATTTTAAAATTTTATTTGAGGTTTCAAATATTTTTCAAGATGTGTCTTATCGCATACGCAGCGCAGGTAAAACCTAAATACTTAAGTTAGAACCACCTATGGGATTCGTAAGTATGTTTCAAAATTAAACCACCTAGATTATTTAAAATTAATTAAATTACGGTAACAAGAAGTGATATTAAGAATTTAGAGACTTTTATCTAATATATATAATATTTTCGGAAATTTTTGTTTAAAGTTTGAAATGCTGATTATTAAGATATCTTACAATTCTAATATTTACCAAATGTTGATGGTTTATATGTGCTGTGTACTTAAGTCTCAGACTTGGTTTGTATTATATTGTGTAGAGTAGAGAAAATATGAATGTACTTAGGTAAAATACATTTAAATTATATTAAAGTTACACATTAAGAGACGTACAAAATGTATACAACATTTGTTACAAATAAAATCATTAAATAACATTGAAATAGTTTTTATTTTTTTATTTTTATTCATAGCTCAGCAAATGACTCCACTCCACTTGATGTTAAGTGGAAACGGAGTCCAGACGCGAGGATCACTGGTGCAGCGTGAAAACAACGCAGCATCAGTCACCCTCATCCTGCCAGCCCACAAGGTTAACGCCTCGTTTGAAGGACCCCATGTTACGTGTGCTGGTAGACTATTCCAACTTTCGGAAGTGCGACAAAGAAACGAGTCACCAAATTTCTTTGTGCGCGATGGAATGCTCGAGACAGTACAGCGGTGACTCCTACGGAGGAAGGGAGAAGGTGGGATGAGGTCAAAGAGTTCTTCAGAGCACTCGCCGTGGTATAAGCGGTAGAAGACGCTGAGTGACGCAGGGGCTCGAGAGCATTAGTGACCTCTGCATGAAATGAAATATATTTAATTTGCGCTTGAGAAAGGTACATTTTTGGTCTTAATCTAGTTTTCTTCTCTTTCTCAGCTGACAATGTAGCATGCAATAACTTTCACCTTTTTATTTTATAAATAACAATGACTATTCTAATTACATACTTATAAAAATACAAAATTAATACTCCAAATTGTCAAAAACCAATTAAATTACATTACAATAAAAATACAAAACTAATATACTATGTTGCATTGCTGATAATGCGTATAGCGCGCTGCTGCAATCTGTCCAAAGCATCGAGAAGGTATTTTGCGGAATCGTCCCAGAGGTGCGATACTTCTATACTAATACTTCACGCAAGACCGTACCTGTGTCTTGTACAAAAGGCACAACTGATCTGGCGTGAAGCATCGCCTCACCCTGTTCAGGTCACTTGAGTTTACGTGACGCTGTTTTTATCACGGCTTCGATATAGTCCCTCTGGTTCAGATCTCCATACCGAGAATGTTAATACTGCTCTGCAGGTCGAGTGATGTGCCTTGAAGAGAGGGTAGGGGTAAGAATGGCGACTTTTTGACCGTGAACGCACATACCTGTATTTTCTTGGCATTGACTCAACAAGGTTACTGGAGTCCCATTTAGATATGAGGTCCAATACCCGATTGAGCTCAATGACAAGATTTACTCGTTTCTCTTCAGTCTTGACCTGCCCAGCCGCTGGGTGACCGTTATACCCACCGTGCACTGTACTATCATCTGCATAGCAATGAATATTTCCAAGTGGAAGCATATCATTGATATAAAGAAGGAACAGCGTGGGGGACACCAGCGTTCACTGACATGAATCACGAAGCGCATCCGTCTAAGAGTACTCGGATTCTACGCTCATGTAAGCCAGCGACCTAGTTGCAGAACTGAGCAGGCAGACCGTATGCCGGGAGCTTGGAGAGAAGGGCTTTGTGCCAGACCCGATCAAAAGCCTTGGCTATGTCAAGGCTAACAGCCACCGACTCGTCACGCTTTATTGATAAGCGTGACGAGTCGGTGGCCTCACCCCAGAGATGTGTAACGAACGCTAGAAGATCACCCGTTGACCGTTTCGGCCGAAACCCGTATTGGCGATCGTGAATTAAGGGGTTTTCTTCTAGGTAGCGGATAAGCTGTTTGTTTAGAATATGCTTCATGACTATACACAAAACTGAAGTAACGGCTATTGAGTGGTAATTAGTCGAATCTGACCGATCTCCTTTTTTCGGAACTGGCTGCACATTAGCATCTCTCCAAGATTCCGGCACACAACCTGAAGAAAGCAAGAGACGGTAAAGACGAGTTAACACGGACAACTCCGCCGCATGCATTTTTAAAACAATTGCTGGGATGCCATTAGGGCCATTAGCTTTCCGAACTGACTTTGATCTTTCGATTGACTGCAGCTCCGCACGTACTTCACACTGCCTGATTTTAATATCAGGCATTGTGTGGCCATAGTAAGGAATTGCAGGTGGCTGTGCATTGCAGTCATCGATTCGGGAGTTAGCCGCAAAGAGCCCGGCCAGTAGATCGGCCTTCTCCTGCGGCTTGTGATCTAAAGATCTGTCAGGACATCTCAGAGTTGGCAGCAAGGGTTGGCAGAAGTTAGATTGCACGGCTTTGGCTAGACGCCAGTAGCTACGGCTGCCCGTAGGATGCGTCAGTAATTCTTGGCCAACTCGTGCAACGTGCTGGGCATCCGCTCTTTGCAGGACTTGGTGGCATTGTTATAGGCTGCTTTCAGTGTGCGGGTCCAGGATCTCCTTAGGCTGAACCTCTCCGCCGTTTCTACGGGTCTCTTTGGTCGGCGGGTTAACGAAGTCCTCCTGGCACAAGTTTGACGGAAGCCTCTACAGACCAAACGCATCGCAGCAACATCCACTTGAGCTCTGGTTATACGCTGGCTGATCCCGAAACGCGACCGACAAGCAGTCACTTGACGGGTTTTACACTATGCGTGCGGTGGTCACTAACCAGACGGGCCAAGCCCTACCACGCAGTGGAGCATATGGAAGCTCGAAAATCCGTTAGTCACCTCTTACGACATCCACTGGAGGAGAGGGGCGGTGAATAGTATTCTTTCTCCGTCACCACACGGATTTTATTAAGGCTGCACGGATTGTACCTTAAGCAATGAAAAATTTAAAAAGATAGAATGTGAGTTTGGATTGGCATTGACAGATGTCGGCTGCATTAAAGACAAACAATACGTGTGTGTCAAATACATAATGAATGAATGCGTGTGTGTCAAATACATGGTAGTGTGTGTAATGTTGTTTTTGTTGATTTAATGTATTTTTATGCATAATTTAATAAAAATATTAACATTCGGATAACCTTCTCTGTATAAACTATAAGTGTGCGAAATTTCATACTCCTCCGTCCGCGCAATTTTCGTAAAAACGGGTACAAAGTTTTTGCTTCACGTATTAATATATAGATTATTTAAATTAATCACGTGTCTACACATACAGAATGACGTCGTTTGACTATGGAGAAATTATTTGTAACAACCGTTACGGTTTTGGAGTTGTAAAACTCGGGGATTTGAGCAGAATAAGTCAAATAGGCAGGTGCTGCTAACTGTGGGCGCGGGAGAGGCGCGGATTCAGGCCGTCGTCAAATATAAGGAACATCAAATCTGTATCGCAAAGAAACCAGCTGGAATAACGATGTTAGTGACCGCGTTGCATTTGTAACGACAAAAGATAGATTTTTTCTTTTACTTTTTATTTTTATGTGCTAGTTGCTGTACTGAAGCCGAATTAAATATTTATTAAATACAGTGAAAAAATTAAATGCCTACCGACCCAGCCAAGAATCGAACCTTGGTCTTCCGCAATTCGGGCGGCTGCACTGACCATTATGCTACCGGGAAGGCTGACGTAAGCATTGAATTTCTTCACTGCATTTTAATTATTGAGTGCTTTTTAGCAGCACAGTCTGTCCAACGGTTATTGCAACCGATGGCTATGCAGATTCATCTTTACAGATGAAAAACCAAAAATTTGATAACACAACGCTATAGTAAATTTTACTTTTTATTTTTAAGTCCTAATTGCTGCACTGAATCTGAATTAAATATTTATAAAATACAGTAAAAGAATTAAATGCCTACCCGACCCAGCCAGGAATTAACGAACCTTCCGCAATCGCCCGGATTGCGGAAAACCCAAGCTGCACTGACCATTATGCTACCGGGAAGGCTGACGTAAGCACTGAATTTCTTCACTGTTTTTTAATTTTTGAGTGCTTTTTAGCGGCACAGTGCCATCTATCCAACGGTTATTGCAACCGATGGATCGGGTAGGCATTTAATTTTTTTACTTTATTTTATAAATATTTAAGATAGGATATCAAAAATCTTGACAATTTTGACTATTTTTAAACTTATGTACCTACATATTAAACATAAACACAAATATACATGTATTAATATACATTATACACCAATATTGAAGATTTTGTCGCTGGTTTATAAAATGTGTGCATTTTAAACTTTCGTTTTCTATTGCAAACGCTTTACACAAATTGTTTAGTATACCAGTATATAACAGTCAGCCCGTGAACACAGCCGGTGCCGAAACGTTGGGTAGGTACTCAAAGAGGTATATATTAGGCATTTGACTTTAAGTAAGATAGTTAGTATTTCTTTTCTACTTGACTTTTAGTGATTGGTGTTCAGTTTTTAGGGTTCCGTAGCCAAATGGCAAAAAACGGAACTCTCTTGGATTTGTCATGTCTGTCTGTCTGTCTGCCTGTTTGTCCGTCCGTATGTCACAGCCACTTTTTTCCGAAACTATAAGAACTGTACTGTTGAAACTTAGTAAGTAGATGTATTCTGTGAACCGAATTAAGATTTTCAAACAAAAAAAAAAAACAATAAGTTTTGGTGGTTCCCCATACTTAGAACTGAAACTCAAAATTTTTTTTTTCATCAAACCCATACCTGTTGGGATAGAATATGGATAGGTCTTCAAAAATGATATTGAGGTTTCTAATATCATTTTTTTATAAACTAAATAGTTTACGCGAGAGACATTTCCAAAGTGGTAAAATGTGTGTCCCCCCCCTGTAACTTCTAAAATAAGAGAATGATGAAACTAAAAAAAATATATGATGTACATTACCATGCAAACTTCCACCGAAAATTGGTTTGAACGAGATCTAGCAAGTAGTTTTTGTTTTAATACGTCATAAAGTACGGAACCCTTCGTTCGCGAGTCCGACTCGCACTTGGCCGGTTTTTTTATATAGTAGAGTTGGCAAATGACTCCGCTCTATTTAACTCCATTTATTTACTTATTTTTTATTTTTAACGCAGTGTGAACAGGCCTCCAAAAAGGTAAACTTACTTGATGTAAAGGTCGCGGGAAGCCATGGATGCGAGCAGCACAAATCTGGTCTTATGGAGGTCCTTGGGGAGACCTTGGTCTTTCTTTTGGTTAAGAGGATAATGATAATGATAAAACATGTTATTTGTAGTTTAAAGTGCTCTTTATAAAAACGGTTTTTAAAATACAGTTATTATTTAATCTGGCCTAGTCCGCGCCTGGTTCCTCGTTGATTTACATTCGGCGCACAGAGCGTCCATTAAAAGTCCACAAAACGCACGGCGGGCAGGCGGGCGGATTCTTGAGGGATCTTCGTAGCCACCGCTTTGTACTTATTTCCATAATTCATCTGACACGAACGTAGCGCTGGTTCGCACGGTGTTCAAGCAGTCTACACTTATGCTACACTTAGGTACCTGTGTTATGCAAAACCCCTATGAATTATGGCTATGCTGTAACAAGGGCTGTAAGGAATTTAACGTCGACGTGTCTGTTCCTGTTATTGAATAGGTATGCAGCAATAAAAGAACTGGGATCGAAATAAGGAGATAATAGAATAGAATACATATACAGTGTGTCTGGGTTAGAGGTAGCGATATTTTGAGGGCATGTTGTACACTCAATTTTATCGAGAAAACACCCCACCTATGGGGATTCATGGCCCACTGATGAAATGGCCCCCATTTAAATTTTTAGATTTTATTTTTACTAGTGCTGCCGAAAAATAACAATATCTCTGGATCTGGAGGTGCTAAATCATAATTAATAAAAAATAATAAATAAAGACTAAAGACACGAAAAAATATTTTTTAGTAGGTAATAACATGGCCTAACAAAGAAATAAGAAAAACTGGTAAGATAGTAAAGGGCAAATCTGAAAAAAAAAATTATTACCGATTTCCGACCAAAATCAATCACTATTTTAACATTTTAAAACACCTTTAAAATATCGCTACCTAGAGGTAGCGATATTTTAAAGGTCATGTTGTGGGTTAGAACCCAGACACACTATATAATTCATACCAAAATTTATGGTAATAAAATAAGCGATAGCATGCCAAAACATGCGACAATATGCAAAAAGAAAAGAAGTTAAAAAAGAATTGTAAACAATCTTTTGCTCTATGATTCGATCGAATAGGGATGTTGACTACAATAGCAATAGTTTTTTAAAACATTGACCTATTTCATATTTGACCTAAGCATGAATTTCTGTCTCAGAATAATAAATTTCTGTAACCTAAAAACTTATTAATAAACACTGTCACTGACGTGACAATGACTATGACAATACTAGTCATACGTGAATGAATTGCATTTAAATATGGCGAAATTGTTTCTATGACGTAATACATGTCGAAAGGGAAAGAAAATAAACACAGTCATATCGAACCTATTGTCAAAAAGAGATAAAAACTATTTAAGGTAATTGACAAATGAGCTCATTGAATTCATGATTATTTTTATATAATTTTACGCAAATATTGTTGCGAACAAATTACAAATTGAAAAAAGACAAAGTGTTGAAAAAATTCCACGAGTGGGATTTGTACCTGCACCCCATGACATGCCGGGTCAGGTGCACTGCCAACTATGCTATCGTGGCTCAATCCAACACGCCGAAATTAATCAACACTATCTACTCTTACTCTGTAACCCAAAGGAGCCCTATTCAATGTCGAAAATATTAAAATCGGATGTTGATGACGTAGTTGTCGACATTGAATTTGGTTGGTTTTTTGGTTTGTTTTTTGGTTGTTTTTTTTGTTTGGTTGGTTTTTTGGTTTTTTTCCCCTTTATTTGATAGCTTCGTGCGATGAGCACATTTAGCCAGTGTCAAAGTAATTTTTCTTGCAAGTAATACATAAATAAACAATATTTCCTTCCAGTATGATGATGATGAATAATAATAGAAATGAGAAGTGAGAAATGATATACCCCCCAACCCCTCGAGTATCTCAGTAAAGATGTGGGGCTTTACTAAGTCCTCACTTCATGAGAGAATTTGAAAAGTGACGTTGCACTGTTTTGTTTCATTTGCCAACACTCATGCAAACTCACGAACACTTAACGGTTAATAATCCACCATTATTTCACATTAATATTCGACATAACACAAATTTTAGAAAATAAAACAAAACCGCAGATATAACTCTTCACTTTCCCGCCAAGAAGTCCTTAAAAAAAGTTATTCACTATCATAATATATAGTTTACCCTCCTTTCGGCTTAGTACCCCCGTTCCAACTAACGTTGTAAAACATCAGGCAATCAGGTGAGTTTTTAATTTTAAGGGTAGTCTAAAAGAAAAATTTTATTGGATAAGCTATAATGGCTTTCTTGTACACTACCGATCATTACGAATTGATAAAAAACAAGTACTTAGCTACATTGTAGCCTCGGAGTAAAATTCGAACAATACAAATATTCAATTCATTGCATTTTATTTCTCCAAAGAGGACTTAACAAGGCCCAATCCGCCAAAATGGCCGCCAATAAAAGCGCGTGTTCTGTCAAAAAGCGTCGTAAAGCTGATTGTGGCTCCCACCAGCTTCTCGAAGGCTCTATCGTAAACCAACGCGGCTGTATAATTACGTACACTCCGCATCAAATATGCGTAAAGCGAAACCGCAGTAACTATTGATGGCTGCGCTTAAGTTAATTTGTACATGAATCCAATAAATAGCTGAGTTATAGAGCTATCAACTGCCAGTACCAATTTGAGTGCTTCGTTAGAAAGTCATAGTTAAATATGTATTGATCGTAGGGCGTTTACAGTGGGGAATAACTGATTTGTTCGATTCTAATTGATTAAAGTACATACATTATAAGGAAATGTTTAAAATAGACTGTTAGTATATTCCTAACAGTTCATTTTTGGGTATCTAGTTCATTACTAGGTACTTAAAAATCGTTTGGTTTTCCCTAAATTTTTTTCATTACGTACCTACCTAATAAAAGAGTTTAAAAGCAAGTTTTAAACATCTTTCCGTCTCTTTCGACTTCAAACACTCTACAGGACTTCTTGGCGGGAAAGTGAAGAGTCATGTCTGCGGTTTTGTTTTATTTTCGAAAATTTGTGTTATATCGAATATTAATGTGAAATAATGGTGGATTATTAACCGTTAAGTGTTCGTGAGTGTGCACGAGTGTTGGCAAATAAAACAAAACAGTGCAATGTCACTTTTCAAATTCTCTCAAGACGTCCGCCCGAGGACTTAGTAAAGCCCCACATCTTTACTGAGATACTCGAGGGGTTGGGGGTATATCATTTCTCACTTCTCATTTCTATTATCATTCATCATCATCATACAGAAAAGAAATATTGTTAATTATTGTTATATTTATGTATTACTAATAATAAAAAATACTTGAAATTGGCTAAATGCTAAACGCGAAGCCATTAATTAAGATTTAAAAAAAAAAAAAAACACTCTACAGAAAAATGCAAAAATTATAATTCAATCTTGGTAAAAGTCAACCAAAATCTAACAAGAAAAATATCGTTTTTTGTCCTACGTCCTCCAACAGGACACAGTAACTTCAATTGTTTTTACATATCTATTTCTTACGTGAGCATTAAAAAGCTTTAAAATTAAACCGCCATATCACAACACCAACTTTATAGATGTAATCGTTCCCGGGGTCGTCGGTAAGCAGCAGTGCTTACGACGGCTTTCGCGTTATCAGCGAAGGTCCCTCCCCCAAAGCGGCCATTGGTCAGACCCTTGCTCATTTACGCCCCCCAATTACGAAAAAACCCGTCGCCACCTAAGGAGATATCTGATTGTTACTTATCTTACTTATAGTATTGTTATAGGGCTCTATCTACGAAAAGAGGCGGACAAAAGAAACGCTACTTCAAAATTTATAGTACCTACAAAGTATTCTTTTTCTAATTTGATCATTATAATACTTTTATTGCAGTACCATAAAAAATAACACAGAACATAGAATAATTAAGAAGAAAAATTTCGCGGTCTTATCGCTCAAAAGCGATATCTTCTAGACAACCAGATCGCGGCAAAGATGATGGAGCTATTTAATTAAGCTCAAAAATATATTACTAATACGCAAAGAAAAAAATTACAAAGAAATATCATTGCTACGGATATTTAGTACCATACGCAAACTGCTTACAGTTTTGAATTTTAAATCAACCAATCATTTTTCAAGAGAAATGAAAAACTTATTCCAGAAAAGCTATCTAATCTCCCATAGCCATTAACCTGTCATCTACCGTGAATACAGACACAATAGAATTTTAATTGTTTATGGCACTGATCAGTGCGCGTGGCAGATGACAGGTTAACCGTTAGGTCACAAAGTAGGTGTCAGACAACCTAGACGCAAGTACAAGGAACCATCTGCGCCAGATCAGGACGCGCCGAAGCACCCGTTGTATAAAATGTCTACGGACAGCATTGCATACAGTTTAAACCCATTATTTTGTCTACCTGTACAAAATTTGTAGGGTGGATCTTTTTCTTGGTAGAGCTTTAATTAATTCGCCCGTCACCTTTGTCTGTATGGTGATTGCCGACACCCTCCACACACATCACAGGTGCGAGACGAGTAATCATTCATTAGTTATCATTTCTTTGTGACTCTACTTCTCTTAGTCGGCGTTTAACAGATCTCATTTGGAAATTAACAAAGGTGATCTACTTACCATTCATTACTTAACTTCAAATGAGTTTGAATGGTGTTGAAACTTGTTCGACCGTAGGAATCTATACTAATACTAATAATATTATAATAAAGAGGAAACCTTTGTATTTTTGTATTTATGTATGTTTGCAACGAATAAACTCAAAAACTACGGGACCGATTTAAAAAATTCTTTCACCATTACAATGCTACATTAACGCTGAGTAACATAGGCTATATTAAAAAAAAATGTTCACCCGTGTGAAGCAGGGACGGGCCGCTAGTTGATTATATAGGGTAACGTATTTTCTTCATAGAAGCTGTAATTGCACTTCTAAAGGATTAGGACGTGGTGTAAAATTAGCCATTAGTAACGCTATAAAGGATAGGAGATAGATGGGGCAGCAGCTTGCATGCTTGGTTTGCGATCTTGCAAGTTAAACAACATTCGCCCTACCGGGCCACGGGATGAATAGTACGTCAAGCCTTTAGTACTGATTGTTATTGTAAGTTAGCAGCCATTAAACATATCTACCTCCTCCGTGCGTCGGAAGGCACGTAAAACAGTTGGTCCCGGCTGCATAGCAGACGTTAACAACCACTAATTCGAACTGGGCCCGCGTGATCTATGGCGATTCTGCCGTGGTGTTTCCATCCATAGGGAAGGCTGACCTAGCAGTAGGGACGTTGAATGAGCTAATGATGGTGATGGTATAAACCTACCAATCCACCAAACCATTTTTCCAATCTGCGTTGACTTTTATCCGGATATCCAATTTTCAAATCTTATGACGATTACTCCCGTCTACACCAGTTGTCTATGCTATCTTCTAAACTAAAGCCTCCAATTTAAAATGTGTGAACCTCCTTTATGTCTATAAACGCTAACAAGACTCAACGTTTTGAAACAACGAATTAACCGCACCCTAAGCTTGTCTCATTTACTCGCCGCATCGCAAAGTGCATATCTAACATGTAAAACAGCCCTGTAGGATATTTAAATTTTCACCTTTCCCTGTAATTCTAAGTGCAGACAAAGGCTTCAGACGAAACATTGTTAATGTTATCCGATGCATTTTATACACACCTGCCGTGCCGGGCGGTATAAGGGAAATTGAAAATTACGACACTTAATGCTAATGAGGACAAAGAGGCAGCGGCTAAAGAGTTTCGTCAAATATTTTCGTGTAAAACATGGTAAGTATACGAAAGCTGAAATTGGGGTAACAAGTTTAGACAAGCGTAGACTGTTAGCTTATAATTTTCAATTTGTTTCAAAAATACAATTACACTTTTTATAAGAAAGATTAGACCATAAAATATTATTTTATTTGCGTAAATAGTAACTTCATACTTTTTAAACAGTTTTAGGTATTAATTGAACTTCTACAGGTGATATTTCCCAAATATGTTCATGTGTCACATGCATTATTTATATTTTATTTTTGTTAGATTCACAAACTGGTACATACTTACAGTAATTAAAACATATAAAAGAAGACATTACGAAAAGTGAGCGGAGACTGTATGCCCTTCTTACTGTGAACACAGCATGCATACAAAAATAACTTTAAATAAATAATAAGTTTTATACATAATGACATTGATTGATGGGAACTAAAATATTAAAAATTAGTAAAAAAAATGTTTAAGTTAAACGGTTTTATGTAAAATAAAGATTTAAAAAAATGATCTTTACTTATAAAGAGCCGCAAATACCCGTATGATCGAGCTTTTGGACAAGTATTGTGTGGTTTACCGAATCGAACGCCTAAGAAAAGTCTGTATATACTGCGTGATCTGTAAATTTATTCTCAAACGCCTCTGTTACGTCGCTGACATAGCCAAATAAATTGGAGGCAGTTGATCTCCCCGGCAGAAACCCAAACTGTTGGCAGTCAATCAACGGCTTAAATTGGCAGTAAAGTACTTTTTGAACCAATAATTCAAAAAGCTTTCCCATGGAAGACAAAATAGATATGAACCTTTAATTAGAAACATCACTCAGGTCGCCTTTCTTATGAATTGGGGTAATATGGGCAATATTCCATCTTGCAGGAAATGTACCGGAGGTCGAAGACTTGTTCCAAATTATATGCAGCGGTTCGGTATAATAAGTGTGGTATACGTTATACGTTTCTAAAGTGTAACGTTAACAATTGATTGAATTATCATCCAAATATTCACAAATTTCACCAAACGACAGGTAGGTCTGATAAAAGCAAAAAAAATATTGCCAAAATGCATCTCACTTATCCAATTCTCGACGAAAAGAGAGAAACGTGTGAAATATAAAGCTGGAGAATAGTGAAAAGTCAACAAACGAATTTGCTATGTGTCAGGCTAAATCTCTTGTCGACAATACGAATGGAAATAAAATCCTCCTCGACTCTGACGGTGTGGGTAAGCCTCAGCCCCTACTATGAGGTTGTGAAGGGACGTTCTCATTTATATGATTAAAAATCATAGTTTTTTTATCCTTCGTCGCAGACCACCTAGATGCCATTCCCGTTATCATTCTAGCGGCATCGGCACGGAGGAGAAGTGCAGGAGTTTTTAGTGGGTAAATCCTCCTTGCCCCCTAGAGGGTCGGAGGTGAAGTTCCACAAAACCATCTGCCTCTCCCCGGGCGTACTGCTTTAAAAAAAAGGTGTCTGTCTAAAAATATCAGTGTCAAGGTTTTAAAAAAACTCCGAGCGGAACATACACAACACATTAATATTTTATATGGACTAGTGGTCGCCCAGTGGTCGAAATTCGACCGTAATTTTATTAAGGCTGCATGGATTGTATCCTAAGCAATGAAAAATTAAAAAGATAGAATGTGAGTTTGGATTGGCATTGAGAGATTTCGGCCGCTCCTCTTCCATTTTTTAAATTTTTGAAAAGGGTATATATGCGTGTGTGTCAAATACATGGTAATGTGTGTAATGTTCGTTTTATTGATTTAATGTATTTTTTATGCATAATTTAAAAAAGATATTAACTTTCTGCAATCCTTCTCTACATGTATATGTAGAGATAGAGAAAATGTATCCTGAATAATAATCCTATCGATTGGTATATTAATAAAATAGCGAGTGTTTGTTTTTTTAATTTTAATTGGTTCGAGTCCCGGGTGAGGCAAGCGAGTTTAAGAAAATCCTTGAATGCAGTATTTTTTCTTTTTAAAAATAAAGGAATGTCTCCTAGAAGTAAAATGAGCCAACTTAAGGGTTTAAGGTAGTTTCCCTCCAGAGCCCGACTTATTTTTCCACCCTTTATAGATATAATAGTTTCTATAGATTAACACGCCTTTTTTAAAAATATTTATTATTTCAGTTACATATTTACACGAACATCATGATATTTCTTCTTTTAATATTTTCATGACTATTCATGAAAACCAATGTTTAAATTTCCAATTTGTTACGCAAAAATGAATTATTTTCCAAAAATAAAATAATATTGTGATAAATCACTATTTGTACCTTACTCAATACATGCCAACGCTACCAATGGTAGGGGCAACCGCTCTCAAGCTGTGAGAAAAAAAAACCATTCGCCGTTATTGAGAGGATCCGAAAAACACAGTAATTTGCGCGATAAGCGTCCCGCAAAATAGCTGACCATCGCGATAAAGATCAGCAAAGGGAGCCATGCAGTTTGTCCAGCTCCTAAAAAGTCAACTAAAGATAAGGAGGGATTAAGGGGGTGGTTAGTTAATCAGAGGTTTACTACTTCATTGTGATTGTAGCAGCGTTTGGTATTGTGATATTTTTTTTATTTTTTTTCATCGCCTTTTCCTCCCTTAAAGTAAGGGGACTTTTTGAATCCTGTACAATTTACTAAACCTATGTAGATATTAGGGTTGCAGCGCGGAATTTGAAAATTTACGTGTTTTTAAGTCACTGGTGCTAGGCGCTGAATAGGTCATATACATTAAAAGGACTAGTGTAGGTTTGCTTGATCCTTTCACAAGGCCATGGTTGTCTTGGAATTTGAAACAAATACCCAGAAACTGCATAGACAATACTGGAATTCCGCACGTGGAATTTTTCAACACTTTGTCTTTGTTCGAATTCTTTATAGTTATTGCGTTTCTAAATATTTTACTTGTTAGCTTAGGTCTTGGTTATGGTCTTAACATATTATTGCAACCCTTTGAAAGCAAATAATGTCTAGAATAATTCCAACTCACGTCGTTACGTCTATTATTAAAATTAAATAGAAATTAGGGGATACATAGGCTGCACTGAAAGTTTCGGGAATCTAATACTTACAAACATATTTTTGACACATATTATACCTTTTTACAATCTCTAAAGTTTCATTATCATAACACACTGGCCACATGGAAAAAAAAAGCAATGGTTCGGTTTCAATTGTTTTTTGAAGTCGTCGAGTCGCTGCTGAAAATGAAAATGTCCCGGGAAAACTTAAGAGCTATGATTTATTACGACTTTAAAAGTGGATTAACACAAAAATAATGTGGAGACCGGATGATTGCTGCTTTTAGTAATGAAGCACCTTCAAAGACGACAATATACAGGTGGTATTCAGAATTTCAACGTGACCGTGTATCCCTCACGGACGACGTGTGTGAAGGTCGACCAAAATCGGCAGTCATGCAAGAAAACGTCGATGTTGTGCGTCAGCTGATAAAGGGAGACCGACATGTGTCATAACGGGAGATTCAAGAGTGTTTGGACATTCGAATGAGTCAGATACAAATTATTTTACAGGAACAATTAGGCGTGCGAAAGTTGTTTTCCCGTTGGATCCCTCACTTAATGTCTGACGAGCAGAAAACGACTCGTGTCAATTGGTTCCGCAGAACTTTGAATAAATTCATCGGAGGAAGCTCAAATGCAGTTTTTAGCATTGTATCAGGTGACGAGTGTTGGATATATGCATATGAGCCTGAAAATAAAAACCAATCTCGAGCAAGGGCCTACGAAGACGAGCTCAAGCCTACAAAAGTTATACTTTCTCGTAGCACGGCCAAAAAGATGGTGGCTACGTTTGTCTCCAAATCGGGTCACGTGGCTACTGTTCCTCTTGAAGATCGTAGAACGGTCAATACCGATTGGTCCACTACTATTTGTTTGCCGAGTATCTTTGCTGAACTCCGAAAAAAAAACCCTAGTCGCCGCATCATCCTTCACCACGACAATGTCAGCCCTCACACCGCTCGGAAAACAACTGAGTATCTGGACGGTGAAAAAGTCGAATTACTGGACCATCCTCCATATAGCCCCGACTTAAGCCCCAATGACTTTTTCACATTCCCCAAAATTAAGGATAAGTTGCGTGGTCAGCGGTTTGAGACGCCGGAAGCAGCAGTGGAGGCTTTAAAATGGCCATTTTCTCGATCCCTATTTCAGACTTCAATAAGTGCTTTAACGACTGGTTTGAACGCATGGAAAAGTGCATAAAATATAAAGGAGAATACTTTGAATAACAATAAAAATACTTTTATTCAATTCAACTGTATATTTTTTTCTATTCCCGAAACTTTCAGTTTGCCCTCGTATTAAATACCACAAATGTAGTACCTATGTTGATCGCAAGGAGATTGCATGTTAGGAAAAAACGGAGCATCGGAGCAAGTTTGGGCTTGGTGCGAGTTTTATTTACTATTCGATCACATTAACGAAAGAGAAATGTATGGCACTGAATTAGTCCCTACTGGTGACAAACCTTCCCTTCCCTTGTCCCTTGTTATCGAGTGTTTAAATGGTGAAAACTTGCATCAGGCACTCCGAACTCTTCACATATTATCAATTTGAGTACAGTCAAGGAAGGAACTTTTACACTATTATTGCAAACCTTAGTTGTGCTAATCAAAGCTTGCAGTGTCGTATCTCAAAGAAGGTAAGACGGCGTCGACTAAAGGCTCGCGGGCTAAATTGCAGTCCCTCGCAGCCACTTAATTTTCAATGGCGGCAACACCGGCCGCCAGCCAGGTGGCCGCTTTGTGCTCCTGTTTGCTACACTCCTAGTATTTATTTTAGATTCCATTGTGCCCCGCTCCGAAGCTTTGTCGGGAATAGCCCTCTCGCGTACCCGCTTTGTTAATTTTATTAATACCTGAAACGTTTATACAGCGCGACCGCACCCGCGCATTCATGAGTTTTATTGTTACAAAGAGTAATGCTCTCCAAATGAGGCGTACTCGGCTTACGTAGATCTCTGAATTCGGGAGGGCGCCCGGATTTACACAGTTTTAATTTATACAGCTTATTTTATGATCGCGGGCCGTGCCGACTGCCGACTGCCGAGCGAGAGCGGAACTCGAAGATTCTGTGCACCTGATGCCGTAATTTCACATATTAAATTGTTAAAATAACTCTTCCGTTCACGGGTGCGATGACCGGGGAAAGAGCGGTAATCCGGAGAAAAGAGGTTGCCGTTTATGTTGATCCTACAAAGCCAGATTGTGGGTAAATAAATAGCGGTACTGCTAGTGCGAACCGAAAGATGGATTTAATAACCCCGCGAGTTGGGCGGAGGGCGGCTCGTAAGCTTATTACCGCCGGCCGCGAAGTCCACGGCAATAAGGCATGTTTGCTTTGTTCATGAACGTCAGCCGGGCCGGCGCGGCGTCACCGCGCTGTGTCAATACCGAGGGCTTGCCCGTTTAAACATTAAAGAGCTCCCAATGTTTAGCGACGGCGCAAATTAAAATAGGCTTTATGCGAAATCTAATTTGCGAAGTAGGGTACCTCGTTTGAGGAGCACGGGTGCCCGAAGTAAAGGTGTGTTTGTATTAGAAATGGAATTAATTCTGCTTTTAAGTTGTTATAATGATATTATTTGAGAAGACTTTAACTCCTTTATGTACATTCGGGTACGTTGATGGCTAAGTAGACGGAGCTTTACAGAGAAAATTAGAGTATACTCTACATTGTAACGAAATCAATTGAAAGTGTTTGTATTGAATTTTAATGAGAGATTGCTGTTATTAATTGCTGCTCGTTGTGATGTTTATATTTTTCTTGTTTCGATATAAATGTCTAATATAATATTTAAAAGGAGATTCGTTAATATGCAAAACTGTTAACCACATTTCAGAACAAATTTTATTACTTGTATAGCGTTTTTTAACAGAGGAGGTAAATACATTTTGTGATTAGCATTTATATTTCTATTGAAATTGAAATGTTTCTTTTGTTTTTTAATCGTAGATTCATTGACGTCATACATTGTGTTTAATAACACAATCAATTAGGAGTGCAGGAGTACAATTAATTTTACTAAATACTTTTTTATCATCGAAGTCGAATAACTTATTTAATTATGTGACACGAAGTATAGTTGCATACTTAAACATTTGCGAAACTATGTAAATATAATGAAAGGTACCCACCAAGTTTAAATAACTTATAAGCCAACGTCACTCCAGGGGTCAATATTAATATCCAAGGAGGTGCCCTTTTAGTTCAATTTTCACATGACCGGTGAGCTTCAATAAACATCGGGCAAGTTGGCGAGTTAGACTGGCTTTAAATGAAACTGTATTAAACATTCAGCGGGGGTTCGTTAACTTACACCTAACCACAGGTGGAGTGAAGCCTTCACTGGAGATGATGAATAAGTCACGAACACTTGGGAGTTATGGCACTGGAAGTGACAATGAGAAACTAGCGCTCTTTTTAAACAAAATTAATTTTCTGAAAGATAAAATCAGAAAGATCTCCTTTTAATTATTTGTCTGCTGATAATCTCGTTTTCCCATAATCAATACAACTATGTAACTTACAATAAAGGTTCGCGCACATTATGTCGGGCCGCAGCGGGTCGGGTCGCAGCGCAAAAATCCGCTCAAAGCGCTCGTATGTATTTTATATGAACTATCACACACTATGCCGGGTCGCAGCGGGCAGCATATTCCGCCGCGGATTTTGGTTGCCTGCGATGTGCCCCGCCCCGCCCCGCTGCGCCCCGACAATGTGCTATAGCAATGTATAGCAAAGCAAGCGTCAATCCGTCAATTTGTGCGACCCGGCCTGTCACTAATATGCTATGTCAGCATTTTGCGCCGCGCTGCGGCCCGACATATTGTGCCAGAGATGATGACAGCAACAACAAATAATTCCAGAACATTAAACAAATAAATGAAATCACGCAACAATACTTTAAAACATAGACATGCATGAATTTCTGTAACCTTAAAAGTAACACCGAAATTCAGTGTTTATTAAACTGTATTAATAAACACTGAATTGACGGAACTAAATAGTACCGTCATAGTTCACTATTCCCATACAATTTTTATATTAAAAAAAAGTTTTGACAGTTACCAAAAAGTTTTTCTAATGACTAACCAGTGAACTACCCACTTCTTGCGGAATAGGTATTAGTATATGTTGTTAATAGCAACAAACTTAAAACATACTTGAACTGGCATATTTATTTAATTTATGTATGTTTATTCGTAAGTGTGTCCTATGTAAGCTAAGTTTAGCTCATAAACTGCGACCATACCACATCAAGCACCCAGACGAAAACAATAAAAAAATTTCTCAAACTAGTATCTTAGCTATATATGTAATATATTAATGTCGCTTCCAGTGCTCCTTGTATATCATGGACAGAGCCGCTCGTAGGCACATGCCATTGCATTCTGTATGTTAAAGGCGCCTTGGATATTTTGATAGGCAACAATTTTATTTGGGGCCGTTTCGGTGTCAGTCAGTCGTAAAGTGAATATGATATCCCATGTCTCTTCAGGCATCTAGCGGTTACATTTATGTGTCTACATTATTCTTTGTTGAATTTTGAAATAGTATAGCAATTATTACTTACTTAATTTTATTATCATTCTCTCCATCTGTCAAAATCAAGTAATAACTAGAATATCTTTTATGAGTACTTACATATCAATTTCATTACAAATGAACGACAATAAAAAAAAATGTTTTTTTCTTTCATCTCAGATACATAATGCACTTTACAGTAACATTCAAATAAATAATTATAATTAAATAAACTAAAAATAAATTCATAAATATTCTTATTTATACTAATATTCTGAAGAGTTTGTTTGTTTGTTTGTTTGTTTGGTTGAACGCGCTAATCTCAGGAACTACTGGTTCGAATTGAAAAATTATTTTTGTGTTGAATAGTCCATTTATTGAGGAAGGCTATATGCTATATTACATCACGCTATGACTAATAGGAGTGGAGCAGCAATAATTTATATGGCAAAACAACGTTTGCCGGGTCTGCTAGTGGTTTATAATTGGATTAAGATTGTTTAATTATCTTACAATGGGTACACACATTAGGTAGGTACGAACTGCTGAGGGTACGATTATAAGCTGAAACAACTGCTGGTCTGCCGCTTGATTTTAATAACAGTAAGCCTCCACTGGCTGCCTTGGCATCTGGACTCCACTTCTGCTTAACAACACAGGAAGATCGGAGTCATTTGCCTACACTTCTATAAAATTCAAAAATTCAAAATTCAAAATCATTTATTCAGTTTAGGCTACAAATGGCTCTTATGAACGTCATTATGCCATCGGTTCGTAAGTCTACTCTGGGCGGGAGACCTTGTACTGAGAAGAACCGGCCAGAAACTCAGCAAGCCTCCAGATCTTTTCTCCCTTGCAGCGTCAAAAATATTGGAAAATGCCTTATCATAAAAGAACACAAATAAAAACACATAAGTAATATAAAGGACAATCACAACATGTAAAAAAAACACAAAAAAGAAAAAAGAAAGAAATTAAATATTTAAGTTTGCAAAAACATCATTTACCAGTTGAATTTTTTACAATTTATAAAAAAAGAAGTTTACTTAAAATTCTCTCATACAAACTCGCTACCAAAACCTTTAGAACAAATCTCCAATAAAAACTGTTCTAATAAAATAGTTTCGTAAACATCAAGGCGCGCACCTCCTTTGTGGCAGCAAATATCGAGCTCCTGAAATTCTGTCGTCGGGCGGTCCAGCGGCAGCGGTCTCACGGGTAATCGGTTTAGCTGACCGCAACCGCAGACCGCGCCTCAAAGGCCACGCAAAAAGCCCTTTGACTGTCTTCAAATATTTGGCCGAACACCGTTGCGCATTATTTTCATCACAAACATTCATAATCCGCAAAGCAGGGCTCACGTGAATTTTCCAACAGAATTTACCTCTTTGATGGCATTTCTGCTTTGGCAGTTGGATGTTTGAGTTGTTTACCGGGACGCGGCTATTTTCTTTGACCGACCGGCGACCGGTGTACCTTTCTACTTCACAAGTGTTTTTAGATAGCTAATAGAAGAGAGGAGTAAAATATAAAATAGGTATTTTGATTCAATTATTTCCACTACAACAAAGCGCTTCCCATCACTTCGTTTTTAAATGACAAGAATATGAAGTTATAATTGCTAACTTGTAAGAATAATGTACCCTTATTGTTTATTACTCCGAAGCTCTATTTACATATATTTTTCTTTCAAATAACTTTTAAGCTTATTTACTAATTTGTAATATTTTTATAATCTCGCTATTTTTCTTGCTTGCTATCCACATTGGCATTTGATTTGTGTCGTTCTATGTGTGTGTTTTATTTAAAATGGTATTGGTGTGCATTATGTTCGGGCTCGTTTAAATAAATAATCAAAAAAAAAAATATATTTTTTGTGTTGGTTAGTAGTCTAGAAAAATGTATATTGCTTTTAATAAAACTTTTAATCTATTCATCAGTTTTAATCAGTATCAATACTGTCAGTCGTTTTAAACGTCTCTTAGCTCAAAGTTAATCGGAACGTTCCAAATTAACCAGATTAAACCTACAACGTTTGCCGTCGCGCGCAGATATTTGCTTGTCACCGTATTTAATATTGATAGTGGATGCAGTCTCGCTCCCTAAGCGAACATAGTACAGGAACTTGCTGACACGTTTGCTAGACGCGACCACGGAACTAAAGGTAAAACTTAAAAAGGCAAGGCAAGGTAAAAAAAAGGGATCTTCTTCTCTTCTTCAGCCTTTAGTCGCCATGACTATTTGACTATCTGACTATTGACTACTGAGTGTAGGCCTCCTATTATGCACACCATACTGTCCGGTCTTGGGTTTTTTTATATAAAAGGGATACACTTTAAAAATCAATCAATTGTAGTGATGACTTGATTTCAATGATTCTTTGGCCTTTGCCCAGCAGTGGGACAGTATATAGGCTATTTACTTTACTTTACTTTACTTCAAAAATATGTCCTAATCCGAATACTGTTTTCATGAATTTCAAAATATCGAATATTTAAATTCCCAATGCTTTGAAATCACTCCGCTGCGTGTGCTCACAACCTAACCAATAGATGTCGTTAAAATAAAATTTTATTTTCTCTAATTTTATACGAATACAAAATTTTATTTTGTTATTCGGTTTCACGAAGTTTTAAATATTTGGGTGTGTCCTAAAACGTGAAATAATTACGTTAACCAATTCATCCCATTCCGTAAAGCCGAAGCCATCTCCACATGTCAAGTTTCATAAATATCAGAGAGCGACAGAGGCCGAGAAAACAATTTCTTGCAAATCCACTGGCGGTTCACACGTAGCCCCGGCGGGCGGTGGCTGCGGTGCGGCTAACACAATTTTATTCGAGCATAAAAAAGGAGCTCATCATGCAAACGCCAAAGTCGGGGGACGTGGCTCCGCGGTAAAACAATTTATCTGCATCGACGGAATTACGGCGCCGCGTCCTGAATAAAATATGTCACCGGCTGTCAGTCTGGAGGAAGACGCTCGAGCGCAGGGGTGCTGCACTGCTCTCCTCGTACCGCCATGCCAGTGGGTACTGCCGTTCAAACAGCGGTGATAAAACGTGCTGCCTTCGTTTCGTATTGAAATAGAACTAGGTATTGACGAGGAGTACAAAAAATGGACACACTTTGACGAGAGAAAGATAAGTCGTCCTTTGTAATTTCTCTGGTTTCAGGTTGATTGCTAGGCATAATTTAAAAAGATGTTGCATAATAAATATACAGTATGTAGCAGTAGAGTAGTAGGGCACAGCAACCATGAGGGAAGCAGCGGTCAGAGCATTATCAATAAACAATAATTGAAGTACCTGCCGCTTGTCAAAATAAGAGCATTTTAGAGTTAATAGGGATAAATCTGACCATTTCTAACTTCATAGCCATTAAACAAACAAAATCATAGGAACTATTTTGGGCGTTACCAACCAAAAACATTGCACGACTCATTATAACCTTTTATACTTAGTCGTATTACCTATAGTTGAAATAGTACATAAAGTTACACGGAATGACCTCGCCAAAAAAACTGCCGGTTGTAATAGAGCGAACGCACTCTTTTACATAGAGTAAACAAATATCGGTAGCCCTGAACACAAATTTGACGCGGAAAGAGCGACAGCAGCCAAGGAATTAGGCCCGACGTATTCGTGGTAGTATTTTTGCGGGTTACCGACAATAACGCCTGTCGGACGTGTCCGTCAGTGACGTCACGTCAGGTGCGCCGGGAGACCGGGGAAGAAGCTATGCGGTAACTCATATTTGGCATGTATTTCCATAAATAATTTGTTGTTTATTTATTGTTGTAATTTGGAGATGATCCTTTTTGGAAATACCTCAAGTATTCAATTCAAACGCGAAAGTGATTACTTATGCACATTTTTAACTTCATTGACAAGTAACAGTTAATTGGGTGATGTGAATTAGTTCCCTTTAATTTGTAATTTAACAAAGCAATATTAATTTTCATTATTTTCGACATTTTTGGTGTGTTTACGATTATATCAACATAAGTATGCTACAATGGTAAAGTAAAAAAAAGATGTACCTACATAACTGTTCCGAAAAATGTTCGTTTACCAAAAAATAATTTTATAAAAATGTCACGTAAGTAAATCCTTTACGCCTTTTGCAAAATGTTAAATGCTGTCTTTAAACATCGCCCCGGCGGGTGGGAGCGACTTTATTCCGCACAGGTGTCAATAATTTCCCCTAAATCATAAAATATTCCACGTTAAATGTATGACAAGTGTATTTTCCGGCCGATTGGCTCGCCGCTCGAATATCAATCGAGTCCGCTTTGCATTTCGCTTCATCGACTCACAGCGAACGGTAGCACGGTATGATGGATGCAGGGTGCCACTGCGAGTTTAATTTAGCAATATGATAACGTTAACGCAAACGGTTTTTCTTTTCTTTTAGTTGATGGCTTCGTGCGATTAGCACATTAGCCAGTGTCAAAGTAATTTTTCTTACAATACATAAATAAACAATATTTCCTTCCAGTATGATGATGATGAATGATAATAGAAATGAGAAGTGAGGAATGATATACCCCTCGAGTATTTCAGTAAACATGTGGGGCTTTACTAAGTCCTCACGCCTTGGCGGGAAAGTGAAGAGTCATCTGCAGTTTTGTTTTATTTTCTAAAATTTGTGTTATGTTGAATATAAATGTGAAATAATAGTGGATTATTAACCGTTAAGTGTTCGTGAGTGTGCATGAGTGTTGGCAAATGAAACAAAACAGTGCAACGTCACTTTTCAAATTCTCTCAAGAAGTCCGCCCGAGGACTTAGTAAAGTAACCACATCTTTACTGAGATACTCGAGGGATTGGGGGTATATCATTTCTCTCTTCTCATTTCTAATCATTCATCATCATCATACAGGAAAGAAATATTGTTTATTTATGTATTACTTGTAAGATAAATGACTTTTTATTGGCTAAATGCTTGTGCAAAGCTATAATTTTAAAAAAACCTATTGAAAAAAATTGTTTTGACAGTTTGCTAAAATTTTGTTACCAAATTTTAGAAGATATAAAAAAAAAACTGCAAATACTGACTGCTCTTTACCTTCCCACCACCTTATTTTTATTTTTTTCAGCTTGCACGGCACTTGTTTTACGAAAGACTGTTTCAAACCTACGACGACGGTCTGTCAGAATCTACCAATTTTATCAAATGTTTTTAATCGGTCGTGTTTTGTTTGATTATTTAACTAATAATTCGAACTCTTTACATGCGTGGTCACAGGGAGACTGAGTTGTTGGTCGTCTTATAACACTAATTAGTAACTTGCATACCATCACTTCAATTTAATCGGGTACGTTCCGTTTCACTCATCGAACGAAACGTCAAGATAAAAAAAAATAAAATCAATGTGTAAAATAAATGCGAGTAGATCCGTAAAAGTAGTTTTATTTAAATGTGTAATGTTAAACTTTAGAAAGCAATAAAGCGATATCTTTAACAGTCGTTGAAATACACTATGCCGTTATTTTACCCCATATAAGATTCAGAGGTCCTATCCTATAGCTAGTGTGAGTTCTGTTTACTTAACGGATACTCGTCCGTGATATTCTATTACGATTACGAAAACGAAAATTAGTATGGCATTGAAGCAGCGCCTTCTGGCGACATACGAGAAAAGTAAAAATTTTTGCTTTACAAATTCTCGTTTTAATTTTATCGCATACCTACACTTCGGAAAGCGTACTGGAGCTGATTCCACCTTCTCCTTTTTATCTCCGGGGAATTAGTTCCCCGGAGAAGCGTTAGTTCCCCGCTAGTTCCCCGCGTCTAGACGCGGACTGAGATCACACCCTTATGCTGTAAAAATACCGCCTATACGCACAAAGCACTAAGCGTCAACATTTTTGATGCGGACGGCTAAGGATTGGAATTCCCTTCCTGCGGATCTGTTTCCTGATCCATATATACAACCTGGACATTTTCAAAGCAAGGGTGAACAGGCATTATCTTGGCAAGTATGCTACATCCTAGGCCGCATCATCACATACCATCAGGTAGGGTCGCGGTCAAATACTTGCCTATACAGGGTGTTTGGTAATAGGTGTATAATTCCGAAACATAGACATGCAACCAACCAACCAACAAGTATAAAGAACACCTTTGATAATATGCAAAATCATATTAAGATTTATTTTCAACAAATAACTAAACTTTCTTTTAAAACTATTTTGTTACTAACCCTGACATGTTTTGACTTCTGTTTCGTTTGGGCCATGAGTTGACCAAGAACACTGTATCAGCTGTGATCTAGGAATGTAAATTTGCAATTTTACTATGTAACAAAAACCTTCAATATCTCGGCCATATTGTGCTTTTCAGGTATGTTGATAATTTTCCGGGGTTCTATTCACTTTACTCTCTCTTAATCCAACAACTTGCATAGAATTTAAAAAAAAACGTGATCGATAACTAACGTGAAAAAAACCCACATAGGTCTTCTGTCTACTGCACAGAATAAGGAAAATGGCGATGGTGGCGAAGGACAAACTCCGAGTGCCCTTATCGTGTTAGCGGGCTTAATAAAGAAGTTACGCGGCAATCGGCGGAGGCTTTCTTATCGAATGAACGCCAATAAAATTTTATGGCAGGGGCGGTGGGCATATGCTTGTATGGTTAGATGAAATCTATATTATGTTTATGCTGTACACATATAATGCCTTACAAATAAACAAAGAATAAGGTCCGAATAGTTATTCTGTGTTGTGTTCCTATCATGTAAACGTCATTTCGAATTAGAGTAAAAGAGACAAAACACGGAATAACTATTCGGAGCTTATTCTTTGTTTATTTGTAAGAGAGAGTCCATAGAGTAAAGGCACCATTGTTCAACAGGAAAAAGTGTTAATACAGACCACTTGTTTCTACCTGTCGTCCCCTAAAATTTTAATGCGATGAAAACTGTGTCGAAAACTGGGCTTAAAGTGTTGAACATTGGTTTAAGGAGTTTAATATCAAAAGGCGACATTAACATATTTGGGCTTGATCGGCTTTTTTCTTGATCGCACTCCCATTACAGGTTTAAAGACATATCTACGAGTAGAAGAAGAAAAAATAGATATAGGCTTAAATACACACATAGACACACATAGACACACATAGACACACATAGACACAAACACAAACAGGGAACAAATGTTGGAATCTTTATATACTAGTAAAGGAAGTGGTTCCTTTGGAATGGGGAATAAAGTTTATGTTACAGTTTTGGTTATAGTGTCTGTATTTATAGCTATAAAAATGTTACTGCCCCATATTTGGAAATTAACTGACCTACCTGCGGATATATTAAAAAAAAATTAATTTACCTACCTAGTGATAAACAAATAGTTACTTTAAAATACCTTAATGGAATTAAATTGTTTTTCCCTAGAATTAACTTTTTACAAAGTATTTCTCTATAGTCCCGTAATACACGAGACATTGTAATCATTACGTTATGGGAGACCAAGTACCGAAGAGGCGGCAGCCGCTTTGGCAGCTGAAAGGAGAGATATAAGAAATAGCAGTTCTTAAAAACCCAGTCTTTGAATTTTTTTAGAGAGTTTGATATTGGCCCTAGCCGTTTTTTTCATTGACACCGGACGTTGTTTTGGGGAGGACAAGAAACTTAAAGGGTTCCTTAAGCCGTGTGAGTTCCGTCAGAGGGTTTCTAGAGGGAATCGCATCACGCAAGCGGGTCCCCTTTCCCTATGATTGTTCGAGGGGTTCCCTTGGTGATGCAAGCGTCCATGGGCTCTTTCCATCAGTCGTTCCTTAGGGTGACACTCTGATTCACCTGAGCTGAGCTGAGCTGAGCCGAGCGGTGAGGAAATCTACCAATAGAGTCTCTTTATTTTAAAGGCTCTTCTCAGCTTTGCTCCAGTATTGGTTAATTTCCACACAGCTCGGCTCCACACAGCTCAGCCCAGCTGCAATGGAGTGTCACCCTTATGCTCGTCTGTTAGTTTAGTAACTGATGTTATATTTTCGTTGTAAATAAAAAAATGATAATTTGAAAAAACACATTTTATGTATAATTTATTTTTAATGACTGCTACTACAGTGCCGTTTCCTCAACTCTTTAAAAAAATGGCAACTGGACCTATAAAAGCAGTTAATTTTTTTGTAACGTATGTATACACCTACAGCACAAATTAAACAACAGTCCGATAGTGTTTAAAACCCGTGACTATCGACTTCGCCCAATTCCTATAGTACCAGACGATTAACAATATCCACGTCGTTGTCGTCTCAACTCAGCCGAGCGTCAAACGAAAGCAAACAGAGTCCGTCTCCGCGCTCGGACACTTCTATAAACATGGCGTTACCCTAGTTATTTAAGGGCGCTGTTAGACTAGCGTTTTCTATGCGTATATAGCAGTTTTCGGCATATCCGCTTACATGCTGCCTCGGAGAATCTACAAGTCGTAGGGAAAGGGGAAACCGTGATGCCATTCCCTATAGAAACCCTCTGAGTGTTTTGATCACATGGATTGAGTAACCCTTGAAGTTTCTCGCCGCCCTTAAGAACTCCGTTGACGCTGAAAATGCCTTTCAAAATTATTAGCAAACTCCCTCAAAAAAAACTAAAATTTGCGCTACAAAAAACAGACCGCGCGTACACGCGCTTTCAGCGTATTCGCTTGAATCGGTGGGTCAGTCAGTAGCAATATGGATATCAATATTGCTTATACGAACTTATAAGCGCGTCAACGCAAGTTGCGCGTGTGGCAAAAGGCGCTGCGCACCTACTGCGAGCTTATACGGCCTGAAAAAACGCTTATCTGTAGAGACCCTATAGGCTGTTTGCTCAGGCGAAAGCTCCTCAGTCCGTCCGGCGGAGCAGACGGTGTCCACCAATTTGAACAGTCGTCGGTGACGCTGAACGGACGCGCTGATCTGTGAATAATATGAGAAAATTGGGGGGATTCCGGATTTACCCGGATTTGCTTTACGTTTTGTAAGTTTGTACCTACTGAAATGAGGAATCGTTTGCTTGAGATGCTTGAGAGTATTTACGTACTGTTAGGTATACAATTATTGTACCTACTTGTTAGTAAATACGTGTTAATAAGCTTAATATAAATAGCGTATAATTTTATAAAATAGAAATTGAAATAAAAAAAATTTTAGCTATACACAACAAAAACTTAAAATAAGGTTTGTATTATATTAAGTTCTCTTTTAAGCTCAGCTTTAAGCCGTGGTACGAAGTCATGGGAAACACTTTATTTTTTAAACATGCCTGCTTTTCTTTACTTTATGTATTGAAATGCAGGGGAATCTTTATCTTTATTGTGCATCATAATCCATTAAATAATGTCACCAGTTCACAATTTAAACGCTTGAGTAAAGTGCGGCAGTTTTAATTGAAATGAAACTACTTTTACGGATTTACTCGCGTTTATTTTACACATTAATTTGATTTAATGTTTATCCTGACGTTTTGAACCCTTTGCAGGCGGTCACAGGGAGACGGACCCCGGACACGGATCCGTAAAAGTAGTTTCATTTCAATGTACACTTCGTACGCGTAAACTTTAGAAAACAATATGGCAGTTTCAAGTTCGTTGTTTATTCAGTGTTTTTTTCTAAGGAATGGTTATTGAATGACGGTTGATGCGTGAATCGTCCGGTGATGCTACAAAAGCTAAAAGGAGACCAACACCAAACTCTCAAAAAAATATTATGAAAGCATATGGCCTCCGATCCGTTCAGTGTAGACAACTGAGTATTGTAATGGACCCAAAAAGGACGTTTAAAGAGAATTTGACTTACTGCAATCTATTTTAATCTAAATAAAATGAGAGTGTTGCCTATAACTTTTAAGACGGCCAACTTTTGGTAGATAGGTGCCAAAAATCTCTTCGTTCTTCATCAAGTCCTCGTGACATAAGGTCTACCATCAAAAGTAGCTCCGCTAATCAAGGTCTCCAATTATTCTTATTCTGAGCTGCCTACCAAAATAAAATGCATAACAGTTATAAAAATAATAAATAATCTTTATTTAAATACGTCTATTTACATCAATGGTTAACAAAGAGTTCTAAACTAATAGTAAATAACTGTCACACTGATCACAAACCCGGGTTATGCATCGGAACATTTGAAACACACTTTGCCCGACCCCGGAACCTTCGGCGTTAATAAACCTAAACTAAACTAATATTCTAAAATAAATTTACTACCCTGTAAGCTACCTACGTAGTTACGTTAACAATAATAATCTATATATTAATACGTGAAGCAAAAACTTTGTACCCCTTTTACGAAAATTGCGCGGACGGAGGAGTATGAAATTTCGCACACTTATAGTTTATATAGAGAAGGTTGTCCGAATGTTAATATTTTTTTTAAATTATGCATAAAAAATACTAAATCAACAAAAACAACATTACACACACTACCATGTATTTGACACACACGTATTGTTTGTCTGTAATGCGGCCGACATCTGAATACCGAATTTCGACCACTGGGCGACCACTAGTATATCATAAAAGCCATAAAAGAAATGGATGGAATGAATTATCGTGACATAACCATTACCTATTTTCGAAACTCTTCTCTAAAAAGAATAAGTCAGACCAACGAGTTCAAACCAAATCTTTAAACATAAAGCAGCCCAGTCATCATAGACTGGTTTAAACTAATATTACTCATTATTATTATTCAAACAGAAAAACAACCTTGAATTGGCATTATGTCAGTGCCGATTTTAAAAGACTTATTGCTGAAAGTCGGACAACAATCGCCGGCACGCTATAGCCATTTTATTGCACTCATTGAAAATGATAGGTTTCCTACTTTTCACATCTGTCTGACTCAAATACCTCGAAAAATATTGTAAGCTACATTTATGCTTAAAGTCCTTACTTTAAGCATAGATGTACCTTTAAAAAGTAAAAAAAATAAAGGTGAAGTAAAGTAACAACAGCTTCCCCGTGTGGTGCCGAGGGTAAAGAATTGCACCACCCCATCTCTTCCCGTGGGTGTCGTAGAAGGCGATTATGGGATCATTCCAGAAGATGGGCAGCAGCGTCTCTCTGTGATTATTCTCACGTTACTGCGATCGCCGACCCGCCCGCCAAGCGTGGCGATTATGGCAAATTTCCCTCAAAATTATTTATCCTTGAGGGAGGCCTGTGTCCAGCAGTGGACGTCTTTTTGGCTGAGATGAATGAATTAATGAAAGTAACAGCCTATATTCTGTCCCACTGCTGGGCAAAGGCCTCCATCATTGAAATCAAGTCATCAATACAATTGATGGGTAATGGCATAATCACCACGCTTGCCAGATGCGGGTTGATGATCCCAAACCCGCTATGCATGCTATGGGTTATGCATCGAAAAATCGGAAATACATTTTGCCCGACCTGGGAATTGAACCCGGGACCTTCGGATGATGGTCTCCTCCAACTCCTGGAGGTCATCCACGGGTGTTTTGGTCACTAGTGTCACTACCTAGCTACTTCCTTTAATAACCATACGTTTCTCGTCGTCTATACGACTAGCTGTAAACGCCACAATCTCCAAAATCTCCTTTAAAAATAAGATATTGCCGACATGTCCCTTGACCTCTAATATTATTTCTCTCATCAACACAAGATGGATTTATATTATTTTATTTGTTAGTTTAATTATATTTATTTATTTTTCTCGTTGGCCTTTTTTGAGATGGTTTATTTGTTTATTTGTTGTTTGTATTCACAGACATACAAACTGGGATATATCTACTTATTCAATCTAATTATCTTTATGCACCATACCACACTACACATGCAGACTTATGTATTTTAATATTTATTACTTACAACTGTAGGATTTTAGTGCCAGGCAGTTTGTTCATCATCTCAGCCAAAAGACGTCCACTGCTGGACAAAGGCCTCCCCCAAGGAATGGGGGGTATTTGCCGTAATCGCCACGCTTGGCAGGCGGGTTGGCGATCGCAGTAGGTTGAGGGTAACCTCAGAGAGATGCTGCTGCCCATCCTCTGGAATGGTCCCTTAGCCGGCTTTTACGACACCCACGGGAAGAGATGGGGTGGTGCAATTCTTTATCCCCGGCACCACACAGGGAAGTTATTAAAAGTAAAATTTTAAACGGGAGGCACGTTGCGCTTTTTCTCCACGGATTTCAGCAGAATATCAGTGTTGTGACCTTGGTTGCAACAAAATAACTGAGTCGGAGCAGTTTGGTTGACTCGACACATACTATATTACACTAAGGTTGTATTTTTAGTTGTAATTATTAGTTGTTGTTTTTTTTTTAAATGTGACTTTGTGTATATGTCCTGTATTACCAATAAATGTTTATTCATTCATATTCATATTTATTCATTCATTAAAAATCGAAAAATAAGGGGCCTCAGTCTTGCGTTCCTGTATTCCGGAATAAAGGTTAGAAGATCCAATAAAATAGCGAGTTAATACCTAAGGTCTCTGGGTCGGCATCCGTTTACTTAAAAACAAAAGTATCCCCATATTATATCTTTCAGATACTTTATCCTCAATTAGCCTGTGGACTGCTTTGTGTCACTTCTCTGAACATTATCATTAGACCATTATTGACATTCGTCATCATGCCATGTTGACTGAAACCGTGCAAACATACGGTCCGGCAAACTGTTGTTTCAGCCGAGCAATTTTGAATATAACCACCAGTTTAGGCCCGCTAATCCGCCATGCAACCGGCTATTTGGCTGTGAACGATACGCCGCCGAGGCTTTTGTGCTGTCCCCGATTCTAATTGAAACTATTTTGGGCACAGGACAATGCGGCATTGTCCGCGTGTCCGGCGCTGTTTGCCGCCTTTATTAATTCAGGTGGGCGTGGCTGCGAGTGGGCGGGGCGTGGGAGGCGGGGCGTGTGAGGCTCCGCCCAGCGGCGCGCTGCTGCGTCCGCTCGGCCGGCGCGCGCTCAGTCGTCTAGCCGACGTGACGTCTGACGCTCATCTTAGCTCGACTCACTCTCAGTCACTTACGATGCTGCACTAACTTCTTGAAACTTTTGTGTTGCGATCCGTTTGCGCTGTGGACTTGCCTTGACGCGGGTGTGGTGGTTCGTACGCGGCGTGAGCGCCGACCTAGCTAGACCACGTGCTTCTGACAGCCGCTCGGCCACACGCACGCACCACAAGTAAGTCCTAAAAACTTAATGTACCTATGGTGCGAAAAATTTACGACTACGTATTAGATAATTTTTAAATAATCTGTTGGATTATACTAGATACGTACCTAGCAATGATGAAATTCATAAACATTATTAAATGAATGTAGCAAGCAGTCAACATATAAATGACAAACAATATAAAATATGTTTAATGGTTTGAAAGCGTATAACGTATTACTACGGCCTAGATCTAAATAAATTAAAAACCAACTTTTAATAAACGGTTGGTAACCGAATGACCCAACTAACATTCAACTTGAACGTCTTATAAAATTTGAACAACGTTACTTTTACATTCAAGAATCTCAAAACAAAAATATTTTACCGCTAAGCTCCTCACGTATAACAATGAGCGAATGTGAAATTATGTTTAGAGAAATCCATGCCAGTCAGTCTCTCTAACTATTAAATATAGGAGTAGCTAATGAATCTCACTTGATGAATGAACGAGTGAATGAAACGTCAGATAGTTACCGCCAATCTCAGTGGGTGACTTTGAGATTGTATCTAGAGAAAATCATTAGGTACTAATCAATCTCAAATTAATTGAAAACAGAATAGTACCTATAATGATATCTATATACATATAATGACTTGTCCCGACTGATTCATCATCGCCGAGCCGAAACCGATCTAATGAGATAGAATGTGAACTGTAGGTTACTTAATTGAGTGATGTAACCAGCCACTAAGAAAGGATTTTACGGAAATCGTACCTTAAAATAGGGGGTGAAAGTTTTTATGAAAGTCCGTCAGTTTTGAAGTAAATTACATGAAAATTGGTATTTGGGTTCTTGAAAAGAAATAAAGAATGACAAGTCTCAGGAATTTTGTTTATTTTCCTTCAAATGAGTAAAAAAGGAAAAACGGTTTTTTTTTTTGGGAAAATAGTTATTTTTAAAGTAATATTTTAATCGATCTATAGATTTTTTAACAAAAATGAAGAATGACGAGTTTTAGCATTTTTCGAAAAACCTCGATTAGGGAGGTGAAATAGGGGAGGAAAGTTTGTATGAAAATCTGATATTTTTAAAGTTTTATCCACTGACTAACATGAACGTACCTTTAATCAGTTTTACTTTTATTACAATCACACGTCGTGTACTTTACGAGAGCGAAGCCGCGAGCTTTCAAAGCTAATAATAGATATAATAGTGATATTTTTTACTTTATTATTTTTGTTACCTGTTGAATGTAGTGGTTATGTGATTCCAATACCTGGTTTCAATTTTTTTCTTACATCTTACGGGTAACCACTCGGGTTTCATCTCACTGGATGTTAAGTGATGATAAGGCTGAAGGTGGAAGAGCACTTCACCCGGAATCAACTATTAAGGCATTGGCTATCTTATCTCTAGCTGCCGGAACACAACAATGCTACAAACATTGATGTTATGGCGACATATTTAGATAAGTTGGTGGTAGCTAGCCAGGCGGGCAAACAAGCCCTACCACCAACCAAACCGAGTACGCAAAGATGTACACTCCGCTGGGAATCGAACCCGGGACCTCTGGGTCTAAACCGGTGGTCTTAACCACTAGACCACAGGGGCGATTAAAAATGTTTATTCTTCCTGCCTTCCTTCTTATTGATAAAAATTACATATATGTAATGTTCTTATTATTTGCGGATAATATCGTTTGTATCAAAACAAACAATATTATCCGCAGTATCGTATCGTATCGATAAGTATTTTTACTAATATTATAAAGCTGAATAGTTTGTTTGTTTGTTTGTTTGGTTGAACGCGCTAATCTCAGGAACTACTGGTTCGAATTGAAAAATTATTTTTGTGTTGAATAGTCCATTTATTGAGGAAGGCTATAGGCCATATTACATCACGCTATGACTAATAGGAGTGGAGCTTAACGCGGGTGAAACCGCTGGGCACAGCTATTACATCACAAGTTTAAAGAAAGTAATTATTTTTTATCGTCTATGTTGCCAATTGTTTTGAATCTCGGTCTTAGACACAGAGGTTCCTCGTACATAGTGAACCAGGAACCTCTGAAGGAATGAACCGTTCAATTCTAGTCGTTATTCCTATTGGTTTTTAGAACGATTCTATATTTGCCGGACTAGCTACCACTTTTTCTAAGTCTGTCCAAGCTTATTTCGTTCTTATATCTATTTAGATAAGGTGGTTATTGTAATGACCAGGGTTCGGCACAGCAACTCAGTGGTGGATATCAGTTTTTATTTATAAAAAAATTTATAAAGAATTTTATTGAAATTGATTAGAAGACTACTATAAAGTACGTGGTCTGTATTTAATTGTTTGTTAAGTACAAATATCAGGTGCTGACCTTATGACACATATTTTTAATGATTAATGGAAAAAAATGTTGGTAACTGGTTCCTGTTGAACATTACCTTTCTTGGGTGGTTGAGGATTCTGGTTGAAGTGCGCTTCCACTTTCGGCCTAATCATCCACTTACCTCATTGTGATGAAGGCCAGCGATCATTCGCTAATGGTTTGGAAAAAAATGGTGAAGAAATATTTTTGTAGGCTACATAGTGTTTCTTTTGTATTGGACTAGTTAAGCAAATGTTTAGTAAATAATTTTAAGGGTTAAACCAATTAAATTTTTTTGTTAAACTATGATAATAGTTTTTAAAGTTTAGTTTAGTTAGTTAAGATTACAAAAAAGTTACGATATTATGTGCTGATAATATAAAATTTATTATTAATGATGCCTTATGATATAATAAGTGTCTTATGTAAAATTTGAATCGGGTTGCTTGAATATATAAACAAAAATTTTTCGCACTCGATGGCGCAGTGGCTAACGCGCCCGGTCTGCGAGTGCTGAGGTTAAGCAACTTTCGCAAAGGCCGGTCATCGGATGGGTGACCAAAAAATTATCATCTCGAGCTTCTCCGTGCTTCGGAAGGCACGTTAAGCCGTTGGTCCCGGCTGCATTAGCAGTCATTAAAAACCACCAATCCGCACTGGGCCCGCGTGGTGGTTTATGGCCCGTCCTCCTTATCCATAGGGAAGGCTCGTGCCCCTGAGTGGGGACATAAAATGAGCTGATGATGACATAAGTGTGCGTTATTAAAAGTGCTACGGCCACACTAACGCGGTATCGCAAACATTTTCCGTTTTCACGACAAGTCGCGCCAAGCAATAGTCACATTTCAGAACACGGTCAAAAGAGTAATTATTGCTTGTCGTGAAAACGGCAAATGTTCGCGATAGCGCGATAGTGTGGCCGTAGCATTATTAGAAAGAAAGCTTTCCAAACCACTATCCAGAAAGACTAATAAAACAAAACAAAAAAACAAAAAAGCAACGGCACCGCTTTTTCCCGCTCAATTGCACAAATCAGTCGTCATCCCGCCGTTCGCCGCAAACACAAAATAAGGAGACTACCAGAAGGTAGGCTTACCGCCGAAATTAATAACCTATCCTCAGCAAGAAATAGGCCTACTAAAGATTTGTTGCTTAGTTATTTTTGTTAATTATCGGAAAATAACAGCGGTTGCTAGGTAACTAAACTAAGATAGGCCTATCAGTGCGTACCGCGTTCGAGCGCACACATAGACCCCTTGCATAGACACGGATCTCGGAACAGCTCGTGACAGTCCGAGCGCAGCTGTTCTAAAACTTAGACTCAATAAGGTCGGTAATTTATTTGTTAGGAAATGTATAAAATATACAATATTGCGCCTTTCACTATAACGGAATTGCCACTACACAAGTTTAAGACAGAAATAAAACAAAGTCTAATGAAAAAGGTTACTATAAAATTGATGAATATTTTAATGATAAGAATGTGTGTTCATTTTTGTCTGCTCGCCTGCATATGTTTTTTTTACGTTGTAAGTAGTTACACCTTTTTATACAACTCTTAGTTTAAAAGAGTGGCTGCTAAGTTTCTTGCTGGCATCTTCTTATCAGAATCAACCTTCCGAACCAGCAGTAGAATCGCATTACATATATGTATTGTCTATTAAATTATATATTTTAAGTATTATTGTGTGTACTTATATTATTTTTGTATTTTTTATTTAACTACTTGACGTTCATAAGTGCAATGTATATGCCTAAATTGAATAAAGGATTTTCATTTCATTACATTTCATTAATTCCGCGGCCGCAAGAGGTTGTATAGTGTGCGTTGCTTGAGCGCGTTTGTTTAAAGCTTACTTTCTGTAATCTCCTTATTTTGTGCCGCAAATCTCCCGCCCGCCCAAACCGTGTCGCCGCCGCCGCGCGCCCGCCCTGCTCGCATCATCGCTGACGACTCGCGCTTTTATTGGCCCACCGTCTTTGGCAATTGCCGTTACTGATCGCTTTTCCGTTACGATTGGGGTCTTGTGCAACTTTCTATCGGTTTTTTCTCGATTCGCGATTGAGGCGCATTTTTATGCGGTTTAGGGTCGTTTAGTCGTTTGTCTTGTTCGACGTTTTTGTTGTGATTTGAGGACTATTTAGATGAATTGAAACGCTTTATACGGATCTTTTATGGGATTTATTAACCTATTTAAAAGGAGACCCTCCTTGTGGTACCTACAGATTAGTTTTGAGATGACCAACACCACAGTCTCTTTTTCACCCTGCAAAGTGTTCGGAATATCAGGATCTTCTGATGAGAGTAAATTTGTATAATGTTTTTTTTTCATTTTTTTTATTTAGTTTTAGTGCAAACACTGAGCCATTGACCTTTTTTTCTATGTTTTTTTTTGGCAAATAAATATACTTATTATTATTATTATCTCTTTTATTTATTTTCTTTCTTAAAACTAGATTTTTACAATATTTTAATATAAAAACAATAAAACATTATCAAAACCTAATCCTAGAGTACCACCAGCAGCGGGGCAGGGCCCAAGCTACCGGTGGTCAGGGCTGCAGAGTGAGGAACCTTCTGACAATACGTGCCGTGTCTAGGAGTACTGCCTTTTGCATCTGACCCTTAACCCAACCTTTCAGCGAGAGCCTCTCTAGGTGTTGATCGAGGCTCTTCGCTATCAGACCGTTTGCCGAAACGACTATCGGTACAATAATGGTTGAATCCACATCCCACATGGCGGTAACCTCGTGAGCCAAGTCAAGGTACTTACTGAGCTTGTCCTTCTCGGCTTTCTTTTTTTTTTTTTTATCATTATTATTATTATTATTTTAATATTTATGGGTAAGCACAGTGCCTTGATCTCACCTGATGTTAAGTGACGATAAGGCCAATGATGGAAGCGCACTTCACCCGGGATCCTCAACTAGTGAGGCACTGGCTATCTTATATCTAGCTGCCGGAACACAATAATCTAGTATGGAACGGAGACTGGCGTGATGCCATTCCCTCTAGAAACTTTCTGGGGATGTTCGACTATTACGGCTTAAGAAAGCCATCAGCAATCTCTTTAAAAAAACGAATGTGCTGATAAAGTAGGTAATAAATTAAATGTACAAATGCTAACTGATTGGTCTGAGGCTTCACTCTGTAATCGTGGAAGCAGCTTTCGCTATGACCCAGGAGGGTGACCATATCAAAATACTTCGAGCTCCTCAGTGCATATTGGGCGAACATTGGGTCAGCGTAATGGATTCAATCTCCTCATGTGTCTGACCCGTGCAGTAGTAAGTTTATTGGCTGACTGAAGGTGATGAAATTATGATGCATGTTTAAATACGTTTAGCTGTTAAATTAATAAAAAGGAAATATATTTTTTATAATTTGAAGGCAATATAAAATAACAAAGTTATGGTCGGTAATAGATTTTACTTCTAAATGTGAATAGGTTTTACCAAAGCATTGAAGAACTGTCATATATTAAATGCTCTTTTGTATTCCTAATGGGCTAAGGGAAGAGGCAGGTTAAACTAATCCATTTTTTTATCCACTTAGTCGAAAAACGAGTATTCACCACACGATAGCTGATATTTGTAACAGCATGACCCTAAGGGTAAATTATAATGTTTCTATGCCAAGTTCTCATATTCGTCATTAAAGACAATATATTAAATATTTATAAAATACAGTGAAAAAATTAAACGCCCACCCGACCCAGCCAGGAATCGAACCTGGGTCTTCCGCAATCCGGGCGGCACTGACCACTATGCTACCGGGAAGGCTGACGTAAGCGCTAAATTTTGTCACTGCTTTTTAATTATTGAGTGCTTATTGCGGCACAGTGCCATCTATCCAAAATTTGTGACTTGTGACAAACAATGACCAAGGTGACAGAGATGACTAATTCAGTCACCTATTTCTTAAGCTGAGTGGGAAAGCTGTTTAATTTGCAAGATTACAATATACACAACCCGAACGCGTTATTTGTTGCAACATAGAACTTCTTTAAGCCTAACAAAAAATTCACAGATTTCGCAGTCCCCGCAAGAATCGAAGCATTGAAAATGAATACAGCAATTTACGAAAAAAAAACATTTTATTTGAAATAACACATTACTTACAAGTAAATTTTTATATTTTATATATTTTATATTTTTTTATTTATTAACATTTTGAAAATTCCAACTTGAATGCACTCCTCGTCTGCATCCGCATCTTTTAACACCATTACCATGACGATCGATCAATAATCAAAGAAGCTACATAACTTTTTATATACGGAAATACCCGTTTTTCTACAATACCAAATCTAAAGGGACCACCACAGGTCACAATTATTAACCGATTTTCAAAATTTTTTCGCTAGTCATTTTGTAGCTAAACTAATACCCTTGGACCCTTTTTTTAAATTTTTCTTAAGTCGGTTTTTTTTTAGAAATATTTACAATTTTGTATACAAACACCCCCCAAAAGTTCCAAGAAAAGTTTCAAGCCGATTTTCAAAATTCAAACGCTCACACGTGTCTTGATAAATTCCTCAACTCTTGGTACTATTTTTATCTCGGTTCTTTCAAAATCCTCGGAGTTATGGCCAAAAATACGTCTCAGGCGATTTGCATCTGATAACCATTTTCATTGGTAAAAATAACAAAACAACAGAATTTCAAAAAAACTAGTGGGTATCGTTTCAAAATACCATTCATTACAAGTGCGTGTACAGTAGCTAAGGTGACAATGCTGAATAATTTGGTTACCCAACCATCAATGGTTTGCAAAAGTTACTTAACTGACACGATTACAACTCGAACACCATAGAGATTATCTAAGCTTAACAAAACAATAACAGGACAAAAGAATTTCAAAAGAACCAGTGGGTATCGTTTCAAAATACCATTCATTACAAGCGCGTGTGTAGTAACTAAAGTGACAGTACTGACTAATTTAGTCACCCATCAGATCACCCGAACACGCTATCCGCTGCGCCATCAAGCTTCTATAAGCTAAACAAATATAGCGCCTATGTAGGTATCTCTAAATTTAACAAAACAATAACAGGACAACAGCATTTCAAAATAGCTAGTAGTATCGTTTAAAAGTACCATTCATTACAAGCGCGTGTACAGTAACTAAAATGACGGGGCTGACTAATTTTGTCATGTATTCCTTAAGCTGATGGCGAAAGCTGTTAAACTTGCAAGATTACTATAGAGATTCTCTAAACTTAACAAAACAATAACAGGACAACAGAATTTCAAAAGAACTAGTAGTATCGTTTAAAAGTACTATTTATTACAAGCGCGTGTGCAGTAACTAAGGTGACAGGGCTGACTAATTTTGTCACCTATACCTTGCCGACTGCGAGAGCTGTTTAATTTGCAAGATTACAATATTCACAACCCAATGCGTTGTTTGTTGCACCATAGAGCTTCTCTAAGCTTAACAAAACAATAACACGACAACAGAATTTCAAAAGAACTAGTGGTATCGCTTCAAAATACCATTCATTACAAGCGCCTGTGCAGTAACTAAAAGCTGATATCGCTGAATCATTTGGTTACCCATCAGATCACCTGAACACGCTATCCGCTGCGCTATCAAGGTGCTCTATGCTAAACAAATCTATCGCCAATGTATCTCTAAACTTAACAAAACAATAACAGAACATCAGCATTTTAAAAGTACGAGGGGGTATCGTTTCAAAGTACCATTTATTACAAGCGCGTGTGCAGTAACTTAGGTGACAGAGATGACTAATTCAGTCACCTATTTCTTAATCTGAGTGGGAAAGCTGTTTCATTTGCAAGATTACAATACACACAACCCGAACGCGTTATTTGTTGCACCATAGAGATTCTCTATGCTTAACAAAACAACAACAGGACAACAGAATTTCAAAAAGAACTAGTGGATATCGATTCAAAGTACCATTCATTACAAGCGCGTGTGCAGTAACTAAGGTGACAGCGCTGCAGTCGATACCGCGTAATGAGGGCGGCGGTAACCGGCGCGGCCGCGATAACGAGCCGCCCTCGTTACGCGCTCGTTACGCGATCGTTACGTCCTCGTTACGTCCTCGTTACGGATTAGGGAGATGCGACACGAACGTTTATAGCATTATGCGTATAGTTTAGCGGACGCTATTAGCGGGTGACTTTTCATAGACGCAAAGGAAATCCAATTATCTATTTTATCTGCTGCATTATGGGTAAAATCGGTTTGGGTTTTGTGTTTAGGCATCATTCTTTCTTAAATTATCGTTGCATGTTTATAGTTTTTATTTTTCTAATCATAGCTTTGATTGATTTAGTGTATTAAAAAATAAAAGTTAATAAAATATTGCCGATAAGTGCCACTTTTCTTAGCAGTCTCAAAGGCACTCCGATTAGCGCATTTGGTTGTCGATCTTGCAAGTTTGCAACTTTCGTAATACCAGGTTGCCAGATGGGTGACCAAATGTAAATTATCTTGAGTTACTTCGTACTTTGAAAGGAATTTCCATTAAAATGAGAATTAATATTTATAATACATATTTTGATTTAAAAAAATCCCAAAGTTTTCTAAGCTTATATACTAAACTTTTCTTATATTCACACATATTGTTGATGCCAATACTAAAACAAAATATAATATAATTTTATAACTTGCAGCAATTTATATTTCAATGTTTAATTATGAGTTTTATGTTTTTATTTTATATTTTAAGTAAAGTTTAAATATATTTAACTCTAATCGTATTATAAAGTATAAAAATTTTGGATTACATATACGTATTAGTTTTAGGTAGAGAAATTAATAAATTAACAAAAATCATTTATAAATTGTAACAAAAATGGATATGCATTTCTATACTAATATTATAAAGAGGAAAGCTTTGTATTTTTGTATGTATGTATGTTTGTAATGAATAAACTCAAAAACTACTGTACCGATTTAAAAAACTCTTTCACCATTAGAATGCTACATTAGCGCTGAGTAACATAGTCTATATTAAAAAAAAGGAAAAAAGAAGGCATTCCTTTTTTTACGAAGTACGAAGTCCGCCGGGTCAGCTTGTATTTAATAAAGACACTCAAACATAATAATCTCTGGTAGGAAAAAGCAGAAATGGCAGTATTTTTTTAACAAAGTGGCAACACTGGCTTAGTTGTACAGCTGCAAGTGCAACATTAATGAGAGCACAAAATTAAGCTCTCCATTATGTTATGATCTGACGCAAGCTGTCTGCCTAAAGCTGAGGCTCACACTAACTGATAACAATTAGTTTTAGTGACTACTATAAAATTGACGATTTTATAAATATGTTAGTAATACATTTGTAATGTACGTAAAAAATAATGCTGTGTAAGTTTATGATAATAAATAAATACATATTTATTATATTATTATATATTACTAGCTGACCGGCGGACTTCGTACCGCTTTGACAGTTTCCATGACAACAAAATAAACAAATCATTCGTTCGCTTAAGAATACCCGTATCCCATGATGGACCCCTATAGCAGCGTCACCTACCGGGTCTAAGTGTAAATCTAAACCATTCTCGAATCCACTTGAACACACAGAAAATTTCATCCAAATCGGTCCAGCCATTTAGAAGGAGTTCAATAACATACACACGCACAGAAGATTTATATTTATAAAGATACTCTAAAATATTATAAAGCTGAAGAGTTTGTTTATTTTTTTGTTTGGTTGAACCCGCTAATCTCAGGAACACTGGTTCGAATTGAAAAATTATTTTTGTGTTAAATAGTCCATTTATTGCTAAAGGCTATAGGCATACTAGGTACATCACGCTATGACTAATGGGAGTGGAGCAGCAATGAAAAATGTTGCAAAAACGTGAAAATATTTTTTTTGAAATCTGTCCTAGCGTGCGCTGCGTAAATTGTTCGCTAATTAACGCGGATGAAACCGCGGGGCACAGCTAGTATAAAGATATTTGTAACTTTAAAGTGGTTTAAAAACGTCATCATATTTAAAAAATCATATATTAATTATAACGAAAGGAATAGCAAACAATGTTAGTTTTAGCAATTCCAGAAACAATGTTGGAATAGTAGATAGGTATATATTTTAAATACTTAGTCATGTAAGTTCTATATTTTATATAGTTACTAAACAAAAACCGTACCCACTACTGGGATAACAATAAAAATTCTTATAAAAAAAAACTATTTAACGATCCGTAGGCTGTTTATTTAAATTCCTTTTTTATATTTTTCTTATCTTAACCAACTTTCCTGAAACCAGCCTTTTTTGGAAGTTATATACTTTTGGCTATCTATAGCCTTTACAGAGTAAATGGATTTAATAAACGGCAGGTCTTAAATTTCTTGATGACCGAAGAATCCTCGGGAGGTTTTCCAGAGGGGATGGTAGGTATCTGATAAAAAACAGAGGTTTAAATCGCTTTCCAAACTGGATAGTGAACACCTGAAGTCACGAAGTATTGTTACCGAGTAACAAGCGGGTAACAAGGATCCACTGGTCGCGTTTAAACAGAGGTTTAAAAAGCAGTTGCCGTCAATGATGCTATACGATTGGATCAGACGGGCGGGTGGCAACATCCATAGTTTAATACGTAAAACCGCAGATAAAACTAAAATTCAACTTGACTCAGAATTGCAACTCACCTCGTTTGTCACCAGGATGCTTCAATGCCAATACATAAACTATATAATTTTTGTTAAGATATTTAAAAAAAAATCTTTATTATACCTATTTTTTTTATGAAATATAATAATGTTAATTCATAAAACAAATATTACGAACCAACCGTCGTTTTTGTAACGTGCTCAAATGATGAACTTAAACTGTGCTTAAACCGCACTCAGCAGTCGGACGTATGTTTACGAAAATATTGATATAAGTAACGAAACCAAATTAAAACACTTTATATGGATTTACTTAAATTATAAATAATAAACTAAATAAATAAACTTTCCTACACTCACACCAATAAGCTTCGTTATGAAACTCGTTAAATGATTACCAGACAACGGATAAACATACTTAAAATACTTAAATACATACTTATTATACATAGAAAACACCCAGACCTGAGACAATTTAGAAAAACAATAATTTCTAAATTGATCCGACCGGGGATCGAAACTGGGACCTCAGAGATGGCGACACCATGAAAACCGGTGTACAAACCACTCGACCAAGGAGGTCGTCGCCATATACTATTATATAAAATATTGTTTTCCATCTTTAGTGAAAAATTAACTGAAGTAAAAAGTGTTTCAAACTTCAGAATCTGTTATTTATTGCTTTTTATGTAATAAAAATATGTAAAAAAAAACTTTAGTGAATCCATATGAAATGTTTTATTCCATTTTAAAGCCTTAAAATTCATAATATGAATAAAAGCATATTACAAAAGGACATGATTCTTTTTTTTATGGTAAGTATACACAGTATTATGAAATCCACAAGTTCAGATATTGTCATTTTATTAAAACATTAATTGGACCATTTTTTACACGTGCTGTAATTGTAATTTCTGTACTAATAATACTGTAAATGTGTAAGTAAAAAAGTGTTTTTAATGAGTTAATGAAGAGAACGATAGCGTCCAAACCGCCCGTCTGCAGCGCCGCAGCCGCGCCGCAAACGCTCGTCTGCCACGCCGCACGGCCGATTGGTTTAGTTAGCAGTGAGCGACGCGCCTCATTTGCTTGCCGCCGCCCGCCAACTTTGTTACACTCTTTTCATTCCAACACCAATTCTAACTATCTCTTTAAAGTGATAAATCGCCATCATAAAATGCGCTTTGCGAACCCTTTTAGGAATTTACTTTATCGTTTGGAACAGTCTCCAATTTAACTAAGCTAGGATTGTTAAAAGTTCGCTTTGCAGATTGTACGAATGTCGGGGTGGGCCAAAGATGATTTGTTTCATAATTATAAAAGTTATTTTTGTCTTCTTATAAAATTAATTACTCGTTTATCGCTTTATGTCGATGAAAAGTGGAATTAAACTTGAAACACATTGTATTTTTTAGAAAAAAAATTGAATTTCCGTTATTAAGACTTCAACTTTAGATAAATCAGCTGGTTGCTGAAGGTTTGGTTTGTATAATATATTATATTGTACCTATTGTCAGCGTGATGGTGGGTTATATATAACCCGATATGTGCTATTGTTTATGTGCAAGAGAGAAAGAAAGTAAGTTTGTAACTTGATAAAAATAAATCTCTTTTCTGCTTGACATAATTACATTATCTCACGTTCTATGCTTCATTGACCTAAAGCCTCTACATTTACGGCTTTATATAACTTAGTTTGCTAGTATTAGATTTGAAGCTGGGTGGAAGCTGCGCCGGCATCCATAGATCGACGCGAAGTTTTAATGAAGACGTAATGATCAGGCCTAAGGCGCCATGACACCCTTGCACGTATATATAGATATTATCTATATATACGTGCAAGAGTGTCATGGCGCCTAGATACAGGTTAGTAAACGTTTATTTCGCTCCAATTTTTTTCATAGCAACAATTTAGGACTTTTTTTAAACCCTATTCATAGGTAAATAACGTAATTGTGAACACATTATAAAAAACAAGAACCATTAAAATTTATAAAATAACCTTTTGTTTTTTCAGTTAAAACCTATAGAGCCAAGTAATAAGTTAATCACTTGACTCATGATTACTATCAGTAATCAATAATTTTTGAATTCCTTGCTGATTTTTAGAATCGTATTATAGCTTTACGTAATATGCACTCGGTATTGCGAAACTTGCTTATTTTAACAAGATGAAGTGAAGTGTGGGGTGGCCAAGAGGCTGCAGCGGCTTAATGACTCCTTAATGATTGCGCCCGCGAGCCACTCTCCGCAGCGAGCCGTTGATTTTTATCCACCACTTTTTTAGGGTTTAAATTATAAAAAATAGAACGTGACTCTTAGGAAAAAGGAGAAAGTCACGATATTTTTTTGTAAATTTTAGTTATATCTCTTTTTGTTGCACACCAGAGAAATGGTTGGCCATCGTACTCAATGGTATATAAATGATGATAGTAGGGCCGAAGGTGGCACACTAGCCCGGAATCTTTTAACTACGAGGAACTGACTTATGTCATACATGATTGTAATTTTTCAGTGTTTAGGACCAAATCTAATCATTGTTCGTATAGCAACAGACTTAGATAAAATGGTGGTGGCTAGCCACCGGTTAGTGGTAATTGTGTAACTGGCTAGCTATCACAATTACTTGGGTTAGTTAATGTACTAATTATAAATTAGTCAATGGACGAATTACCATTAAGCCACATTAAGCGTCGTCTTAACCCGTTGACTCTTGCCTCCACCTGACGGATCAAAAGTGCTGTTCATATAACGACTGACTTAGATAAAATGGTGCTAACTAGCCAGTCGGACAACGACGAACAACGTTGGTCTTAATGGTCCGACTGGCTAGCTACCACCGTTAAGTTGCGTAAGTACATTGACATATCACTATTAATCGTCGTCTTAACCCATGCGGCATGCCTCTGCCGGCGCCAGCCACGACGACGGGCCATTAAAATAATCGATGCGCGCAAAAATATCAAGGGTTTTTCACTAATGATATCGCGCGGAAAAACAAAGCGGGTCGGTGCGATCGGCTCGACTCGAACGTCGGATCGCGGGCCCGGCGACCGTGAAGGGTTTTCGGCTCGAATCACGACTCATGAGCGCGAGTTGGTTGAGAAGAAATGAGCGCGGTAATGGTAATGCCGATTCTAAAATGATTTGGTTGATAAGCTTTGGACGTGTTGAAGTCGGAATCAACGTGGAAAACTTGGAGTCGCGATCAACATGTGAGGTGAGGTCGTGTAGTTATTGGTAGTTCTCTTGTGCAAGACGATATTTACCTTAAAGCGATTGATTGTGTAACGGTTACTGGCTAAAGAAAGGGAAATTGAAACGATAGGGAAATTTAACGCCAAATCGCAAAACCGCCGATTGTAAAGGGTTTTCAGCTCGAATCACGACTCACGAGCGCCAGGTTGGTTCCGAAGTAACGGTAATGAAACATGCGATTCTATAATGATTTGGTAGTTTAGGTGAGGACATGTCAAAGTCGATATCAATGTGTGAAACATGTGACTTCTTGTAGGTAGCTTGCGCAAGACCAAGTTTTCCTTCGTAGCGGTTTTCTGACCGATCGTGGTACGGTTTCTGGCTAATCAGTCTTTGAAAAATAGGAAAATATCAGTTATCTTTACCGGCAACGGCTTGCTACTTGACGATAGAGGCGTTATCAAATAGGTGACCAAATTAAAATATCTCGATTTCCTTCGTTGGTTTTAGTTGTTGTTGAAAGATGTCATACGTTAAAACGCACCAACCAATAACCTTATGTATAATTGTGGGAAGGCCGGAACCCAGCAGTGCATAAGATAGCTAAGCATTTTAAATGTTAATTATCATGAGTGCAATTTGAAAACTTTTAAAAGTTTGTATCTCATTATAAGTAAACTGTAAAGTTGAAATGAAACAACTTTTACGGATCTACTCGCTTTTATTTTACACATTACTTTAATTAATGTTGTCCTGACGTTTTGAACTCTTTACACTTTAGATCTTTTGATTTTGACCGCACCGTTCTGTTACACGTTGTATAAACCGAAAACAACAAAACAAATAAAACGCAACGCTAAAATAAAAAAACTATTGTGAAAAATTATATATAACTATGATCATAAGTAAAACGTTTTTAGGTAATTAGCTGTTGGTAAAATTAAAAAGAAATAGAAAGGTAACAAAGTCGGCAGACAAACGAGTTCACTCTCCGAACCGTTAACCGTCACAAAAGATGGATGCCCGCGATTTTACGGGCGGGGAGAGTGAACTTTACTGCTCGAATTCAACGTTTAATAGGTTAATTCACGTGGAAGATGTTTGCGGAGCGGGCGCGGCGCCTCTTGTTTTTCTTACAAATGAAATTATTGAGGGAATAAAATATTTTACTGTCTGTCAATTTGGTTGGCGGTGCTCTCACACAGTGCGTCGGAACGCCCGCCAGATATTAAGCAGAGGTTAAAATTTTATTCGCGCGCCGTTATAGCGAGAACGCGCCAGGCGTGACGTTATATCCTCCCCACACTTCAATTTAATTCGACCATTACATCGGCCGGTGTAAGACAATGCCTACAAATAAAGCAAGCCCCATTTATTGCTTCGTAGAAAATCAACCGGCTATTTCGCTTTCGCCACGACAGCCGATGTACTTGTAGACGTCCATTTTATTGCGAGCTCCGAGTATGGCGGTCTGTCACCTCGAATCGTGTAAATCCAAGTTGCGATGCATTATTTGTCAATTTTAATAGCTATAAATTTTAAATGCTTGCCTATTTAGTCGTTGCCATAAATCGGTCTTGACGTCCGATGACTAATTGCGTGTCAGCTACACGCAATTGGGGAAAAGAGAAAACTTGTATTGGGACAGTGTTTTTTTTTTGTTAATATCTATGTATATAAGTCATTCGGCTTTGTCTTTTAATGTAGCAGATACATTCAAGCTCGATCTCTCATTCTACTCTTATTTTTCTTATCAGAAAAATCATTTAATTTATCGACATTAAAAGATAATAAAAATTATCTTTACGGAGTTTTCGGCTGATATTTATAGGTTTTTAATATATATTTGAATTGTTTATCAATTTCAAATGACATAAATTTTAAATGCTTGCCTATGTAGTCACCGCTATAAATTGTTCTTGACGTTTGAGATTAATTTTCATGTAGTTGTTCGATATAAAAGAAAACTCATATTATCCATATAGGTACAGTTCTTTTTTTGTGTATCAGCGATTCGCTCTGGTCTATGATATCGCAAACATATTCTAACTAGAATTCACGTTCCACTCCCACTTTTCTTATAAGAAAAATAACTATAAAAAACGACATCAAAGTAAGGAAAGTAAATATACTGTATACTATCCCACTGCTGGGCAAAAGCTTACATCATTAAAAATACGTCATGACTACAATGAATTGATGAGTAATTTCTTAATCACCACACTTGCCTGCAAAACTGGGCTAAATACATAGAAAAATCCGAAAAGCATTTTGCTTGGACTGGGAACAACCCTCATATAGATTCAAGCGTTTAACCTACCTCTGTCACTAGGGCGTATCAAAAGAAAACAAAATTAATCTCTGCAAAGGCTTATACTTATAGGTTCTTATTAAAATTTATATTTAAAGGCTTATAAAATATAATATGTTCAACGGAAATTGCTTAGAAAGGCATACCTCCCCATAAATTTCGAAGTTCAATATTTTTCAAACCAATAAGTCAATAATAAAAACACTTTCTATTCTCAAGGTAAATGCAGAGATGCAGTAGGATGATAAACAAAATTAAAAAAACCCGTTTACTTTACTGAGTACAATTTGATTTGAAAGTTTCCAAAGTGGATTTTTTATAATGATTAAAAGTTACTATAAATATGTAATCAAATTAAAGTGAACATGCTCTATATACCTTCATCATCATCATCATCATTATCATCATTATCAACATCATCAGCCTTTATAAATCCACTTTTATAAACCTTATATTAAAATTATAATTTTTTCATAATATTATAAAGAGAGTAAGCTCTCGCTAGTTTTTTATTCATTAAACAGAACCGCTATACGCTACTGAGTTAGATACAATTGATTATTCATAGCAGTTCATATTGTATACCCAGTGAAGGAGATAGCCGACCCTAATATGAGTGGCAGACGTGTAATTGGTGCACCGTAGGCCCCGGGCCGGCATCGTTAGCCCTTTCTTTCGTCGGTTTTGTCCGCTTGCTAATTAACTATGAAATTAATTGACGGAGCAAACTTTCCGAGAGAAACTTGAATTAATTGGCACGTCCGACTTCAGCCTAATTAGGAGTCTGAGGCTTTCAGTATCGCTCGTTGAAGCCGTGAAAAACACACAAAAGTGTTGTGAGCGAGTAGTTTGCAAGGAGTTTCGCTCGGTTCGCTTTCGCGAGTGGTGTGTGTGTTACAAACATGTGTTTTTGTATTAATTATAATAATAAGAATAATACAGTTAATTTACTTGATTCGTGTTACTAAGCAGTGATAAGTATTGCTTATCTATACTAATATTTTAAAGAGGAAACCTTTGTATTTTTGTATGTATGTATGTATGTTTGCAACGAATAAACTCAAAAACTACTAAACCGATTTAAAAAAATATTTCACCATTAGAATGCTACATTAGCGCTGAGTACCATAGGCTATACTAAAAAAAAAGGTCCACCCGTGCGAAGTAGGGACGGGTCGCTAGTTAAGTATATATATATATATATATGTATGTGAGCTGAGTTTCTAAGTGGCAAGCTTAGTGATTAAGCCAATTTCAGTGGAGGCCTCTGCTTAGCAGTGGGATAGTAACTATAATTACTTTTATTCTTTTTTACTTTTTATTTTTAAGTGTTAATTGTTACACTATAAAATATATAATTTTTTTTACTGTATTTTATATAAATATTTAATTCAGCTTAAGTGTAGTAATTAACACTTAAAAATAAAAAGTAAAAACTTTACTATAGCGTTGTGTTGTCAATTTGTGGTATTCATCTGCAAAGATGAATCTGCATGTCCATCGGTTGCAATCACCTTTGGATAGATGGCACTAATGTCGCTCTAAAGCATTTAAAAAAAAATCAAAAAGCAGTGACAAAATTCAGCGCTTACGTCAGCCTTCCCGGTAGCATAACGGTCAGTGCAGCCGCCCGGATTGCGGAAGACCCAGGTTCGATTACTTTTATTCTATCACACACATGATAAAGAATGGGTTCCTTTCAATGTAAATAAATAAATAAGTGTAAAATTTAATTAAAATTTCTTAACAACAGTTTCTATTTGACACACAATTAAACATTAACTTTCAACGTGAATTGCTTGAAACCGCAATGCCGGCGCCCGTCGGTGTTTCCATTTATTTACCCAACAGTTTGGGTACAATGTGGCCGGCAAAGCGGCCGGCCCGCGGCGAGGCTCCACCATTATTAGCATGCATTATGAATTATCGAAAATGACCCCCCTCCGATGCTCTAATTACACGTTTCATACGCTGGTACCGGTAATAAATAGCTTTGTATTTTATTAATACGCGTTGCCGACGTTATTAGATATCTTTGTTGGGATGATTCATGGCCGGCGTCCCCCCTTATGTGTTAATTGTGTGTATTTATTGTGTTGTTTTGAGGCAATTTGCGTTGGATCTGATCTCGGTCTCTTTCTTAGAATGTAGTAAAGTTTCGGCTTTTGTTTTTGTGTAACCACAGGCGATTTCACCGCCAGAAGAGGGTCTTTTGCGTATTTAATTCACCGTTAGATTACGTTCAAGAGTTTGTATGGTATTGAAGCAGCCTCCTGGTGACAAACGAGGTGAGGTGAGTTGCCATACACATTCTCGTTTTCCTTAACATAATCGAATAGCGAGGGCATTTTCCAATATTTTTGACGCTGTAAGGGAGAAAAGAGCTGGACATTTGCTGAGTTTCTTGCCGGTTCTTCTCAGTACAAGATCTCCCGGCCAGAGTAGACTTACGAACCGATGGCATAGTAATATTCACAAGAGCTACTTGTAGCCTAAACTGAAAAAAATATTTTGAATTTTGAATTTTTGAATTTTGAATAATGAGTATCTAAAAATGTCAATAATGAAATCCACTTGGGCACAATATTGGGGTTCCTGATACTGGTTGATTTTTTATAGTAAAATTTTATGTTGTAACTATATAGAGCATTGTGATTGCAAACTTAAAAAAAAAAATGACTATATTTAATTTTCCTCATAATTTTGTATTGTCAGTTATCTATCACAATTCCAACCACATCATAGCTGTGGTACGAAGTATCTATAAACGCCTACTTTATTTAATTCTATTAATTAAAGGAGAAAACATTTAAACAAACAGTACTAATTGCCCCAAAGGTTAAAAAAAGTCTAGTTCTCACAGATCCCGGTAGATGGCGTTGTAACATCGCGCTGCCAATTTTTTTGCTGTTTTAAATTAGCAAAATGTAGGTTTCTGCATTTATTTTCTAGTTTATATAATATAATAATTATTAAAAACGTGATCTTTTATTATAATTTCACGACTGCCAAAAAAAGAAGTGTTTCATTCTTATCTTACTGCATTCTAAATTGATACCCTCATGTCACCCTTTGCACCCAGGGTTTATTCAATGTAACAAAAATATATAATAAAAATGGTGGATCTTCGACGTTGGTGCTCACAATAAATCCCTTATTTAGTATACTATTTTTAGCAACTTATTCCACTGGACTTGCTTCAATTTTTATACGTTCAAAAATACTAACATTTCAATGGGCAGCTTATTTCTCACTCCTCAGATATGTTTCCCTAAAACCCCGACGCGCGGCAGCACCAGCGCGGAATAAGCCTCTTGCCGGTTCTGTCCCATCGCACAAACTGAAACGTCCCATTCAACTGTCCCAGCTTGGTGTAACGTGTCGTAACGTGATACCCTGGCGAAATGTTCTCATATAAAAGTTAAGCTTTTGTTTCTTGTTTTTTTTTTCAAGCATTTGCCATAATTGTTGGGATAACTATACAATAATTTAACCCTACTTCTATGCAGACCAGCTGTAGCCCAGTCCCATGAATGCTCTAAGTCAGTCCTCAAACTTAATTGAATTGTTATTGTTATACGTTTTTACAGTGAACGTAAGTTAATAAAGTCCGGTGACGCTGAAAATGCCGCCCAATACATTCAGCAAACTCTCTCCAAAAAAAAAATAAGTTAATTACTTTACTTACATAAGAAATAAGTATATGCTCTCGATCAGTCAACAACTTGGGTGTTAAGTACGTAATGTAACGTGATACCTGGACGAAATGTTACCATACAATATTATTTTAGGCTTTTGTTTCTTGTTTTTGATGTGTAACATCTTTCCGCTCGCTTTCTATATAAGCAATTTGTGGGAGTGATTTCGTAAAATGTGTAACAGTGTAATAAGTGTGTAACAGAAAGCCGGGGAAGCGCGCAAGCGCGCGCCATTTTGTAAATCTAAAATTGTTATTAAAACATGACATATTATTATTATATGTGACATATTGTGTCATTTAACTATCAAAAGTCATTTTGATATGTCAAATGTCTTCTAATGAGTATTTACTGCACTAATTTTGTAGTTATAAAATGATGTAATACCTTTGGTTTAATGCTCTAAGGTAATACCTGACCCATTTTTTTTTAGAATATAATGTTATGTCATATGTTACATATCATATGCGACTACTGTAAGGCTCGCTCGTTTTTTTCCAGAATATAATGTTAAAATTGTTTATTACTAAGGTGAGATCTCAAATGTTACACATCATATGCGACTCCTTTAAGGCTCGCTCGTTTTTTTTCATGCATTTGCCAAAACCGTTGGTGTTACTATAGGAGCTAATTACTTTACTTACATAGTAACAGAGTAAGTAAGCTCTCGATCAGTCATTAATTTGGGTGTGACGTAATGGAACGTGATTCTCGGGCGAAAAGTTCTCATGTTCATAAAAGTTAAGCTTTTGTTTCTTGTATTTTTTCATGCATTTGCCAAAACGGTTTTAGATGACTATACAAGTTAGTTACTTTATTTACATACTATTAATATCAGTAATAATGCGGAGCTCGATGGCGCAGTGGTTAACGCGCCCGGTCTGCGAGTGCTGAGGTCAAGCAACTTTCGCATAGGCCGGTCATCGGATGGGTGACCAAAAATTTATCATCTCGAGCTCCTCCGTGCTTCGGAAGGCACGTAAAGCCGTTGGTCCCGGCTGCATTAGCAGTCGTTAAAAACCACTAATCCGCACTGGGCCCGCGTGGTGGTTTATAGCCCATTCTTCCTATCCATCCATAGGGAAGGCTCGTGCTCCAGCAGTGGGGACATAAAATGAGCTGATGATGATGATGATATCAGTAATAAAAGTATATTATTACTAACATAATACTATTGACGTGATACTCGGTCGTAATATTCTCATAAAATACTTTTAAGCTCTTGTTTCTTGATTTTTTATACCTATTTTGCAGGCGGTACCGGTGCTTGCATGCTGCATCAGATCTTGATAAACGAATATGTATTTTTTTATTTTTTATTTTTTTTGTTTATATTTTTATTGCATTATTGGCCCTGGATAACCGCAAAGTAAAGCATAGCCTACTGCCTCACTGCGGGGAAAAAGCCTCAAACATTTATGGGTATCATTTGACATATGTTATGAGTTGATGGTATAACACTTTGCTCGACCTGCAAATGATCCCTGGGCCTTCAGGTATTCACTTCGGGTTACCACCGAGTCGTTACTAACTGATACAAATAAATTTTGATACGACCAACCCACTCAACACTACTTTAAAGTTTATACTGACACCCCCTACCAACCATTAGGTCACAAAGTAGGTGTCAGACATCCTTGTGCAAGCACAAGGGACCATCTACGTCAGGTCATAACGCCAGATCAGGACGCACCGAGGCGCATTCTTCATCCGGTACTTTTAAGACTAGTGTCTCAAGCTAGTCGCCCCGTGGACACGTATAGTCCACTACCTATTATCCAGATAGGTTACCGGAGCTGTAAGCTCGCTCACTTCTCGTTGCACTAGAGCACAACTCGCAGATTCCACTGCTCGGGTCGTCAACTCTAAGTTGACTACCAATTATCCTCTTTGGTGGCGGAGTTGTAAGCCCACTCACTTCTCAGTACCTATCCAGGCATTTGATACGACCAATATCTTAGACTCCATGAAACCACGGACCCCGCAAAATAAACAGTATAGAAATTCACCTTAAAAATCCGGCCAAGTGCGTGTCGGGCCACGCGCAGTGTAGGGTTCCGTAGCCCATCTCAATAATGCGGACTCTGAGAAGAGGGTTTTTATGAACATTTATGTAACGTCAAGAGTTCCGGCGGCTCATGACGTCTAAAAACGGGCCCACATAGGACGATGGTAACTAAAGAAGGAGTTATAAAATCCAACTTCACCAGTGAAGTTAGAAAAAATATTAATATTGTCTTTGTATATTTTTAAATGGCTCATATACTTAAATGTAGATACTACCGGTTTCACACACCTGACAACGTTATTTAAGTAGTTCCCAATGAGGAATTTGTACTCCGCCAATTACATTTTATAAGTTGGTCGACTGTTACTCGTAAACTGTACAGCCTACTTAGCTGTGATAGTCTAACAAAATTTAGCACTTTAAAGCTTAAGAGTTCACAATCGGATGCCTCTTTCAAAAAACTGTTTTTAAAAACCCGCAATATTTTTGAAATTACTATCCAACGACACCCCACACTATGGTGTAGACAAGAAAAAAAAATTACATCCCCACTTCACTGTAGGGGAGGTAACCTAAAAAAAATATTTTTCAAAATTTTACTTCAACGGTCAACGGGTCACGGACCACGCTGTTCCTTCTGCATATCAATGATATGCTTCCACTTGGAAATATTCATTGCTATGCAGATGATAGCACGGTGCATGGGGGATATAACAGTCACAGGGCGGGTCGAAACCGAAGACAATGGAGTGAATTTTATCATTGAGCTCAATCGGGTATTGGACCTCATATCTTATTGGGGTTCCAATAATCTGGTTGAGTTCAATGCCAAGAAAACACAGGTATGTGCGTTTATGGCAAAAAAGTCACCATTCCTTCCCCTTCCAACTCTTCAGGGTACATCTCTAAGCCTACAGAGCAGTATCAACATGTTCGGTATGACGATTCGCTGCGATCTGAACCAAAGGGATTACATCGAAGCCGTGATCAAAACAGCCTCACGAAAACTCGGTATTCTGAATAGAGTGCGGCGATTCTTTGCGCCGGACCAGCCCCCCAACCGCCTAACTCTTTCGCTTTCGATCGCTTTGAAGGCGAGGCCCTCGCCTCGCCTTCTAATATAATATCGAAAGCTATAGCCTATAGCTTTCGATATTGCTTTCATATTCCTTTCGAAATTACAAGATGACGCCTCCTCCACGCCTCGCCTTCAAAGCGATCGAAAGCGAAAGAGTTAGGCGGTTGGGGGGCAGTTGTGCCTTTTGTACAAGACACAGGTACGGTCTTGCGTGGAGTATTGCTCGCACATCTGGGACGATTCCGCAAAGTACCTTCTCGATGCCTTGGACAGATTGCAGCGTCGCGCTGAACGCATTATCGGTAATACAGAAGTCGCAAATAATTTTGAATCTCTGCAATTGCGTAGAGATGTTGCGTCACTTAGCGCGTTTTACCGCTTATAGGTACCATGGCGAGTGCTCTGAAGAGCTCTTTGACCTCATCCCACCATCTCCCTTCCTTCATAGAAGTACACGTGCTGCTCTTCGGAGTCACCACTTCACTGTCTCAAATATCCCATCGCGCACAAAGAAATTGGGTGACTCGTTTCTTTGTCGCACCTCCAAAAGATGGAATAGTCTACCAGCACACGTTTTCCCTCCTTCCTATGATATGGGGTATGGTGGGTATCCTTCAAAAGGGGCGTGGATCTCGTGTCTGGACTCCATGTCCACTTAACATCAGGTAGGATGGAGTCATTTGCCGAGCTATCTATAAAAAAACCACTTTGATGGCGTGATTAATATGTATATCCATGCCAAATTACAGCACTAAGAGTCTATGAGCTAGGCTGGGGACGGACTGACAGACAGACAGACAGACAGACAGACAGACAGACAGACAGACATTGCTAAACTATAAGGGTTCCTTGTTAATTATGGAACCCTAAAAACGGACCCCGGAAATAGTTTGATTCCACCGAGTTTAAGGGTTTTAAGTGGACCATAAGATATACTATTTCGAGTTTCCCGATGTACGTAGTAGCACAGAAGAAATAACAAAAACAATATGAGTGCATTATACACAGTTATTTTAAATTAAATAGTCATCCAGTTATGAGCTTCGACTTGAAACCTATAACTATCATGCAATTCCTCTTTTAATATAAAGTTTTTATTATAAAAATGAAATTATTAAGAATGCTACACACAAAAGGCGCGGGATGAAGTGACCGCTTATGGCCTTGAGTCGAAGAGTCGCCTCGTTAGCGGACGCCGAGACGCGAGAGCCCTCGATGACGCCAAGATAGTCCTCCAATAGAGTGGGAATTTTATTAATTTTCCTATATATTCGTAAACTTGCGGTTGAACATTAATTTATTGCGGTTGCAACGGTTGCAACGGTTGCAAAGGCTAAGCATTGGCCAGCTTAAGATTTCGAGCGCTGTTGTAAGATTGTCCTCTTATATACGTGTTATTATGTATCTTATGTCCGTGTTAAGTAACACGCATATCGTGAGTTGAAAGGGTTATTCTAAACTCGCCACAAAGTTAATTCGCCACGAAAAAAAGCATCGTGACTTGAAAGGGTTATTCTAAACTTGTCACAAAGTTAATTCGCCACGCAAAAGTATGTGTAAACTTTTCACAGTTCTATTTTAATGTTATAAATAATACTTATTGTTGTTTGTTGCTAAATATAAATAATATATTTGATGGTTGAGGCGAGTTTACTTTCAATGTATGGAAGTTACATAATTGTGATGTTCAATTTTTGTTATGAAAGTTTGTCATGCTGATGATGATTCTTTATTGACTTTGTGGGCTTTATGGGGTTTGCACATAACCATTGTCATAATAATTAGGGAGAGGTATTTTAGAAAAAGTAAAAGCATAATTGCTTTTACATATTTCTGTGTTTCATACGACTTCTAACATCATTGCACCTAGCATAAGGGATACTAAAGAAGTAGCCATTGACGTTGTGTCTAATGTTACGACTTCTTGGCGAGATAGTTAATAGCGAAACACTGTGTGTAACAAACAAAATAAGGAGAACCAAGTGGTTTTCTTGGAAAAAAACGCATAAAAATAATTTTCTAAAGTTTTTCGTACGTAAAGATTACACCATAAAGATAACAGTTTCAAAACGAACATAAATCTTTTTTACTATGCAAAAGCTGTAAACGCATACATACTTACTTATTTTAAAAACAACAATAAACTGCAAACACGTACACTCCCAAATGAATCATCATTGCAAGAGAAGAAACTTTTTTCACTTGCATTTCATACGTAAAACATTTACGAGACACATTCAACGCACAGAATACTAAATAACGGTCCAAACACATTGACAAGACGGCAATTTGTTAGCGCTAACAACAACAGCGCACTACAACAATAAGCCATTAGACAACTTGTGGAAATTTTCCGGTTATTTTCGATTCACAGCGATTGTTACACCACGGCCGCTCGCAGACGGCCGGCCATAACTCGCGCCGCTCCGTGAGGTCTACGGCCTAACCCGCGGAATGCCATTTATGGTGTATTTACGACCTATATAATATGAGAGATTTATTAAGTGCAGCGTAATTAGCACGCGCTCAAGATTTATACCAGAATCAACGGCCAGCACGAACCGGTTCAGTGATGGCCCATAATGAGCTGTTCGAGTTTCTATTAGCTGTAGGTAATAATTTTATGGTTTTAGTTGATTTATGCGTGTGATAGTTTTACAGTGTCCTTTTTAATTCTCCGTTTAGTGTCTCTAAGTAAAATCGATGTTTATCTGTCATAAATTAGTATAAATAAGTTGGTGCGGGCGAATGCGCCGGCGCCGCGGGCGCGCGTAAATCACGCGCAACCGCTTATTAAGTTGTTAAGGCCGCCATATTGGGCCCACGCGTGCGCTGCGCGGAGTCCACGCCCTTGTTTGCTAGCCTCGACCTTCCAGACCTTTTTCCCACAAACTTGTTTGGTGGGTGCCCGTCTAAGTTGTTTTTAAGTTGTTGAAGCTGGCCCGTAATGCAATTGAAGTGTCATTGACAAGCACGACGAACATGCTTGTTAAAAAGTTCTTGTTGAAAGTTACATGAAAATGGAATAAAGGATGTGTTTTTAACGTGTTGGAATTAACAGACGACCTCCTTGGTCGAGTGGCTTGCACACCGGTTTTCATGGTGTCGCTATCTCTGAGGTCCCGGGTTCGATCCCCGGTCGGATCAATTTAGAAATACCTGTTTTTCTATATTGTTTCGGGTCTGGGTGTTTCCTATGTATAATAAGTATGTATTCAAGTATATTAAGTATGTTTATCCGTTGTCTAGTTAACCATATAACGAGTTTCTTAAGGAAGCTTTTCTTGGGGCTAGATAATTGGTGTGAGTGTGGGAAACATTTATTTTATTATTTATTATTATAACATTATTTAAATTATTATATTGTTTGGTATGGTTCATTGAAATGGTTTAGGTATGTAAAACATGATACCAATTTGGATGAGATAGATCTACTTATTGGATTAGGAGAAGTTTTATAAAATTATTTTTATGTATATTTCAACTTTCAACTAAACTCAAGTAATAATCGGCGAAACTACAACTTATTGATACTCAAGGGGTTTGGGGTGAATATCAAAAATCATTAATCATTTCTTTTATCACTCACTATCATCAAACAAAAATCAATCAAAAAAGTTTAATATCAATTAAACTTGTTTAAAAAATAAATTTGTGCTTAGGTACTGCCCGAAGCCACTAATTAAGGAAAAGAAAAAAAGCCTGCGTATAAAAGTGTCCGTATTGTTGTTCAATACCTGTGAAAGTTGCGAGCCTTTGTACAGACGCAGACAACAATGAGCCATTTCGAATTAGCCATCGATTTATCTGCGTTTGGTTTTCACGAGCTTGCACGCACATAAGTAAGGAGATCGCAGAAGTTAAGTTTCATACATGACGCGCTCGAACAACGCAGTCATACGCCCGATTTCAATAACCTATCTCTGGTAAGAGATAGACCTATCATACACAACAAAAACAATAACTAAATGTTTACAATACAATCAAGTAGGTACTTAACAGCTACTATATAAAGCTATAGTTTAGTTACCAAGCAACCGCTGTTATTTTCCGATAATTAGGAGAAATAACTGAGCAACAAAGCTCTAGTAGGCTTATCTCTTGCTGAGGATATGTTATTGAAATAGACAACCTGTCACGAACACGGAGTCTCGCAACAGCTCGCAAAGAAACAGTCCGAGCGCCGCCGCGCCGCCGCCGCCGTCGCCTCTTCGGAATTGGAATTCGCAAAATCTCGCAAAAGCTCGCAATAGTCTGAGCACAGCTGTTCAGGGTGCCAAGTGCGAGTTTCATTCGCTATTCGATCACGTTAACGACAACGAGAATTTGTATGGCAAAATTTTAACTCTTCTCGTATGCCGCCAGGAGGCGCTGCTTCAATGCTATACTAATATTTATATAGTATATTATATAATATTTATATAGACCCACCGCGAGCAAACGCCGCCGCCCGTGATGGAGACTGAACCAGCAACGAGACCCGAGACGCAGCCGGCCGCGAATGTGAAAACGACCCGTTCCGGTAGAATCTCGAAGCCCGTCGTTAGATTTAATTTTAATTAATCATTGCCTTGTTCACATTTTCATAATAATTAATAAATAGTCTATTTTTAGCTCCGTCGCGCCGCGGGTATTTTGCTTATACGGCAGATACCGGTGAGCGAGCCAACAGTGTGTCATTTTACACCTGTCGCTCTGTTGATAGTTAGTAATACTATAGTAATACTATATAATTTATGTATTAGTATTATTTATTGTAATATATATAATATAATGTAAGTATACTTATGTGTATACTTAAATAATGAATATTTTTATTTTTATTATTATTTTGCTTACTAGTGCACTACAGCCTTTTATTTTCCTTTTAGTTGTCCTATACATCAAAGGTTGTCTGGAAGAGATCGCTTTAAGCGAAAAGACCGCCTTTGTCCATCCCGATATAAAAATTTCGTTGTTTGTTTTTACTTTTCTCTGTGTGTGTGTGCAATAAAGAGTTTTATCTATCTATCTATCTATCGAATTTTCGTTTTCGTTGACGTAATCGAATGAATACGGACAGTAAACAAAACTCGCACTAGGCACCCAGATACGTGTCCGGAGGTTACCAGTGTGTGCGTTGCTCGAGCACTTTTGTATGAAGCTTATCTTCTGCAGTCTTCTTATTGTGTGGTTTGGTTTTCACGAGCCCTCACGGAACGCCCTCGGAGGCACGCACGTTAAAACGAACATGAGTGTCCGCATGAAATTAATATCTTTTGTTGTGCTTTGGGCATCGAGTTGCACACGGGCGGACGGGCCAAGTCCGGATTCGCAGCATCACCTAATTCACTTTTTAATAGAAGTAGACTGGTAAATAACAAAGTGTTGTGTGTGCACCGCGTCCCGGTGAACGATGAACGAAACAATAAACTAGTCTACGTTCAACCGTTGTTTCATTGCCACGTACATAGCACTGGCGACGGCTGTCAAATTACTACGCGTGTGAATCGTATTTGTTCAAATAAAAATGCCTATCGAACATATCGAACTTCAAAAAACAGTAAATTAATTATTAACTCGTATTACGCCATATAGCCATCTGATTGCAGGATAGTAAAGCTTTTAATGTATAATTATAAATATATAAGTGTATAAATATAAGCCTGGAGACAGGCAGCAAACAATAATAATATAATGTAGCTTTGTTTAATAACTAGGTAACTAAATATTTATAAAATACAGTGAAAAAATTAAACGCTTACTCGACCCAGCAAGGAATCACTGCACAAGCACTGACCGCTATGCTACCGGGAAGGCTGACGTAAGCGCTGAATTTTGTCACTGCTTTACCTTCCCGGTAGCATAGCGGTCAGTGCAGCCAGGATTGCGGAAGACCCAGGTTCGATTCCTGGCTGGGTCGGGTAAGCGTTTAATTTTTTCACTGTATTTTATAAATATTTATAAATATTTAATTCAGTTTCAGCGCAGCAATTAGCACTTAAAAATAAAAAGTAAAATTAACTAGGTAACTCGTTTTATCTTAGAAGGGAAAAGTGTTGTGTATGCACCGCATCCCGGCGGTGAACGATGAACGAAACAATAAACTAGTCTACGCTCAACCGTTGTTTCATTTATCAAAATTTTCTGCTTTTAATGAGTATGTGGTGTGTATTTTCATAAACATCGTAAGACTTTTCTTTTCGTCAGTCCCAGAAACTGAAGGGTACCAAAGTGGGACTTTTTGGTAGGCATTTTGTGATGATGCCATAGCGGAACCATACCATAGCGGAACTAACCCGTTTCATCGTTGCCACGTACATAACACAAAGCAGAGTAGCCTCGATTTGAAAAAGAAAATTATAGTTAATTAAAAAAGACGAAGAATTAGTTTTTTATGAAAAAAAAACACTCTAAATAAGACATATAACTACTACTAACCCACTACTATTTCATTGGCAGGAACCTAAAGTGAGTCTTGCTCTCCGATACGAGGACTCGCCACTTACCCCTGTCCATTGCAGTTGAGCAGTTAACGGCTCTGAGGTCACGCAGCTTAGCATCACCCCTATCGCTCCAGCAGTACTTGGGAACAAGACATATTAAGAGTACCGAAATGTGTTCTCTACTACTTTTTTAATTTTATATGTTGAAAGCTCATAAAATGTTTAAGAGAACAAATGTACACGTAAGCTATAACTCAATCCGATCCAAAGCGAAAGACAATAGACGAAAGTTTAAGTTCTTAACTAGTACTTACCTATTAAACTTTGATAAAAGACAGTATTGAAAAAATTTCACGAGCGAGATTCGAACCCGCACTCCATGACATGCGGGGTCAGGTGCACTGCCAACTATGCTATCGTGGCTCCCGCTCCCGCTCGTGGAATCAATAATATTTGCGTAAAATTATTTGTGAATAATCATAGTATTACACTTATTCACTATGGTTATAACATAAGCAGATCTCAGTATGAAACAAACAAATTGACTTCTAAACTTATTTAATTCAGAAACCACTGTTTTTTAAAACGTAAAATCTGTATCATCACTATGGCTTCATAAACGAAGAGCGTTATGATGCCGATAGTACTCAGGCAGCCGTGAGAATGTACTTGCACTCAATTCACAAGACGTGAAAAAATTGCATTCGTACTTATAGCAAGCACAACACTAAAACACGACTAAGTTTTTATAGCAAATGGTGTGCTCCCGACTGCCATAGTTGAATTGTTCAGATTATGTTTGAATAAAAATATTTTGTGTTGTTTATTTCGTTGAACTCACAAGATATCCCGCTAAATAGGTAAAGTGGTTTTCCGTAAAATTGGAAGCTAATATTTTTTTTCAAATTTTATTTTGCATTATGAAAAACATACAGCACACAATAATTCAAATTACAGTTCACAAAATATAACTCAAAGGCCAATGATGTTTTTACCAAAAATAAATAAGCGCTCGGTTATGCGATGCGAGCAACAAAACAAGTCGTTGTGGAGACCTTTGTCTAGCAGTAGACGTCTTTTGGCTGAGATGATGATGATGATGATGATGCGCTCGGTTTATCATATACGCTACAAGGTTGTTGTAGTAACGCTAGTAATTGGGAAGTGCCGAGTTTAGTAAACGTGATCGAATAGTTAATAAAACTCGTATAGGCACTTTAAGTGCTGCATGCGAGTTTTTTTCACCATTTAATCACGTTTACGCCAAAGATAATTTTTATAGCATTAAAGTAGCTTCACATCACTCTTACTATCGTTTTCGTTCGAATGTTGAATAAAAGTCGCACTAGGTACTGAAGATGAAGTACAAGCGCTTTCTCGATAAGAGCCATTTTTAAAAGGAATAAGTTAACTTTTTGCAGACGGGACGATACCAACAGACTGACACTAACAAAAGCAAAAAGACAGGTTCAACTGCATATACTTACACTTTGAATTGTATTTTGCATCGCCGATCTTGATTATTGAATTTAACGGTAACATCGTTAAACTTTATTTCAGCATCGACATTTAATTATAAATTTTATGTTCCAAAACTATTTTTTATAAAGGCGGCGCTCACAAAACGTAAATATCATAACAGAACGGTATTGAAATGAGAATTAAAATTTGCATTGGCAATTTATTATTTATTAATAATTTAATAAGATTAAAATTGTTACGTATTTTTTGTATTGAATTATTATTACCTAAAAGTCATTGAATTGAAATATTTACACGACATAAACAATGATAACGTGAAAATACTCGTGAATGGATTGCCAAAAGATTGGGGTTCAAGCGCTCGTACGAGTTAATTCAATATATCTATATAATATTCGGTTGAGTGGCTAAAACTCGAGAATGGCTGGCCCGATTTGGCTAATTTTGATTTTGAAATATTTGTAGTTCAGGAAAGGTTTATACGGTGAGAAATATAAACAATAAGTAACGGAAAATACTAAAAACAACAATTAAATTTTCCAATACGAAATTATATATTTGTTTTGTTGTCATGGAAACGGCTCGATATGTATATTCGGTAGGTCTGACATTCGGTCGTAATCTATTTTTCATACCCCTACTAAGTGATAAGGGTGGTCCACCCTGAACATTTTTTTTTACAATTTAATTTTCGAATACAAAATGTTCCACGATTTGTTTGTTTTGTTGTCATTGAAACGATTTGTATGTTGACATAGAAGCTGTCAAAGCGATACGAAGTCCGCCGCGTCAGCAAGTTTGTAATATATTTTTTCATAATAAAATCTATCTGCTCTTAGTGTGGGTTGTGGTCCCGGTGGTAGTAGTAGTGTAGGTGGTAGTGGTAGGAGTTTATTCTATACTTTTTATGTATTATTAATTTTGTATAACGTACCTATTAGTTTCTTAGTTTTATCCAGCATATTATAGTAATAAATTAATAGAGATTAGTTATAAAACGAATTAAGGCAACTCGTTGAAGCAGGAAGCTTAAGCTACATCACTGTTGTTTGTTATCGAAGAAAGTTACTTATTCTCATTGGTCTGAACGCTTTCAAATAAACTAGAAATGCAGCTACTGACAGACTCAAATTATTGCTATAATTACACCTGCACAGAACGCCTAAGTGTGAGCCGGACTTGCGCAGAAAAGTGTTCCGCGGTCTTAAATATTACCTGATATTTAAAGGCATTAATATAATTGTATTAATTTTAATGAAGCATAAGAAAAATTTAAAAAAAATAGTGGAGTTTCTAATTACACAATTTTAGCTAATAAGCTTCGCCTTAAAAATAATACTAAACATAAAAATTAAGTTTTTAAAGTAGTATACCCACACAATATCATTATAAAAATGACCGCATATTAATTTACTAAATTAAAAAATCATGCCTCTGCTGGCATCACACGTAAATTCGACGATTTTTTTATCTCTACTGACATAAACACGGACATGACATGACATATAATTTACGCAAATATTGTTGCGAACAAATTACAATTTGAAAGAAGACAAAGTGTTGAAAAAGTGCCACGAGCGGGATTCAATGACATGCCGGGTCAGGTGCACTACCAACTATGCTATCGTGGCGCAATCCAACTAGCCGAAATTAATCAACACTATCTACTTTTACTTTTTAAGTCAAAGGAGCCCTATTGAATGTCGACAACTACGTCATCAACATCCGATCTTAATATTTTTATAAATATTGAAAGATCAGGTGGGTTACTCTTGAAACACAATTTCAATAATAAATTTCCAATCCCAAATCTAAAAAAATCAAATGGGCTTATCTTAGTGGGGCCTGTGAGGTTTCCCTCTTGCAGTAGCACTTCGACCCATCGGGATCTTTTGTGCAAAACTTATCCCAATATCGATACATATTAATCGCATTGGAATTGTATTGAGATTGAGTTTGCGTCAAGAGTAGCCTACCAGTTAAGAATTAGGCAAGCTATATTTATGATTATTTACATATAATCACGTCACGGACATGACGACAACCACAAGGCGTCCTGGTTTGAAACAGATCCCTGCAACCGTATCCACCTTTATTAATAACTCTCAAATGACAAAAGAGACAAGCATAATCCGGTTACAAGCATCTCCACTCCAGCGTTCATCGCCTAAAAGCACTCCATAACTTCACGCTAATAAGCTTAACGATGACGTCATTAGATGACACCGCGAGACACTCGTCATTTTACACACTCGCCGCCATACGATGCTGCCGTTCTCATTACACTGGCTTTTTTCGCAATTTGTCCGGGAACATTAATTAAAACACTCCCCCGGCATTTGAGACAGTAGACTCGACTAATACCGGTCTCACAGTGAGAGCGATCCAAAACGTCCAGGGGCTCTATTTTTGTTTCCTTCGCCTCGAGGCGAGCACTTGGTTTCTACTGCTTTTCGTTCGACATTTAACTTTCCATATTTTTGAATCGCTCGACCACAACGAGTGCCCTCACCCACTCGTTGCAGTCGAGCGATACAAAGCGATTGATAGAATAACCGTCAAAATCAATGCGTTGTGTCAATGTCATGTCACTCGTTTGTTTAGAATAGAAATAGAAATTATTTATTGTGTATCATTGATAGTCATTTCTTTTAAAAAGCAAAGGGTTTTTTAACAGTCAATAGAAACATGGATATTACGTTCCGTTTTCAATGCGGTTGTTACCGGTTTTCTCTAAATTCTGCGTGGAACGGATAACATGCAACATTTCGTATTATGTTTGCAGCACCGGAAACGAACGATTCAAAAATACGGAAAATCGGCGTCATGCGACTTGGAAGACGAGTGTGACTTAAGTCGCACGCGACAACAAAATGTCATACGTGCGTTCGTTGCCGGTGCTTTTAATGCGTTTTTAATGTGTTTTATATATGTTCATATGTTTGTTTGTATGTATGTTCGTACACATGTTTGTATCAGGGATGTTGCGGATGCCGATTTTTTCACACCCGCGGATGTGAATTTTTGAAGGCTCACATCCGCGGATGCGGATGTTTAAGATCTTATATAAATATAGTAAAAAATTAAGGATTAAAATAATGATAAAGTAATTATTAACATTTTTATTAATGAAATTTAGTATTAAGTAGGTATAATGCTCCTTTTTTTTTAAATTTACCTACTAATTTCCATATTGGTAAGTGAAGTTAAAAATAGGAGCATTATACTTAATAAAGAGTACCTAATATTGCCGCCTTTTCTGATTCAAGGCGTTTACGCAGAGGTTCGTAAATTAAATCCGCGCTACTAAATATTTGTTCGCTAGGAACACTGCCTGGTGGAGTGGATAAAAATCTTGGTGCTATCGGTGATCATATCTTAAATTCCTCACGATGAACACTCCACCATTTAACAGGATTTTAATCCACATTAAGTCTTTTTATTTTTTTTCGCCCAAAATCATTCTTGTCGCAATTTGCATTACATCCGCATGAACATCCGCATTGATTATTGCGGATGCGGATGCGAATATTCGTAACATCCCTGGTTTTATGTACGTACATATGTGTCTTTGTATGTATTATATCCTTTACTGTACATTAAAATTACAGTCTAAATTACATTATAGAAAACATATACAAGGGTGAGCTTATCTCTAAAAGAGATCTCTTCCAGCCAACCCTAGCTGTAGTTAGAAACGAAAGTCTGCGGGACCAATTGTCGCCCATAACATAAATAAATAAATAAACCTAAAAATAAATAAACATTAAATAATAATAATATAATAATAATACCTAATAATAAATAAATAGGTACTTAAACTAATTATAATGCATATACGTACGTACATGTATGTATGTTTGTATGTGTGTTTGTATGTATTTTGTGTATGTTTTATGTCAGTTTCTTTGTTCCCTCGTAACTACTAAATGGATGAACCAATTTGGACAAATTATACGTCGTTGCATTGGTCCTGATGAACGATTGTCACTGGATACATAAAAAAAACTGCGAATAAGAAAAATGGACACCATTTTTTAGGGTTCCATTTTTTTAACTTCCAAACCCGAGTGAGGTCAGTTTACATGTTTTTTTACTGACATCTCAAAATGAATACGTCATTTAAATAATTAAGTTGGATTTCTTGTCTTTAGTGGTCATTTTTATGCGACTTGTGAAAAGACCCTAATATTTCAGTTTTGTTATTTTTGTTACGGGTTTCATTTTTGTTATGGTTTCATTTTTGTTTCATTTTTGTCACAATGGTCATTTTGAATGATTATCACCCGGTAATGTTATTGACATAGAGCCATCTGAAAATACCATTTGAAGATTTGAGCTCAATACAATAAAGAAGACGTAGTCAAACTTTAAGACAGTGATTCTTTGTCTTCAGAAATTATAGTTCAATTCACAGTCGCGCTGCAGACGCGCGTTGAACGTGGGGGTGACTAACTCATTAGCCTCTTTAGCCATATTGGATATGGATTTCAACGGAGACACATTACAATAGGCAAATCATATAATCGTCTGCTCGGTACTATGAAAGGCTTAAGAGTTTCAATTAATTGATTGGCGAGCTCCTTTGTCAATCTGTAATTAGATTTATATTGAAAATTTGAAATCGCAAACGGGTTGAATCTTTCTCCAGTGGAACTCTAGGGCCTTATTCGTTCCCTTCACTATCTTCTTCTCCACTGCTTAAATAGCTATGGTGTACTAAATATTCCTCTAGATTCATTTTCAAGTGGTTTTCAAAGTAGTCGTAATTATTTTCCTCAGAAAGGAAACCTGTTTTGCTTGTATTTACGTTTGGCAGTTTAAAATTTTGACATAACGCATTAGTTTGACGGTTATTCTGGGTATGTTCCGATATGCAATCCGTCAATTTAGTATACTGCGAAGCCGTTCTTTTATAGTTATCTATACTGGTTACTGTTTAAAACGGAACGCAGTCCAGTATATTGTCATCCATGTTATTTTTGGACGCTGTTGATCACGTGATCAAAGCACTGAGAGCACCTTACCCCGAAAATGCCAGTGCTTACAGTACAAAAATGGTGACGATTTATGACGTTCCTAGGATACTGAGGCACAAATTTCTCACCAGTAAGAGCACTGGACAGTGCTCGCAGTGTATGTCGGAACATACTCTAAATCAATCGCTTTGTGTCACTCGTGGATGAGGGCATTCGTTACGGTCGAGCGATTCAAAAATATGGAAAGTCACATGTCGAACGAAAATCAGTAGAACCAAACGGTCGACGCGAGACGAAGGAATCAAAATAGAGCCCCAGCTTACTTAGGCAATATATAGTACCTAATGAAGTACAATAACACATGCTGAGATCGGCCTATAAACCTACCATACTGGATCAATGTGGGTTTTTACTTATCTTACGGGACCAAAAGCTCAACGTGCCTTCCGAAGCACTTAAAGAAACTAAACTATGTTGCTAGTACTCATAAATGTGTAAATGTAAAAACAAACAAGCAATTACTATACAAAAAATAACAAATCAGTGCACCCAAAAAGTACTCATGTATAGGTCGGGCCAAACTTCTAGTCCCCTCTGAAGTTGGCGCGATTCGCGTCGCAGTAGTAAAAAATAGGCGTTAGTAGGGCGAAGGCGGGGACGATCGGTAGGGCCTGACTGTACAGCTGCGCAACGAAGCAACTTCAGAGGGGACTAGAAGTTTGGCGCGACCTATACCTACGTACTTACTGACTTCTGCTGGTATATAAAAAAAACATTCAGTCGAATTGAGAACCTCCTCCTTTTTTTGAAGTCGGTTAAAAACAATAAAACATCGCGCTTACAATATTCTTTTCGATAAAAAACAAAAGAGTTCACTCAAAAAAGTTCCGTGGCTAATTTAATTGTCACCATTACTGTGGTGTATCAATAGTTGGCCGACGCCTTGCCCCCATTTACGGAGTACGAGCTCCGATAAATTGAATTTGAATAATGAGCGCAACTTGCCGGCTTATTTATTGGCTACGTTTCACTGTGACAGGTGTAATTGCAAAGGACACAGCTGATTACTTATGTCAATTCGATCGAATCGTCACTTCGACAGCTCACTCATTTGGTTGTTTTAAATGAAATATTTGTTGCCATTTTAAGTTTTCTGCGCGTCTGTTTGCAAAACCTGCTGTTAGGATGTACTGAATGTAATGTAATGTAAATAAGTAAGTAGTTACTTGTAACACCACGATGTTAAACATTATATTAACTTGACTATTGAAAACTTTTGATCTCTTAAATGCAATGGAATGTTCCAACTTCCAATGCTGGATATAGGCCTTTAAATGCATTCAGTACGTACCTACTATAAAACTATACGGAAAGACACGATCAATTTCAGCGAGCACCATCGCGACATGTCCCAACTGACATTTGACACAGCAATTTTATGTTTGTCCAAATGTTCATTAAGTTGCGTCTCATAGTAATAAGACGTCGGTACACAAACAAAATGCAATTGTACACTTTAATTACGACGTGAAAACTTCGCGAGCGGGCGCGGCGGTCATGTTTGTGCGGCGCGGCGCACGGCGCTCGGTGTGCCGCCGCCCGCTTTTCCCGTCATTTCCTAGAAAGTAATTCAAATGGAATCGTGTGCGCCGTTATTAAATATTTCATAACTTACCTCGCCCCCCCGCACGCCGCCGGAGACCGCATATTAAAAGCCATAAAAAAGGGTTGTTTGATCTATCCCCTAAAACAATTTACATATCTCCGCCGCTAAATTATTTAATTAAGAGAGGCATAAGTTTTTATTATTTTAATATGTCGGTTATAAAATTGTGTTAATGGGGCATTGGAGCGGTGGCCCTGAATTCAGCGGAGAGGAGGATTAAGAACTTAGGCTAATGTCGGACGCGCGGCGCGTTTGGTTAAGCAGTCTGTCCAATGTAATAAAGAGCCGGGGAAGTTTGCCGACGCGCATAGTTTAATTTGTTATTGAAATATATTGTGGATGCCTGGCTAAGTAATTTGCTAATAAAAATCGTTGAGATTTTGATCCCGAATGCTTTTGCTCTGTCTCGGCAGAAGAGTCGGACTCCGATTGCTAGTGGTTAAATGAATAATAGTGCTGAGAACCATATTTTATTATACAAACTAGCTGGCTGAAACAGGAAAAAAAAAAAATACTTTCTGCTTCGTTGACACGCAAAATAAGTGTCGATTTAAAAATATGCGGGATATAGGAGTAGGGTTTGCAGCAACTTAGATTGATGAATCATAAAAAAGTTTCTGAGGAACTTACTAAGTTGAGTCTTAACTTACTTAATTAACTTACTTTTTTCAATACAATAATTACTTTTTGTAACTGTTTTGTTTTGTTTTAGGAATATACAATAGAAATAAACACTTTTCGTATATACACCAACCTTCGCTTTTATGTTAGCAGCGCGTGACGAACTTTAGCCAATACCAATGTAGATGACTTTTGATGCCTTTTTTATTCAAAATTTTAAAAACATATATGATTCTTTTTTTTCATTTAGATCTTTAGCAAATGACCTTCAAAGTAGTACCAAAAAGTTGTTTCCTTATAAATCGCCGTACTACGAGATTTCTCGTAACCGGCAGACCCCTATTACGAGTAGGTAGTAATGTAATGACTAATGTTTTCTAACCGGAGCCTGCTTATCAGCGCCTCCTTCCAGTGCCTCACCTCCACGCTTATTAAATAATCATTTCGACAAGCTTTAGTTGCAAATATTAAAATTACAACATTGTAGTAATCAGTTGCCACAAGCCATAAATTAAACTAGGCCTTGACAATGTGTCATTCATATTTTTACGACCCTCTATGTGTTTCGCAGTAAGATAAGAACACTAGTATAAAAGGGTATCACCTCGCTTCCAGCATCATTCTGTCAGTAGCCGTTGTTCAAGTAGTTAGGTAGTCTAGTAAGATTCAAATATTGTTAAAGAAATATAATCCTATTTAAGTCAGATTGACATTTTTATTTAAAAAAACCGTGTTGCCCTCAAGTACTCCTCGCCCAGCTCACCACGATCCGCGTTTACTAGGTATACCATTTTGGAGTATCCTATTGGTTGGCATGGAAACAGATATATTATCTTATCTGCTGGTTTCTAAGAACTGAAAAAGCCGTACTTAGCTTTTTTTAGCCAAGAGAGTAAAATGAGGACCTCGATGGCGCAGTGGTTTACGCGTCCGGTCTGCGAGAGGCGTTGTGGCCCAATCACCAATCGATCGAAGTCTTGGCCCATCTTTAAGGGTACATGCGTCCTTTAATAGCTGGCAAAGAGCGGCTAGTACAAACAGCGCATCCTACCTTCCGAGCCAAACATTTGTTACCGACTCTCAATAAAACAAACGAAAAGCAGTTCCGTAAAGCTATAGCTCCTATACTTCTATAAAGTTCTGTAGAACTGGTTGTTTAAACGTAATCACACATTCTTCCGTACGTCCCTACAAAATAAAACGGTACCGAAATTACGGGCACATTACAGGAGCAGTGTGCAATAAACATTTGTCGCGATAAAAACCGGACATCGCCGTGTCCGTGGTATTCGCCGCGCCCGCCGCCCCGTCCGGTATTTTAAGCAGCCGGTAATGAAAACCGGACACCGGGCACCGGACACCCGATTACTACGTCCTGCCTGGTGTTGCGATCTTTGTGCTGCGGGCAGGGTTGCTACGTGTTCGACGCATGCATGCGCGTTGTTTAAAGGTTCATAGTTTTTTAGCAACGAAGTGTATCTTTTTACGTTTTATTTTTTTAATGCTAATTGCTGCACTGAAGCAAATTTTTTTTTTATAAAATACAGTGAAAGTGGTTAGGCGTTTAACTTTTTCACTGTATTTTATAAAAAAAATTAAGAAGTGTATCTTTTTTAATTAATAAAAGAGTCTAACTGCCGCACTCATAGACGTCAATTATCATTAATGATTACTTAGCATAAATAGTTGGTCTATCAAAAATGTGCTCATATCGTCACTGTTAGAGACTATTTTACGATAGACAATTTTAGGTGATTAGTAATCGTTAATGGTAACTGACGTCGGGTCGTTCCCAGGCCTCCAAAACCCCATTGTTCTCGAAAAATCAAAGTTCATACATTGATTCCCATCGCCTCCAAAAATAAATTAAATCAAATTAAAACTGTTGTATTGATTCCCACCGCCTCCAAAATAGTACAGTTGCCATAAAAAACGTAAACGTGAAACGATAATTTCAGTTCGATCAATGGGTCTATGAGTGCGGCAGTAATTAACGCACTTTAAAAGCCTTTGGTCGCAGATGTTGCGGCAACACACGATATTAAAAATGCATAATAAACAATGTATTAGATGGTAAATTTCATAAAGGCCGAGCTCGATGACGCAGTGGTTAACGCGCCCGGTCTGCGATTTCTAAGGTTAAGCAATTTTCACAAAGATCGGTCATCCGATGGGTGGCCAAAAATGTATCATCTCGAGCTCCTCTGCGCTTCGGAAAGCACATAAAGCCGTTGGTCTTAGTCGACTGCTAATTAGCAGTCTTTTACAACCACCAAACCGCACTGGACTCGCGTGGTGGTTTATGGCCCGGTCTCTCTATCAATCCTTACCTTGTTCTTCTGCGAATCTCCTCATTTCTGATTCGATCTCGCAGAGAAACCCCGAGCATAGCCCTCTCCATTGCTCTTTGAGTGACCTTGAGCCTTCTGATAAGGCCCATGGTGAGCGACCACCATAATGAGTTAATTGTGTGGTGAATACTTATTTTTTCTTTTATTTCAAAAACCTATCATTGTAACTGCCTCACGAAAGGCGCACTATCTCTCGTCGACACACCTCGCCGTCCGCGGGCACTTCGTTTTGGCCCACCCCAGGTTAATGAGAGCATTTTTACGTCCGCTCGCAATGAGGAATGCAAATTTGGCGACGGTTAGTAGCGCGTTACACCACCCATTGTTTTAATGGTGGACTACTGTCTAGTATTAAATGCGTTAACGCGGCCGCTCCCGCCGCTTTTTAAGAGCGAACACTTTTTATTGGACGGCAAAGTGGTTTTTTGGGGAATTCGCACGCACTTTTGTCATCCTGACTGGGGAGCAAGTAAAAAAATGTTTGGACGATTCAAAAGCAGTTTTCTTAAGTTTATTTGATTATTTTTTTTTTACTTTGACTTTGTTATGTTTAGATGTGTTTTGTGTTAATAAAACAAAGTTATCGCAAGGCGGCTGCATGTAAGAGCTGGATGAGAGTAGCCGCGGATCGTGCAGGCGAGGCCTATTTCCAGCAGTGCACTAATGAGGGCTGATGGTGATGATAATATTTTGGCGGTCATGACGTTTTTAAGCAAACTTTCCACGCAACCCAGACAGATGGAAAAACTCAAACACTATAAAATGGGAAGCGTTGGTAATATGGTCTAGTGCCTGTATTGAAATGACTCGGCCAACATTGCAAAAGTTAAACTAACAAAATCGAAACCCGAATTAATGAGCAAGCCACTGCCCCATCAAGTTCCTATCTAACTTATTTTGAATGGATTATTTAAATATAATTTTACGCAAATATTGTTGCAAACAAGACAATTTGACAGAAGACAAAGTGTTGAAAAAATTCCACGAGCGGAGTTCGACATTGACATTGAATAGGGCGGGCTCCTTTGGCTTATAAAGTAAAAAGTAGATGATAGTGTTGATTAATTTCGGCGAGTTGGATTGAGCCACGATAGCATAGTTGGCAGTGCACCTGACCCAGCATGCAATTTTTTCAACACTTTGTTCTTTTTTCAAATTATTATGAATTTACGTATACTAATGCATTTTATCTATCTATTATTTGTTAAGTGAAGAATACGGTTTTTTTTATTTAACATTAGTATTTTTTTTTCAATAATTTACGGGTACTCACTTGGCCTTTACTTACCTGATGTTAAGTGATGATAAGGCCGAAGGTCGTAGCGCACTTTACTCGGAACCTCTATCTATTATATTCTTCTCTCTCTATATCCATCTATATTCTTCATATAGCATCATCATCATCTATAAACATTCCACTGGGTTAAGGCCCTCCCACAACAACAATAGTAATTCATTTATAAAATCTTTAAAGAAAGCTAATAAATTAATTTTCTTCATTAATTAATTCACAAGAACTAATCTTCCAGCGAATTAATTAATTATTAATACAAATAATAGGTCATTTCAACTAGTAGCGTGCTGGAAAGTGGGGCGAGGACGGTCCCACAACCATTTATAATACCTATTAGTACCTGCAATAACGTATCATTTATAAGGCGACGCTATGAATTATTTATGGGCCGATATGGCATTGGATTGTGTGGTAATAAAAAGTTAAGCGGTTTTAAAATTATGCTCGAGGGGTAAGTGCTTTTAAAAGCATTTTACTGACGGCTAAGTTGGTACAAATGACACTTGTAAAATGACATTATAAAATGAGTAGCTTTTAAGCGAGCTGTGGTCTAGGAGCTAAGCCACTCTTCTTAGACCCAGATATCCCGGGTTTGAGGGAAGGGCTACATACTATTTACGGTTGGTTGTATCTCAGCAAGGGCTGCATATTTTCGGTTTGGTTGATTGTAGGGTTAGGGGTAGGTGACGAGGGGAAGGGAGGTCCCAGCACTGGGTCAGCGAAGCGGGTTATCAAAAGTATTAATAAAGAGATAAGAATGAGGTTCGAATCCCGCTCGTGGAATTTTTTCAACACTTTGTCTTTTTTCAAAGAGGTAGTTTAGGACTTTGTTTGTTGGTTTGTGGGGGCTAATATCTGGAACTACTGGTCTAATTCAAAAAATATTTCACTGAGAGAATGCTATATTTCTTATGGGTAACATAGGCTATATTTTATATTGATATAAAAAAATATATTTTAAAATCTCAATTAGACGATTTTTGGCTGCTGTAATATCGAAATCGGCTTGGACAAAGTCGCTGGAAGCTTGCTAGTTAAAAATAAGCCTTGAGATTATAGCCCAATCTCCCCATTTGCTATAGTTCATGAGGAAAGTACTAAGCCCAACAGTACCACTAAATATACTATAGTACATTTTTTAAGTACTTCTTGTTAGCCCACCTGGGTAGTTACCACTGTTTTATCAAAGCCTGTCGACGTAATAATCATAATCTTTAATGCGTCATGTTGTACAATTAGAGCCTTACAAATAAACTACACTTTACAAGAAAACCTACTATATTATAGTCCTTAGTCAGCCCCCCTAGGCAAGTGGCATAATGCTAATAGAATAGAAATTAAAAGAATGATTATTGTACAAAATTCAAAAATCAAAATCATTTATTTGGTTTAGGCTACAAATAGCTCTTATGAACGTCATTATGCCATCGGTTCTATGGGGGCACGGCAGGTATTCAAGGAATCAAATGAAGGTAACTCTTCCCTTGCGAAAAAACAGGGTTGATCCAGGGTTGATCCTCTGAAAGTGAGCTGTCACCGAGGTTGGTTAGCGGCAGTCGCTTCGTTTGTTGTTGTTCCTTTTGCGAAATGTCAGTGGTTATTGCAATATTCGTATACTCGTAGGTAGTGGTTAGTGTTGACACTGGGCTCCAATCAAAAAGGTTTTATTTCAATTGTCTTATTTTTTTTTTCTTTTTTTTTACTCGGGGACACAAGTCTCTACTATAAAAGTTTCATATATGCATGTTAAAATCGTGTTATGTAACCAAATGTTTGTAAACTAAGCATTTATTTGGTTTTTTCTTTAAAGAAGGCGCTATCGAGTTTATTCCCCGGCTTTTTCTTGGTACTAGATAACAGCTTTCCGAACCGGTGGCGGTAGTATAATCACAACTATTTAATAATAACCGAAGCAATCAAATACAATAAATTCTCTACTCTTACTTGACTCCTTGACTGTATAATTATAATAAATAATTATGAGAAGAAAATAATTTGATTACGCAAGTTCATCAATAGATGGCGCTGCTTCGATCCCATTCAAATTGCAGTCAACTTTAACTCGAAAAGAATAGTTAATGAAAAATAACTCTCACTTCACACTTGACTTATTTCGACTCGAAAATGACACTTGTGAGATAAACAATGAAAAGGGAAAAATTACAGTGCCGAAGTTTGCGTTTTCACACGCAAATTATTTTATTGTTATCAATCAGCGGAGCGCCGACAACGGACGGGCCGGCCAAATTGCGCCGCCGGCCCTGCCCGGACCGTGTTTTTATTCTCGTTTTTTTTCTGTATAATAAAAACGAATATTGTAAATGCGAACGTGCAATTTGCTTCATTCACTGCGAAGTGATTGGTTATGATGTGATTGTTGACTGCATTTTGACCGCGTTTTTTTTCGGAGGTTTTTAAATTTGGAAGCAGTGATTACGTACAATTGTTTGTAGGGTATTTTCGTTCAAATTAATAAAGTAATTTATACCTGTTTGATTTACTTACAGCCGAAATTAATAACCTATCCTCAGCAAGAGATAGGCCTACTAGAGCTTTGTTGCTTAGTTATTTCTGTTATTTATCGGAAAATAACAGCGGTTGCTAGGTAACTAAACTAAGATAGGCCTATCTCTTACCAGAGATAGGTTATTAATTTCGGCTGTTAATCATCACTGGCCACAATCCAATTAACAAGCTAAACTTGCTGGAATTGGGACTTTGTTTCAAATTAAAATTCGAAATTTTAAAAGTATTGTTATATCTAAAAATAGATGTAAATAGTTATAGTAACTAGGTCACCTTCTAAGCTAAGGTATTAAAGGAAAATTGAAAGCACAAGTTACCTCTGATACTGGGGTCTGTCACTGTCATCATGAACTTTGCGTTTGTGATGAAAAATCAATCGGAACTACACGCTATCTTATTCAGCGAGCGGTTCGGCGTTAACTTTTTCCAATCGGCGCGTGGAGTTGCGAACTGCCCGAGGTGCCCGGGGCGCCCCGGGAGTCCGGGGAGTCCGGGGCGCCCGGGGCCCTGTTCAATTACGGTGCAACGCTGCAGCCAATAATTGGCAGCGGGGCCCGCGACAAAGCGCCCACAATGGGCCCTGATTAATTTCCGAACTGCGTCCGAATTCTAACTAGCAAACACGCGACCGCTCCGTGAAATGGGCACGGCCAAATTACTTCGACGACGTTTTGCTCTATGACTGCAGTGTACTCGCATTGTTTAGAGGCTGGCTGGCCGGTTTTTGCTTTTTAACATTTTCGGGTTGGTGGGCTGAACATTTTAAAGGGGAATTTGTTTTTGGAGGAAGCTCCAGTATATTATTGTTGCCTCGTACAAGGAAAATGAGAAAAAGCAAAATTAAAATTTGGCATCTTCATTTTTGCTTCAGTTTTTAAAGTGTCTAAGTTATCTCGATCCGTCTGGTTGTCTGAAAGAATATATATGAAACTATAAAACCGCCTCAGTGTTATTATGTTTTTTTGAAGTGAAAACTTCTTTAGCGGCGTTGTGCACTTTTTTTGGAATGGGTAAAAAATGTTAAACTCGCGTCAGGACACGTGTCCGTCAGGATACGTGACCTGATCGAAAATTCGTAAGACGGATGGAGAGTAGACAGCTGGCGCGGCGTAATATAAATTTTTAATATAACTTAATATAACTTTTTAATGTAATATAAATTGTCATGTTTGTGTACGATAGCCCAATAAATAAATATTGTATTCTACCACATAAATGAGAGTACTTTTATACTGATAATTAAAGCAATTCGTGCAAAATTATTCCCTAACCATTCCAAAATATCAAAAATTCAAGTTTTCACTTCTGCCGGCACTCCCAGAGTGCAACCCGTCGTTTTTTTTTGTAACAATGTCAAGTCAGATGTTGTAATAAAATGATTTCTAATCTTTTTATATCTTCTCTCGATTCTCAAAAGTATTACGAGTATGACATTATTACTAGAGATAGGTTTTATTATAAATAATCACCTTACCACACTTATTTATTGACTACAAACGGCATGTTGACAAACTATCAAATATTAGCAAATGGTGGAAATCAGAAAACACATTCCCGATTACTTGTACATTCTTGTTCATTTTATTTGCACAATATGGAAATAGTATTGGTAATAAATGATATTTCTATTTTAATTTGCAAGTGCGAGTTTAATACCATCATCATTTAATCACCAGTACCTGGATGACCAAGCTTTGCTCGTTATTTTTTTTTAAATGTTTCCAAGATTCAGATTAGATTATACAAGAGGTGTTCGTTTAAAGGTATTAGATAACGACAATGATAAGGCAGCGCCTCCTGGTGACAAATGAGTAGAGTTGCAATTTTGCTATACACCTGTTTTCATGGTGGGCATTCCTGATGAGAAAAATACATATCTTCATAATCATTAATCTCTTTAATATCTCTTTAATACTGACATTGTGTATAAGCTATTTTTTATAATTATTTGTATTTTTTGAGTACTTACATAGTCTCGTAAACATAAGCTATTTTTATTTGGCAGACTTTTCGGTTAGAATTTGCAGGTAGTAGGAAGAAATCAACCTCAACCGAACTAACATTCCTTGGGCTATTATTAATCTTAATGAATGGCTTCGTTTCGTAGTATTATTATTATAAACTATTAACTGTACGGTAGATTGAGTTAAAAATGGAGTCTCACAACACGTGTTATTACGAAAAGTACTCGTGTGAAACTCACATTTCTTGTGTATTCTTGTGATTATCAAAATGGTGTCATACACCAATACCTCAGTAGTATTTCATTAAACTCTCTACAAATAAACTAAAGCGTTCTCATCTTACTAATTATAAATCCAGCTGCCTTATCTGATCGTGAGGGCGAGAGTGGACTGGCAGGAAATTAAACGTCATTCGGCGAACACTTTCTTTGCTGCAACATTGCGCTCCGATAATTATACATGCCTGGATAAACTAAGACCGTATACACAATAGATTTGCTCGCTGGAAATGCAGTGATGATGGAAACTGAGACTGGGCCGCCAGAAGGCCGTTAGTAACCAAAAGTTGTGCTAGTTTTGACAGCTTCTTTTACTGGTATTTCTTATTAAAGCACTATGATTATGTAGAGCTGGTTTTACAACTTGCATTGTCTTAAGTTAATGTTTAAGAAAACTTTATAATTAGCACGAGCTTGTTCGGTGTTTCGGTTGTCTACGTAACGTAACGTAAGGTAACGTTGTCTACGTTAGGATAGTATTTCCCTTTTTTTATAAGTTTAATAAAAATTAGTGACTGTCAACAAAATATTGTAATTATGGTTAGGTTAGATTACTTGGCGGGAAAGTGAAGAGTCATGTGATGTCTGCGGTTTTGTTTTGGATTATTAACCTCTAAGTATTCGTGAGCGTGCATGAGTGTTGGCAAATGAAACAAAACAGTGCAACGTCATTCAAATTCTCTCAAGAAGACCGCGTGAGGACTTACTTAAGCCTTACATATTTACTGAGATACTCGAGGGTTAGGGGGTAGTCATTTCTCACTTCTCATTTCTATTATCATTTTCATTTATATTGTTTATTTATGTATTACTTGAAAGAAAAAATTGTTTGACACTAACGAAATGTGCTAATCGCACGAAACCATCAACTAAAAGGAAAAGACTATTTAGGTTAGGAGTGCTAAGCCTCGGTGGGAGAAGCCTCGAATCGTGTGTGCACTTGGGGAGGCCTATGTCCAGCAGTTAACTAGTATGAGCATGATGAGCAGTGATCGGAATAGGTAAGCCTGATTCACCTAAAGTTCGAAGAACATAGACAAAAATTTATGGAGACTTCTTTATGACAATATTTTTTCGGAACAACTGTCCGGGTTTCCGGACATCACTTGAGAACATAAAAAAATAATATTATCAATACAGTAATTGATTTTATTACTTATTTTGTATCCCTGAATTGCCGAAAATAAGTAGACACATTTTTTATTGTTTAAAACTTATTTTTTAACAATTAAAAACGCGTCTACTGATTTTCGGCAATTCCAGGATACAAAATAAGTAATAAAATCAATTACTGTATTAATAATATAATTTTTTAATGTTCTTATGCGATGTCCGGAAACCCGGACAGTTGTTCCGATAAAAAATATTGTCACAAGGAAGTCTCCATTATTTTTGTCCGTTCTTCAAACTTTAGGTGAATTAGCCCTACCTATTCCGATCACTGATGATGAGCTAACGATAATGATAAAGTTAGATTATGCTAAATGCCAAGGTATTTTACAAAAACACTTGTGTTGCTATCATCAATTTGTTGCTAACTGTACGTTCAGTTCAACCGTACAATTTCTAGTCAATTTCCGATAACGTTCAAATCTCATTAAAATCTCATTCATGTAGTACCAGTATGCATTTATGTCAGTTACTTACTGAAGGCATTCTCTTTTGTATCTTTGATCGTGGACGGTTAATAGAAACTTTTAAAGTATGATAAGTAAATGTACCTACTTGTTTTATATATTTAATGGTTGTGTTAGTTATCTTAAATGTAAGTTAATTTTTTCTTTTGACTAAATCAGTGAAGTACTTTATTGTAGAAAATACTTTTTATAAAAGTATTTTTTCTGTAATGCATAGGTATTTAAAGCGTCGATCACTGACGTTTCACAATAAATAATTGTAACACACAATATACATTTTTTTTCATATAAACTTACATACCAAACACTTCCGGGCGCTCAATGTGCTTAAAAAGGGACATGAAGTTTTCGTTTCACGTATTAATATATAGTATAATATAATATAATACAACATATATATACAAATATATTCATTGTATGTATTCTATAGATATTTTTCATATAATGCACAGACTTAAGACAACAATCGAAGGTATGTATATTTCCTGCAATTAAGATACCTATTGAATATTTAAGGTGCCCAGTTAATCTGCTGGTGGCTCCTTTGAAGCTGACTGGGCTGCATCAGGAAATTAAACGTCCTAGCTTGCTCTGCGCACTAAATTAGTTGCGCAGATTATAATTGATTTGTTTTGTGTGCATCTAATTTATATAAGGAATAAATAGAAATTAATCATCTTTGTTAGCTTATAAAGGTCATACTGCTGTGTTCAAGATTTCCCATAATTATGATAATGATAATAACAAAATGGAGTAGATACTTTTTTCAACACTTGTTTTAATGGCTACACAATGGTTTTTTTAAAAGATTTCTTAGTACAGAACATCCGTTCAAAATATGACTTTTTTAACTAACAATCAATTAGTTCAGATGTTCCTCCTAATGTACCTTTTATCATTGTTCATCGTGCGTAAAAATCATAATTCTTATTATAGTTTAGGTTTCAACCACTATAGGAGTGTTAGTAGTATGCCTGCATCTGCGTACACCCTGTAAGGCAGACTAAGCTACACCAGGAAATTAAACGCTCCTGTAGCTATTCTATGCTCTATGGCGGGACCCATTTACTCCATACTCTGTACACCAATTGTATAGGTAATATAGGAATGTGTTCTTAACGATTTATTGTGCTTACATACGTTACCAAACATTGCTAAATATAATATACAAACATCTTGTCGAACAACACGGACAATCTTAAGTTAAATTTTAAGCAATATCGACGATTGAAGATCTTCATTGCCCCAAGTGATAGCTTCATTACCTATAATAATATAAGCTCTTATATCAGTAAAGTTTTTCATAAAGATAACCCTGGTAGCAACGCAGATCACACAGTGCTCAATATGAACTGAACACAAGAGTTGACAGACGTAACGACACTAGCCGCTGTACCTACTGTCCACGACTGTCTTTATATTACTGGCTATATCATAACGCATCGCATATTGTAGATCTGTGTGACGAATACAGAGCCTACAGAGTATAGAGTACAAATGACGAGTGATCTTTTTTTGAATATAATAAATATAATAGAAATAACAGAACCAGATATAAAAAGACTTATCGACACGTAATAACAAAATCAATTTTAGAAGACGTACCAAAGGTGGCTTTACCAATAGAGTCGATACTTTAGAAGCAACCAGGTTATTATAATTAAATTCTCTTACCGTATTCGTACTCTATGTTATTTCAACAATAGTGTTTTATTATAAGTGTTTTCGAAAAAATATGATAGAGTCAAAATTATATACCTATATCACGTACATTATATCTGGGATTTTGAACAAACTAACAAATATACAGAACAATACTTATAACAACAAAAAGAAACATAACTTAACTGAACATAAAAAAAAACCAAAAAAAATAATCTCTTATTAAAAATGCTATTCTTTTTATGAAGGAAAGCTTGAAAGACAACCCCCGTGGTGACATAGAGAACAGTGCTCAAAATCCACAGTATACACAGCTGTTGACAGACGTGGTGACGCCCGCACTGTCGCCGCACTGTGCCCGCAATGTCCAAGCGTTTAATTTCCGCCCGACGCCGCCCGCCTTGTGTCCGCGTCGAACTGAAGAACGCTCGCTCACTTGCCTCTAGTCTCCTCATTGGGGCATTTTAATCCAAAATTATCTTTGTATGCTTCGATGTAAGGTTCGATGTACAACAAATACTGTAAAAGTAGATTACTGCTATGTAAAAGGTGTACAGAAAGGGGTTACTTTTGTATCAAGTGGTACATTAATCTCTAAAAAATTACAAAAACACAAATGTTGAAGAATTTTCCACGAGCAGGATTAGAACCTGCACCCTTCTGACATACCGGGTCAGGTGCTCTTTCAATTGAGAATTTAGCTTGTTTACTTCTTAACTGATCTTTAGTATTTGTAAAAATATTATGATCGGATGTTAGTGACGGTAGTTGTTGACATTGAATGGGCGCCTTTGGCTTTCAAAGTAAAAAGTGTTGAATTGGAAGAGCACCTGACCCGGTATGTCAGAAGGGTGCAGGTTCAAATCCTGCTCGTGGAAATTTTTTCAACGTTTGTGTTTTTGTAATTTGTTCGCAACAAAATTTGCGTTAAAAATTATTTGAACATTACATTAATCTCTGTTCTAGTTCTTTAAAGGAATGAGGCTGGAGGTTGTCACTAGAGATGCTTTAAGGATCTCTATGGTCAATGTCAGTCAATGATATTCGATCGTTTAACACATCAGAATTGAAAATCATTTATTCAGTTTAGGTTACCAAAATTAGCTCTTGTGAATGTCATTATGCCATAGGTTCGTAACTCTACAAAGGGCGGGAGACCTTGTACTGAGAAGAACCGCAAGAACCTCAGCAAGGGTTGTTGAACTACAATGTCAATAAGTACATAAATAGTGCCCAAGTAAGGGTGTTATTTTAGAATCACTTATTTAGTCAATGTAATGTCTTGATTCCTGGCTGGGTCGGGTAGACATTTAACTTGTTCACTGTATTTTATAAATATTTAATGTCTTGAAAGTTTTTAATTGTAAATGTATTAAATTTTTCCTATAAAGCTTTGCAGTTTTTTGCACCCATTCTTCTCTACAGCTAAAAAACAGACGGTCTGAGTGAATTAGTAGTAGGTTAAAAAATTTTTGAACGATTCAAAAGCACAAGTTTTTAAATTAATTTTACTCTTTTGACTTAGTGCTTCATCATTATCGTCACTAGTAACACCTGAAAGATGTACTACTGTTGTAAGCTGGTCTTATTTCTTACTCGAATAATTTAATGAGAACTGCCGTGAGTGGTATTCTTAATTCCGAGTAATAAAAAGATTTTCTCGGTTAGTTAATATGGCCCGTGTTCTATTCCAAGTACGCCTAATTGGTCCGATTGATCATTAGCTAGAAATCTACAAACTAAAATACCAAGTACCACCTGTATTGTCGCGCCGCACGTTTGTAACCAATTAACAGTACCATATAAGGGCTAATTGAAAGTAACCCTCAACACAACGAGTTGTGATTTAATAAGTTTCAATAGTAATCTCTATTTGTATAGGTAGAAAGTGTTGTACGCCGCTTACTCGCACATTGAAATTCGCAATTAGACAATAATCGTGCCGAAAATAGTTCGGCGCGGCGTTAGCGTGCGCGGTATCCGTCGGCATCGCGCGGCGTGCCTCCGAGCCAATTAGACGCCGCGCTAACAACTAATGGCCCATTAACACTCGCTTTACACCGGCCATCGCTCGCCTCCATCTGTACCGACGCTTGTTACACGACCTACCCCTTCTAGCCGGCGTAATTGACGACGACTATCGTAACGCATGAGGAGATTGTCCGCTAGCCAGTTGCGATGGTCAATGGTGTAAGTTAAGCAACCATCGGAATGTCGGATGTGTGACCGAATCAAAAGAATATCTTGTGATGAGGATATCTTAAATGGCGGCCACTGTTGTAACGCATGAGGAGATATGCAGCTAGCGAGTTGCTGGACTATACAACTCTGACTTTTGCAACGTTGGATGGGTGACCGAATCAATATAATATCCTGTGAACCTTCACGCTTCTAACTAGCTTAATTTGCGGCCACTTTCGTTACGCATGAGGAATAGGTGGCTAGCCAATTGCGCAAGTTGGCTAGCCGACGGCATGTCGGAGGAGTGACCGAATGACTTTACTTTACTAATATTATAAATCTGAAGAGTTTGTTTGTTTGTTTGTTTGGTTGAACGCGCTAATCTCAGGAACTACTGGTTCGAATTTAAAAAATATTTTTGTGTTGAATAGTCCATTTATTGAGGAAGGCTATAGGCTATATTTCATCACGCTATGACTAATAAGAGTGAAGCAGCAATGAAAATTGTTGCAAAAACGGGAGAAAAATTTTTTTGAGAGGTGATGTTCCTAAAATAGATTTTTAATAGATTGTTCGCTAATTAACGCGGGTGAAACCGCGGGGCACAGCTAGTGAAAAGTAAAATGAGTTATCTTGAGCTTTATTTCAAGTTATAAGTTAATTACAGTTATTATAAGATTTAGCTCTCTCTCTCTTTACACTTATCTACCCGTTAACGCCTGAGAAGTGCGTTAAGATCCGGTTAAAGCAAATGGTTTATGCAAGCGAAAAGAATTGTTTGAAATGCTGCGCTTAAATGTAATTGGCCACTAACAATCACTTTGCTACGCTAGCCTCCATCTCTTCGCTTGTTACTCGGCGTACCCTGCTAGTCAACCTAATTGATAGGGACTATCATCTTAACGCAAACATAGTACACTATGTGTAGTGTCTGCACGGCTGCACATCAAAATACCATAACCTGTCACATTTCCTCAAAAGACTTTGGACTTTAAATATATGGCATATGGTTGAATATTTATTGAAGAAATTTGACAGTTTCGGATAAGTTGATGTACAGGCCACAGGCGTCTAGGTTCCAATTCACCGGTAACCTATCTTACTTTCGAAACTTTTTTGTTCTAATTTCAAAACATAGTAAACAGTTTTACGAAGTTTTGAATCCCAGATATAATTTTTTACATAATATTGTAAGTAATAAATTTATTTTACATGTGTTTCATTTTCCAGAAAAACTAATAGCCGATTATCAAAACATTTTTTTTTCTTTTTACAGTTGTTTTGCTTACAATAATTTTCTTTTCTAGATGTTTTGAATATCAAAGCCTATTCTTACAAAGGCACTTATTTATTTCTCAACATTATTTATCGAAATAAAAAAAACAAGTAGGGTTGGATTTAGAAACGAGCTCCCTCGTTCTGGTGAAACTGATACCGTGGGTGGCACAGGAGGTCTAACTAAACCCCTTATATCGATTTTGGTTGCCGGAGAGGTACCTACGTATTTCTTTATTTTTTTCAATTATTTAATTTTTGAGTGAAACGAAACGAAAAATAACACTCAAAAAGTAAAGAATAACTCATGTCTAAAATGACGTGTAATGTCATTAAAGAAACGTCATTTAAGTACGTAGTAATTACACTTTTACCTAATCTGTGGTCACGCCGCCATACGGAACCGAAGCGGTGGGGCCTTTTTATACTTTTTGACAAGTGTGTCAAAAAGTATAAAAAGTTCGTAATAATCCACGAGTCTCTCGTTAGGTTTGAAAAAACACCCCTAACATTTATTGTATGTAAACCTATATTTATTTTGCATAAATACTGAAAAAATACCTAATAGGTACTTAATGCTTAAAGTATGCAAAACAGATGAGATTTGAGCCCATCAGTTCAGGAAGCGATTCGAATTAACCCGAGAAATGGGATAGTTTGGCACGCGAGGATCGATGCCCGCGATCCGGCGAGCGTTGCGCGTTAATTAATTGGGTATTTTCACACGTCAGCGGCTAGATCTCGCCAAATAGATCGGCTTGCTGGCCCTTAATTAGCTATATCGGCTTTTGTAATCGGCGCCCGCGCAAACGGCCACGCCAATTTGGCGCTAGTGCTCCGGGAAACGGCGAGATAAGCGTAGAATGCTATGTTATAACCTCATTATGAAATATAAATAGCTATTCCGGAGGGAACTTTCTGTTTTCTTTTCCTTTTGTGTTTGTTGCGCTTGGACAATAGTTTTGGTATTGATATGGAACAATAGTTTACATGCAAGAGCTGTGCGCTTTGTAAACGCAGTAACAGCCATTTTAGGGTTGAAGGGAATCGTGCTTTTGTGGATTTTCTTGATGTTATACTTACATTTTGATATTGTTTCTAGATTTTTCATCTCGGGAAGTTATACTTTCATGTTTTTGTGGAGTACTTATATCAAAAAAATCTAAATATAAATAGTGCAGTGAAAATTAAACTAAGAATGGCACACCCATTTTTAAAATCACTGACGATTTGAGATGGATCCTTATTATAGTTTTATCTAATTAAGTAATTCAAAAAAGCTTTACATAATCTTTGGAAATTTGGAAACTTCGATATTAATAAATTCATTAATATTAGAAATTGAAATGGTACCTATTCATTAATATTAGAAATTGAATAATTTTAAGTATTCAAAAAAGCTTTACATGATCTTTGGAAATTTGGAAACTTCGATATTAATAAATGCTATTCATTACCTACTTAGTAATTAAATAATTTTTTTACTCCTTAGGGCGTCCGCTGCGTCACGAAAATGCAAATAGAATATCGCATTCTCAAATTATGTACCTTTGGTACATAGGGTACCTATGCCTTAATAACGTGTAATCAATTTGTTGACAGTGTTTTGTTTTAATCGTTTTTTTTTTAATGTGGTACAGACATATATTCATAAGTAAGATTTACCTTTACAGCTATAAGACGAGGTCAAACAGGGACTACGCCGATAGCTTATCTGGCCCAGTGGAATCTTTCACTCATGCTTTCACACTTCGTTATCTGTAAATTATTTCTTCTATAATTTTTGTAGTATAAATATTTATATAAAATACAGTGAAAAAATTAAACGCCCACCCGACCCAGCCAGGAATAGAACCTGGGTCTTTCGCAATCCGGGCGGCTGCACTGACCATTATGCTACCGGGAAGGCTGACGTAAGCGCTGAATTTTGTCACTGCTTTTTGATTTTTTGAAATGCTTTAGAGCATTTTTTCACTGTATTTTATATAAATATTTAATTCAGCTTAAGTGTAGCAATTAACACTTAAAAAATAAAAGTAATTTTTTTTTGTAGTATGTTAGATAGTGAAATGTGTAGTCTATATGAGCTAGACAACTACGTCAACCTCAAAAGTCTCATTCAATATGGGATATTACTTGCAATATATCATAGAAACTAGCGATGACACATCGCCGACGTTACAATGAAGCACCATTCGACACCAATAAGTTTTCTATGACAGCGCGATATAAAAACCGTGGCCATTGATGAGGTCGTTATCACAAAATAAGGTGATTGCAGAAAGTAAGCTTCATACAACGCTCGAGCAACGCACATAGATAACCTCCCACGGACACGCGATCTTCAACAGCTGCGCTCGGACTGGGTTCGAGATGGTCCGAGATTCCGCGAGAGAGCGTATGTATGCGCTGCTCGAGCGAGGTTTGTATTAAGCCGCTGACAATCATGAAACAACGCTCTATGTCGATGCGTGCAAAAGGGATGCAAATAGTGCGTGATCCACTGAATTTAAGCAAAAAAACTTTAAAAACACAAATAGTGTTTTTTAAGTTTTTTTAAAAATCTAAATGTTTTATAAAAAAAACAATAGCGTTTTTCTAATAAGTATTACGTATAAGTATACTAAATTTCAGCGATGTACTTTAGCAAATGAAAAAGATAATCATGTAAATAGATACTGGTTAGAGGTGACTTTGGATGTTTATTCTGTCAAGGAATTTTTATAATTCTGCATTTTAGGAACAATAACATCGTTGCTAATAGTCTTTTATAATATATATTTTTCTTGTGTATGTATATGTATCTATACTTTTTTTAGAAGACATACATAAATCATCGCATTTTAGAGTGTTCACCTTACCTTCTGGGGTTTCTTTACCTGTGTTGTCATTCTTCGATCTAATGCTGCACACAATAGGCCGTCTCCGCACACGCGCGGCACACAACCGACCCGACGATTGATAGCCATTCAAAAACAATTACCTGCCCCGCTTTTTGTCGGCGAACCGATACACTAATTACAATAAGTGATCATTGACTTTTTAATTACGACGCCCATTCAGACGTCTATCATAATAGCTAATAGTTGCCAGTCAGTGCATTTAATAAAGCTGGCCACTATTTCGGAATTTTCGTAGTTCCGCTCGCGGAATTCCTATTATGAATATCGGCTTCGTTTCCCTAACTTTTTAAATCAACATTGCAGGCATTTGTTTAATGAAATCCTGCCTCGCGTCCACAATGTAAGCTGAAGTAACTGGGTGGTGGGAGCTCTCGAAAAAACTTAACAACAGTTAAACGTGTATTGTAATGTAGTGGTCAAAGAAAATATTTATACAGCATGAGTTCACCGCGTCGTATGTAACCTGTTTTTGTTGCGGCATGAATGTAGGCTCGCGGTGCATTCCGAGATGCGAGGGAGGCCGGCCATCGCCCGCCCCGTGAGAAACGAACGTTCCCGCTCTCTAATTACGTTTTATGCGATATCGCCATTTAATTAGCAACATGTTTCCCATTCCGAAAACATTAATTAATATTTTCATCAGACTTCCCCGCATTTAACTGTGCTTTTATTACTCTCTCGAGATTTTAATAAAGATTCCCGACCACCCTCGTCGGGGTATTATTGTTTTAAAGAAATCTTATTATAATATTTTTATTGTCGGGCCGCCGTGTCGACGTCATCCCCGTTTATGCCATTGTCAACTACTTTCCGATCGATCTCTTTAAGTGCGGCCTTATTAGAGTGAGTAATCAAATACGTTCAACCTTTTTCTGAAGCTGTGACGAGCTGTTTACGACGTAGGGCCGCGGAATTACATTCGTCAGTTTTTGCCGTAATAAAAATATAGCTCGGAGTGTGTCGACAGGGCCGCAAGAAGCGAGCATCGCGATAAAGCCGCGCGTACGAGCGAATTCACCAGATAAGGGCCCCGATTAATTCACCGGTCGGCGTGTAATTGTGGCAACAGATTAATAACCGATCCACGTACTTGCTGACAAATTGCGGCAGCCAGTAGGCCGCGGTGACATCTCTGTCACCGGCGCCCTCTCAATGCTAATAAGCAGCGCATCATCGTCGAAACTTCGACGGATTGTACCGACCTTTTGTTTTTTTTTATTTATACATAATTAAAATAGGTAAAATGTATTATAATTTCGCTTGTTTAAGGTCGGCGAGCGTGAGAAGAGCCCTCCGAGGGAACTAATTACTGAATGCGGCCTGGGTCTTCGGTTAATTAGAGACAGAGTGGTTCAACCCTCTTAATTAATACTTGTGTTTAGAAGACCCTTATGCTTACCTCGACTGTTTTGTTTGAATTGTTAATTCGTGATAAGACATGAGTAGGCATCGCGTACCGAGGCAATGTTGATTTTTTAAGTTTATGAGTATGTTATGAATCCATTTTCTAAACATATTAGGTTATTGTGTTCTCATGACAGGTATATAACTCATAGATTGCAATAAAAGCTTATAAAAAACTTATAGCTTATAAATAAATCATCGACGAATAAAGAAGACGGTATCTTATTTTAAGGTAATCTGTGGTGTGGGTGTGCGCGTAGGTGAACGCTGCCAGATAACGAAATACACCGTAATAATGTTTTTTTACCAGGACTATTCATAGTACCGTACAATAGATTTGTTTTTATTTTCCAATTCTAATATCTTCCGCGTTCCTTTCTTCTGTGTACGTGGAACAGGCTTTAGAAGTTTTGTCCGTGCGCAAAACACGAGGTTCTCAAAGTCGGTAACGCATCGGCACGTAGGATGATGCAGATGTCCATGGACGGCGATGACCACTTCCCATCAAATGGCTCATATGTTGTTAGCCGGCTTTTTACTTTAAAAAAATGATAAAAAACTTATGTTAGATAATTGCATTTGATTAAAAAGATTTTGCTAGAAGGCTTCCATTTTTGATTATTGTTATAAAACCTATTTTCTTTGTTTACAGGTAGGTAAGTGTTATCGATGAGAGGAAGAACAGTGAAGCGCACAACACTAGTAAGTACAAAAAGTCATTGGACAGTAATGACACATAACATGAATAAATATTTACTCATGTGATATAGTTTCTTCATTATAGCTTGATACCTGTGACAGAAATCATCAAAATCGAAGACGTGACTTTGTAAAAGCGCATGAAATTATTTGACTATATTAAAATAACACTATTATTTATAATCCATCACTTAATATACTACAATTACTTTTGTGATTCTATTTTATTTGTTAGATTAGATTTATCCCAATAAACTCCCGCATAACACACATTTATCATAATTTTAAAACATTACAATAAATAAACGTACTCCTTTACAAGGACATTTCATTACAAATAAATACTAGTGTTGGGATAGTACACCAAGTGAAGTTCAATGGATATTCAATAACCAATCGATTAAATTTAACTTCATTTTTTTCATCTTAGCTGTATTCATTAATTTGTTAGTCTTTATTTATTTTTCTTGAGTATATGACGATTTTACAGAACTTCTAAAAATTAGAAAAGAAAATCATTGGCACATTAGATAGGCTACCTCATTAGGATAATGATATTCAATTGATAACTTCAATTATCATTTGATGCAATTACCTCAGTATTGTCTCAACCCTAGGCGTGCCAATTTGACATCTGTCACGGGTATCAAGCTATATTGAACAGACTATAATGAAGTGAAGCCATTGAACAACATGTTTAGAGAAAATGTCTAGAAATGTGTCATGATTTGACGTGATTCCTTAACAAATATTTGGTCATAGGTGAAACTGAGCCCTTGCTGTGTTAGGATAGTGTTCCTAACAACACAAAGAGCTTAGGCAGGGTCTCGATATAAGTCTGCATAAGTCTCGGCATAAGACTGCTGTTCAGAATGATATAAGTTGTAAAATATTTGCTGACCATAAGTTGCTGCCCCACTAGCTTTTTTACTGCCCAACTAGCATTCTTTTGCTAACAAAAATACGAATACCTTGCTTTAACTGCTTTTGCTTTAACCGTTTAAATAACACCCTTATTTTATTTTAAAAATCAGCATATTTCCTATTTATAGTCATACACGAAGCTCGAATACCTACAGTAGTTATACCCGTTTGGAACCACACTCACACACATTTCATGTTACGTTCATAGGGCTTATAGTCTAATTCCAACCTCTATCTCGATACCTTTCAAAGGTATTTATTTACACTTGTCATTTTATATAGACGATTCCAAATAAATGTCAAATTGCCATGTCCTTCATTCAACATCATTCCAAAACGCGTCGCGTTTGCAATCACTGACACTTGTGAATTCGTTTGAAGATAGGAATTTAGCTCTTGCTCTTTTCTTGTTTACACATGTACACAACACGATAAATAATAAGCGTCTATGTTAAAGTTTACCTAATCTAAAACTATATCCAATTAATACCAATTATATACATAGAATGGTAAATAATAAAAATATAACAAATTGAAACTTATGATTATTTCCATATAATTTTACGCAAATATTGTTGCAAACAAATTACAATTTGAAAAAAGACAACAACAATTAACAGTTCGCTACAATATTTGCGTAAAATTACAGGAAATAATCATAAATATAACTTGCCTATTTCTTAACTGGTATTTCAATATTTGTACAAATATTAAGATCGGATGTTGATGACGTATAGTTGTCGGCATTGAATAGGCTCCTTTGTCTTATAAAGTAAAATGTAGATAGTGTTGATTAATTTCGGCGAGTAGGATTGAGCCACGATAACATAGTTGGCAGTGCACCTGACCCGGCATGTCATGGGGTGCGGGTTCAAATCCCGCTCGTGGAATTTTTTCAACACTTTGTCTTTTTTCAAATTGAAACTTATTCTAGGTTAATGTTGACAACTTTATGAAGTTTTCTTAATAAGTGGAAGATGCCGAGCGAGGGTATTTTCATGGAAAATATGTTGTTATTAAGTTTTTAACTTTCCCATACAAAGCCTCTATTGACCGAGCATGGTTTGTATGGAAAAGTTAAAAAAAAATCTCGTTTTTTTACTTATGTTTCTTGGAAAAAGTTGTTCAGTTCATGGTCTGATCAACCCCACCTGCGGAATTAAAACGATCAAAAAGTGACGGTGTATACGATAGGTGTTACATTTAGAAGGCCACCGGTGTGAAGGGTATGTCCAGTTACATTTAGCTACTTGGTGAACAACGTGTCTGTTATATTCATGGCGGTTATACATAGGCTGCGAAGACCGCAGATCTTCTTTAACGACACAATCGAAAAAAACAGAAATCTTTATACGGAAATCAGTTTATCTGTAAACTGTAATGCAGTCATTTGCCTTGTACGGGTAGGTATACAATTCACATCATCATCATCATCATCAGCTCATTTTATGTCCTTACTTACTGCTAGGGCACGAGCCTTTCCTATGGATGGATAGGGAGACTGGGCCATAAACCACCACACGGGCCCAGTGCGGATTGGTGGTTGTTAACGACTGCTAATGTAGCCGGGACCAACGGCTTTACGTGCCTTCCGAAGCACGGAAGAGCTCGAGATGATAAATTTTTGATCACCCATCCGATGACCGGCCTAAGCCAAAATTGCTTATCCTCAGCACTCGCAGACCGGGTGCGTTAACCACTGCGCCATCGAGCTCCTCACAATACACATGTGTTTTTCCAATTAAAAATAGTACAGAGTGGTGTTTAATAAAGTTGTTTTCCGCAATGTCGTGAATCACAAAATGGAAAGTTAAATATTATGCCCTTAGTTATATTTCTTACCAATATCTTTATATATAAGGTCACATTTTATCAACTGCAAATATTCTGAGGATAAATTCAACAACATATATAAACTATTTTTATGAAAAAACCTTAAATTTTTATAAGCTAGTTTTCAAAAACGCCAAAAGACATTTCGATTAAAAAGAAAAATAAAGCACTTTCGGTAGTTTCAATTCAAAGGAGCCGAAACAGAGAGGCCGCAATGCCTTCACCGCTTACACGTGCCCCTAGTTTCATTCAAAAAAACCGATAGAGAGGCCGCTCTTAAAAATATTACAATTTTTGTGTCGGGAAAAGTAAAAAAAAACTACCCTAATTTTTTTTTAATGCTAGGGCCTTATTTCTCTGATATAATTAGATGTTTTGTCAAAATAAGGATATTTAATTCTTCAATACGTGTGTAGGTATGGCAGCGAACTCGTAAACGGTTGGACCGATTTGATGTCATTTTTTTGGGTTGCTCTCCGGATGGTTTGGATTCACAATTGGACCCGATTAGTGGCGCGCTGTAATAAGAGTTCGAGGTAATTTTTTTTAAAACTATTATCGGTTACGGATGTTAACTGCAACGAACGAAGTCTGGAGCGGGCCACTAGTGTAGGTACAGACGTCTCAGCACAACCACATCCAAGCTATCCAATACTGTCAAATTTATTCAATTAATATTCAACTACATGCCCAAGACATAGAGTTCAAAGTCTATTGTTGAAATTTGATAGTTTGTGGTAGTTTGGTGTGCTGGCGTGTGTACTAAGATATAAGCAAAGCTCAAGGGCGTAGTGGCTACAGGGCCGTAGCGAAGGGGGGCAATGCCCTACCATAATATACCAATGCCTTACCTTAATAAAATACCTTAATAATCAACTAATAATAAGCAAAGTACTGTAAAGCAGATTTAAGACGGAAAAAAAATACTGGCGTATAGTGGCCTTTGGTCTTACAGTCATAATATATAGGGTGTAACAAAATTCCCTTAAATGCCGAATGGGGGTCATTCCACCCATCAATACCAACAACTTTTACTGTGGCTCTAACTTCGAAATCGCAATTTAAGAGAATTTTGTTACCTGTATATCATCCCGACAATTACATAAGTATTAACCTGACTCGTACATGTTCACAAATCAAGGCCACCAAAATTCGATTGACCAGAACAGATCAAGTAACTTTTTTACTTCCGCCCTACCTGTAACCACAGCTGCCCTACTTTAAAGTTCAATTAAAGTAAGTAAATTCAAGTCTAGCTACGGCCCAGAGGCTAGCGCGTTCAGGCCCACCCTTGTTTACGAGGAGTAGCAAGCAAAATGCTTAGCAACTATCGCATTTATTTATTTATTTATTTATTAGGTACACAAAACAGATAAAAATTAAAAAATAACAAAAAAGCATGATAATTGTATAAGAGCTAAATTTTTATCTAAAAACATGTGTACACATCATGATTAATAATTAGCGTCTATGTTAAAGTTTACCTAATCTAAAATTATATTCAATTAAAAACTAATTATATACATAATAATGGTGAATAATAGAAATATAACAAACTGAAAACTTATTCTAGGTTAATGTTTGTCAACATTTTATTTAAAAAAAAATGAAAATGAAAATGAAACATTTATTATTAATAATTGGGAGATGCCGGACTGAGAATTTCCCGGACATTTTTCTTAAATTCATGTATTTTCATGGAAAATATGTCGATGTTGTTATTAAGTGCAACCAGTTCATTGTATAGACGGCACATTCTGACAATGGGATTGTAATATGATGTATTATTTTTATAGACATTTAGTACAAAGGTCTTAGGCGCCCTTGTTCGATACAAAGTATTTATTTGAATGAGTGAAAGCAATTTAGGGGAGTCGATTATTGAGTGCAATATTTTAAACAAGTAAATTAAATCATACAGTTCTCGACGAACCGCAAGCGAAATAACACCAAACTTAATCATTCGAAGTTCGTAGGAATAAAGAGACCTGCCTAGATGAAAGCGATAAGATAGAAATCTTAAACACTTTTTCTGAATGCCTTCAATACTTTCTATGTGTATTTTATAGAATGGGCTCCAAATTGTACAACCGTATTCTAAAATACTACGTATTATGCTGTAATAAAGACATAATACACTTTTTGGTTTCTTAAAACCTTTTGTGGATCTAAATATAAAACCTAAAAGACCATTACATCTTTTTAACACATGTTCATAATGTTGACGGAATGAAAGTTTATCATCAAAAATAATGCCAAGGTCCTTTGCAGTAGTGCATCGAGACAAAGCGCAATTGTTCAATTTGTAGTTATAATTGTGTGGTATTCGTTTTCTTGTAAAAGATATGACAAAACATTTATTGTTATTTAGGTACATATTATTGCTTACGCACCAATCTTTAACTATGTCAATGTCTTTTTGAAGAGTGCAACAGTCATCAATGTTTTTAATACTAGTAAATATTTTAAGGTCATCTGCATAAAGTAGGCATTCACAGTTTAGTCGGTCAATTAGATCGTTAATAAAAATTGCAAATAGCAAAGGGGAGAAATGGGAACCTTGAGGAACACCTGAGGTCACGTCGATAGCAGCAGACTTGTATCCCCTAAGAGCTACTAATTGACTTCTATGTGCAAGATAAGAGCATAGCCATCTATAGAGATTACCCTGAATACCGTATTTGTATAATTTGTAAGATAAAATTGAATGATTAACCTTATCAAATGCCTTAGAAAAATCTGTATATATATAGAGTCCTCTTGGCCACCAGCTGCAAAAACGTTACATAAATAGTTCTTATATTCTAGGAGATTAGTAATAGTGGAGCGACCCTTTACAAAGCCATGTTGTTTTTCAGAAATTGATTGCTTCACATGATTATAAATATAACCGTATATAACCGACTCAAATACTTTAGCGAGACAGGATAAAATACTAATGGGTCGATAGTTCTCACATTCAGATCTACACCCATTTTTATAAATAGGGACGACATAATGTTCAATAAACCTTCCATAATGCAGGGAATACACCAGAATGGAGGGATTTATTAAAGATAATTGTTAATGGGAGACTAATTTCTTTGGAGCATGCTTTTATAAAAGCTGAAGGTATGTTATCGGGTCCCGCGCCCTTATAGCTGTTTAATTTTTTTAACTTATTAAGTACTTCTTCCTCCGTTATGGTTAAATTGGAAATTACATTAGAGTTGTTTATAGAAACATTGCATGTGTGACCCGAGATACTAGGGTAGTTTTCGTAAACCGATCCAAAGTATTTTGCAAAAAGTTCACAAATTTGCACGCTGTCCGAACTAGTTTCGTTTCCGTATTTCATTGTCTGAGGAATAGTGCAACTTCTTTTTTTTGAGTTTATAAATCGGTAAAACAATTTGATATAGACCGCCGGATGGATGACATCCGCGATCTTGATACCCGCAAAACCAAAGTAATCGCAGATGCGTTGCTGGCCGAGGAAGGAGTTGGATCTCGAGGAGGAAGTAGGAATTGGGAGAGGGGGAGGGGTGAGAGATGGGCCTCCGGTACTTTCACTCACCAGACGAAACACAACAGCAACGAGTGCTTTTGTTTCACGCCGATATTCTGTGAGAAGATGTTATCGCAGTTGTTGAAACCCGCCAATCCCACATTGACCAAGGTGGTGGATTAAGGCCCAATTTCCCCATTTGCTATTGTTTGTGGCAGAAGGTCTTTGACCCCATCAACAACCAGCAACATAACGTTTATAAGCTGATGATGATGATACGATATTAAATATTTTACAACGTGAACGTGACATAGATTATTCAAATCGTTTAGCGCAAACGAGCTTCGCTTTAAAAAGCTTAAAACGATGATTGCAAGTCATTACGGACATTAACCGATTTTCTGCATTATTTTCTGGTTCCCGTACCAGTCACCTTTAGCGCAAACAAGGATGCAATAGAAACTTTAAACCCTATTTATGAGCTGTCAGAGTAAAGTCGTAAATGTGAAATTGTTCTTGGCTTTGGATAATGGTCCATTTAATGTATTTGTGACTGCAGCGCCTAACCGTGCCATACGTATCGGCCGGGACACGGCTCTTCGATTAACATAAAATCGAGTCGACCGCTCGCGAGCGCGTGGGCGAGGCCCGTGCGCATCCAACACACAATGCCATTTACAACTTCCAAAACGTAAATGCCTTCGCGAAGTAAAAAGATCTTACTTCTATCTCTTAACGCGGTACAGCATAGTTATCGGCTAAATGTTTCGTGACCGCTAAACCGAGTCTGTCATCATTAAGCTGGGAGATGTTGCAACGACATCGCTCGAGAAATAATTAGCAGTTAGCCGACCTCGCGGCTCGCCGAAGAAAAACCGCACGGGCCGACATTGACCCGCCGCGGCCGTGCCACCATTGCGAAATATATCGTTTTGTGTGATTTTTTTTCCGGTTTTAAAAACACACGTAACATCCACACGGCTAATTGGCCAGAACAAAAAATAACTGAAGCCGGCTGACCACTGGCCGCCAACACCGCGCGATTTCTATCCGGTCCATCTGTAAACCGATTATTATAACCGCTTACGGGATCAATAATTCATGTCCAATTAGCTGATTACCGCAGGATGTAGTTAAGTGTCATTTATATTTCATAGAGTATCGTTTCAATTAATTTACTCCATTTAAATAGCGGTTTACAATGTAGTAGTACGTGCCAGGGCCGTACCGACGCGGAGTTGCGATATGACGCACCGATAACATTCCGGTATCTACAGCCTCTACAGGTATCTGCCACGAAATTCTCGGCGCGGACGGACCAAAGCTGAGCCATACTTGAGGCTGATTGGATCTAGACGTGCGTCCGAACGCGTGGAATCCCTGGGCGATTGATTGAAGCGCGTCATCCATTGCGTTCGGTGCGCCAATCTGGTATTGGGGGCTGTTCTCGCAGCGCATTGCCCCGCATTCCGCTGGTTGACGACGTGGCATATTCGGCGAGAGACCTCGTCATCGGAGATAGAATCGTGACAGAGAATTCGTCGGCCGCTGCCAGTGGAATGCGAACGGTAATTGATTTGTCCTGCGTAATCGACGCAGGATTGACAGGGATATTGGAGCGGCCGAATCATGCGGCCAGACCGGCGTAGATAACGGCGACATGCTTCTTGTTAACAAAACATAACTGATTGATATTATTCTAATCGGTTTCTAAGTTATGTTTATCACACTAACTACATTAAAGACTAGTAGGTGATGTAAATGAGGTATTGATAACACAGAGGAAATAACAATGTAAGTGCTTGTTTGTAATTAACACCTACACGATTTCTCCCAAATAAGGCCTCAAATGTATATTTTGTAAAGATTGTCGCGTGACGAGCGGTGTTTAACTTGCTGCCCTTGACGCGGAAAATTCTCTACTAAAACAATTGAAGTACAAGTACCATTGCTTATTAAAAAGGAAAGTGTCTAAATCGCCTGCAGATGAATAGATGTAGTTAAGAGCCTTAGGTGAAATGTTGTATTATCGTTTTTTAGCCAAACGATAAAATTAACCAAGTAAATTGCGCTCCGTGCAGAAGAACACACATTGATGGATACTTGATTGCGTCAAAATAATCCAAAGGCTTGAATGAAGAGAAGAAAACTGTTTGCTTTAAACTACTATTTGATTATACTACTACGAGTTTACAATCACAAGTCATACACGTTTTACTGTCAGATCATTCTGTTTATCTTACAGCATATTTCGAGATCCATAAATCAAAATTAGCGGCATATAACTTTCACTAATTACTGTCGGTTTTCTTAAGAATCGATGAAATATCGTTATCGTCCGGCGATCGGTCGCACGCGAGCGACTGGTCGTCGGATGCGCGAACTCAAATAAAATTAATATTCATAGCCGTTGTATTTATTGGCTTTCAATTAGTATAATCTTAATGGTGCATTAACATACGCGCGGGCGGCGTTGGCGCATTACCATAGCCGTTGGTGGGTTGCCAGTCCAAATCTACGGGTTTTTCGGGTAAATTTGATGTGTCTGCTCACGGATCTACTCACGTTTCTTTTACACACTTAGTTTATCCTGATGTTCAGAACCCTTTGCTGGGTTAGTGACCAAAGGAGACGACAAAGCTAAATCTACTCATAAACATACAATATATAAAAAAGAAATCCTGGCCAACTGACTGGCCGTAAGGATACGTCAGTACGTAGCAAACGTTACATTTTCTTTTGGGTCTTGCTGCCTGCAGCGTTTGACGTAATCGGTTCTCTTGTTTTTATGATTTTAGTCATACGCAGAGTGTTGAAAACAATGTTGATGGTATTATATGTTGTAATTACCTAAGTGATATCCTTCATTCTCATTTTAAAAATATTGCATCCGTCAAATGTCCTTAATTGAAATGAGATGCAATTTTTTTCATGTACCTACTCGTTAGCACATTTTTTTCAACTCCCAGTGTCATCTCAAGAGTCTTATCTTATTTAACTTAACGTAAATATATATTTTTTTCGGGATAAAAATTAGCCTAAAGTACTCTTAGATCATTCAACCATCTCAGTGAAAAATCCTGGTCGATGAGTTGTTCCGTTCTGATATGTCAAAAAGCAGAACATCAAACAAACTTTCGTAATAATATTTTTTAACTGAATCATTTTTCGACGACATCCAATCGATTGCCTACAAAATTTAAAAGCGTAGGGCTTTTAATTTTTGTAGGTAAATTGGAAACTTGGTCTTTGTATATCATCATTTAATATATTAAATCTTTTGGTTTCATCATTATCATCATCCTCAGCCTGCAAACGTCCACTGCTGAACATAGGTCTTCCCAATGGATCTCCACCAATGGTTTATTTATTTAAATATAATCTGACCTTAATGATAAATTACATTTCAATCAGTAACAAAAAGGGGATGTAAATCCAAATCTTACTGGTATTAGATTATGTCTTACGTCAGTGTTCTAACAAATTGCCTGTAGGTTGATTGATATAGTTATTATTTCCGTACCTTTTTACTAGGTACCTAATTTTAGATGACAAATATTTACTATAATACGAAGCGGTTGTTCATTTTTGACATTATATAGAAATTTTATTCACCGTAAATAAAGTCTATTAAAGGTTCCACAATACTTACGTTCCTAAGTTATTAATATCCGCTTTCATCGCCGTTCGCAAATAATTTACACATCCAGATCGCAAACATTATTTGCCTCACCGCACAGCATTGGGTCATTACGGTTCTAATGTGCTGTACTCGTCGACATTTTGCAAGATAAATGGCCGACTAAAATGGTATCAAATGTTGGCTGTCCTGCCCTGTCCTAGATCGGGTTCGAAAAACTACGTAAATGGGCAGTTGGGAGTGTGGATGGCAACACTGGTCGCGGAAGGCCCGCAGCCGATGACCTCTGGCGACCGGTTCCGTCCCGCCCGCGTACCGCGCCCCCCTTAGCCCTCGCGCGATTCGTTTCATTACGTTATTATTATATTAAATGGTACAATACACATTGTAGGCATTAGTTGGCCGCGACGTCCCGAGAAAAGGTAATGCACGAGTATGAGTATGACCGCCCCGTCTGTCGTCCACTTGCTTTTATTTGAACGCCTGAGGATTAACGTGCCGATCTTTATGGTCGCTTCGAATGGTGGTTTGTTCTTCGTGGTCGACGTTGTCCTCTATTCTAATAGTGTTATTACCCTGTTGAATACATAAATATAGACTTAGAGAAATAAATATTTACATATATTTTTTTTATAATTTAACATATTTATGATAATTGGTGATAAGCGATTTATTTATATGAGCAGGCACTATTTGATTATGACATAATGTGTTTTGATTAATCGGAATCCGGATTATGTTTAGACTTATTTTTGACACTTCCAATCGAAAATATACGTAAAATTATTAAACATTGTACATATATGTATATGTGACGTAAACGACCAATAACGTATGAGCATGGATTTTATTTTGGATATTCATTAAATGGATTGTGATGATTTAGAACTTTCGTACTAATTGGGTACCTCTTTGGACACTAATAAAGTTTTTTTTTATAAAAGAAGGAGGCAAACGAGCAGGCGGGTCACCTGATGGAGAGTAATCACCGCCGCCCATGGACACCCGCAAAACCAGAGGAATCGCAGACGCGTTGCCGGCCTTTAAAGTTGCTGATGTATTTTGGCAATCAATACTTAAGAACTTTATTACTAATTCATTAATCTATGAATTTTGATATATTGAATGTCCCTATGACGACGGACCCCGCAAAGGGTTCCAAACCTCAGGATAAAATAATCTAAATCAATGTGTTAAATAAACGCGGGTAGATCAGTAAAAGTTGTTTTATAAAAATGTGTACTGTTCGCGTAAACTTAAGAAAACAATATGTTTGATATAGGATTAGGTTACTAGGATTTTGTAGATGCTTACATAGTTTTGTATGGAAAAATAGCCGCCTATGTGACGAACTTGTGAAACTAACTTGACACTAGGTCACAGATTAAGTATAGCAGGTGGCGCTGCTTCGAATCTAGATTCCATACAAGTTGGAGTTAGAAGATAACTTTTACTAGATCGAATTGCGAAAAAAAAATGTTACGTTTTATTTGCAATTCGAACAAGTAATTGAATACAAATATTTGTATGGCAATGGTACAGTAGTGCCTCCTAGTGACGAATGAGGAGAGATAAAATGTTGCGAACAAACTCTCGAAAAACTAACTAATCGAAAAGCAAATAAAACATGCACTACATACTATTTATAATAATAATAATAATAAATCATTTATTTCGGAATAAGTTGTATATACATTTCCATATTAGTTATTTGTTAGTAACAATTATGACTTATAACTATGTTAATTTTAGTACGTATACAAACACAAAAACTTATTTATTTTGCAGCCAGGTTCGAGGGCTTGACCTGGATAGTAGTCCAGTGTCTTAAAATCGCCCCCTCGAACCTATTTGCAACCGTTTGCAGAATGCTGTTGGGGCTGGCGCGTACCCGCCGCCATAAAGATGCAATACGTTTGCGCATCACACCATAAAAATCGTCCGTGCGCGCTTCCGCAAACATACCAGAGGCACTGCAGTGTCGCCTCAACCCCATCAGCGCCCTGAAAGCATTATTATACTGGATACGCAGGACGCTGTAAGCCTTTTTAGTATATTCGATCCACAGGCTGCATGTGTAAAATGACTGGCAAAACGCCCTGAATAACGTCACTTTGACGTCTTTAGTACACTTTGCAAACCTGCGGATAAGCATATTGCTTCTAACTGCCAGCGCCCTACGCTCCCTCTCCACGTCCATGTCGTCGTGCTGGTTTGCAGTGACCCAGTGTCCCAAGTATTTAAATTCTGATACTACTTTAAGTGGAGTACCGTATAACGTGACTGGCGGTATTGTGGGATAGTGTTTGGTACCCGCCTTAAACACCAGCATCTCGCTCTTACTGACGTTATACCGGAGACCATGAGCGTCTGCATACCTCTCACATATCCCGACTAGTTTTCTGAGGGCGCTAATTGACGGACTCAGTAGCACCATGTCGTCGGCATAGCTAATGTTGTTTACAAATGTGCCATCTATAGAACAGCCTACCATAGTGCTACTGAGCTCCCCAATCAGCCGGTTAACGTACAAGCTGAAGAGCTTAGGCGAGGTTAACCCCCCCTGCCTCACCCCGCACCGCAGCCCGTACGGCTCGGATAGTGACCCCGCCCACCTCACCATATTGTTCTGGCTGGTGTACCAAAACTTGAGCAGTTCTATGAGCTCTCCAGGCAATGTCGTCTCCTCATACAGTTTTTGCCACAGTTTGTTGTAAGACACCAAATCAAAAGCCTTTGACAGGTCCAAAAAACATGCATACACAGGTGTGTTCCTGTCTGTGTAGTAACGAACAGTATGCTTGAGACACAGTATTGCTGTCTCAGTAGAAAGCCCTGATCTGAAACCAAATTGGGCATCATGAAGAGTAAGATGTTTGTCAAGCTGACCATCAAGCATACTGTCCATCACCTTGGCTACAATTGTGGCTAATGATATGGGTCTGTAGTTATTCTTATCTGAGGCATCACCTGTACGATTTTTAAATTTTAATTTCTATTTGAAATAAAACTTTTTGTTTCAATACAGGCGTTATTGAGAGCATCGAGAGGTCGAAAGGTAATACGTTCGACCCGATGCACGAAAGTTCTGGATTCAATCCCAGGTTGAGCATAGTGTGTTTTTCGGTTTTCTCGCTGCATAGCCCACATTTGGCAAGCGCAATGATTAAGCCAATACTCATAAATTATAGCGACGACTTGATCTCAATGGTAGAGGTAAAGGTCTTTAGTTAGCAGTGGAACAGTATAGGCTATATACTTACTAAATAAGCAATATTGAGAGTCGGAACTACTTCTTATTCTCGTTAACATTAACGATCGAATGGCAAAATGGAACAAGCACTGGACACTCATGCGTCTGACCGAAATAAAACCTTTTTGCTTCAATATCAGTATGATTAAGACTCGTCTCCGTCCTAATTTAATACAGACTCGTTAGTATAGCACGCGGGGTATCACGTCACCCCCAGTACTTTTGATAGTGTCCGCTCTACTTTAGTTGTCACCAGGTGGCGCTGTTACTTCTATTCCATACAAATTGTAATGGTTACCTAGATTTAACTTCATACTTATCAGTACTCTGATCGAAATAATACCTTTTTGTTACAATATCAGCATTATAAAGACTCGGTGTCTCCGTACTAATTTAATACAGCCTCTCGGTAGTATAGCACGCGGGGTATCACGTTATCCCAGTACTTTTGATCGTGTCTGCTCTCCTTTATAAAACCGACTTGTCAGTAGCCACTAGGTGGCGCTGCTGCTTCGATTTCATACAAATTGTAATAGTTACCTAGCTTTAACTTGATATTTATCAGCACTATAATCGAAATGAAACCTTTTGTTACAATATCAGTATTATTAAGACTCGGTGTATCCGTCCTAATATAATACAGCCTCTTGGTAGTATATCACGTGGGGTATCACGTTACCCCAGTACTTTGATCGTGTCCTTACTCCTTTATTTGTGTCGGCGTCGTCGGCGTCCTTTATTTTTCGGCCGCTTTGGGACGGCCGCCGACCGCACCGTTTAACGAAGACCGCAAAGCTGGCTGTGCTTGTAAGTCCCACTTTATGGATATTAAGAGGGCGTATAAACCTAGAAAAAAAACAGATTCCACCCGCGCCCCTTTCACGCCCCGCTTTCGTCCGTGCGTACGGCGTGGCGGCCAACGCAACAGATTGGCAGGTCGCTCCCTCGTGTGTACTCGTGTTTAGTGCGATCGCGCACAGTATACCTAAAATAATCAGATAAAAACCGGCTAAGTGCGAGTCGGATCACCTAGCTGTACTTCGAAACACTAAAATACTCTTTGCTGGTGGTAAATAATACGCAAAGGTAAGTAATGATATCATATATTTTTATTATATATTGCTACTTTAAATATTTAATATTGTTTTATTTTATAAAGGCGTAGGTGCCATGAAATCTAAGCATTTTTGTATTATGTAGATTATTTTTTGTATCATGTAGATTATATTATTCCTTTCAGTCGCACTTTGCTATCGACAGAAGTAACTGCAACAGTCAGCGGTTGCTGTCGACACGTTAAAGGTCAAAGGCCTACCATCCGACGCTACAGTTACCTCTATTGATACCAAAGTGCTGCTCGTGTGTAAGTGCTCTTACTGTTATATCTCTTCTTCAAAGAGTGTCGACAATGTAAAAAAAAGAAGTCTAATTTTATTACAAAAATATCGCTTTATTTACATAGATTCATAGGTTTACATTTTTTTTTTCAGAATTCGTACCCTGGCTTGTACCTGTACTGCAAAGAACAGACAGAAAGAAGGTAAGTTAAAAACATTTTTGCATTAAATTACATATGTATTTAAGGTCTGTTCATTCTAACTTGTCTTAAAATGTAACAATCTTTATAGGACTTACTATTGAAATTTAATGAAAAATTTTATTGTTTTTTTAATGGTAAAAAAAAACTAAAATATTGTTTACACTTAAGATAAACAGACTTTCTGTAATCAAAGTCAAAGTCAAAGTGTCAAATATTTTGTATTCAAATAAACTTTAGAAAAGTACTTTTGAATCGTCCAAACATTTTTTTTACCTACTACCCATTCAGGACGTCTATTTTTTAGTTGTGGAGAAGAATGGGCGCAAGAAACTCCACAGTTTTAATATAAGTAACGACATTTACAAAATTATATGCCGTTATCAAGTTATACAAATTTAAAATTACTTAACAATATTTTAAATTAGAAATACCTGTTGGGGTGATTGAAGCATTTTTAACCCATGCTGTTTTGTCTTGAATGTAATCAGACACTTTATAATAAGCTTTTTTACAAAGCTTTTCTTTAATGACGATTTTAAATTAAATCATAAGACAAAAGAGGAATTCTCTTGCAAAATGTTTGGTAATATTTTAAATAAATGTGTAATTAATTCTAAGAAAAGCCCGTCTCAACCTACAATTATTAAAAATGTTCAGTCAATCAGTATGGTTCACCAGAACATTCAAGGAATGATGGGCAAAGATCCAGAGATTGCATTGTTCATGAACGATAATAAAGTTGATATTCTGTGTATTACTGAACACTGGCTTAAAGATCATCAGTTCATGTTCAATTTTAATAATCATTTGGTAGGTAGTTCGTTCAGTCGAGTAAATTCAATTCATGGTGGCTCCTTAATTATAGTTGATAAGAAGTTAAAATTAAAGGAAAGAAAAGACATAATGAGCCTCTCGGTTGAGCAAACAATAGAAATAGCTTGTGTGGAGCTGGAGCGACTTGTTTTATTAAGTGTATACAGGCCTCCGTCAGCATTGTATGATTATTTTGAAAAAGTAATGGATGAAGCATTATATAAAATCCGCAATGTAGGTAAAAAGATAGTTGTTTGCGGTGATTTTAATATTAATTTGTTAGAAAAGTCTACAGGTTCTATCAAAATTAAAAATTTATTTCAATCATATAATTTGAATAATTTATTTTTGGAGCCGACTAGAATAACTGCCACTTCGGCCACTTGTATCGATAATATATACACTGATCTAGTACCTCTGTCTAAACTCATTATTAATAAACTAGACTCTGATCATTGTGGCCAAATGGTCAGCCTTCCACATCAGTGTCAGCAAGTGAAGAAACAGATTATCACTGTTGTACCAAAAACTGCAGGTCGTCTGGAACGCTTCAAAACAATCTCTATGATAATATATGTTATGTAGAATATAATGATAACCCAAATAAATTTTATAATGATTTCTTTTATAAATATTGTTTAGAATTTAATAAAACTTTTATTCCAAAGATGATCTCGGTTAGTGGTACTGTTACTTTTAGTGAATGGGTTACAATTGGTATCCACAAAAGTAGAAAGCGACTTTATGAGCTATATGATGAACGCAACTATAACACCAGTGAAGATTTCAAATTGTATGTCAAAAAATATTCTAAGTTATTTAAAACAGTATGTCGATTAGCAAAGGCAAAATTCCTGAGTTCAAAGATTAAGCTAAGTGATAACAAAATAAAAATGACATGGAATATTATAAATAGTGTAAATTAAACTGGAAATGTCAAAAGTCGTAACAACGAGTACAAATTGAGCTTCGAAAATCAAATCTTAACTTCTGATGCTGATGTTGCTGCGGCATTTGAGAAGTTTTTTACTGATATTCCAGTTTCAACTACAAAGACTTTGGACTCCACTGTAGCTGAAGCGGTTCTAAAGGAAAATGTCAAACCTAGTGAAAACCATTTTAGTTTTCAAAAAATTGATTTTAGAGATATAATTAAAACTTTTAACACTCTTAATAAAAAAAAGACTGCTGATTTGTGGGGTAATTCCGTTGACGTCACTAAATCCGTTATTGAGACAATAGCTCCAGTTTTAGCTTGCATATTTAACGAATGTATTGACTGTGGTGTTTTTCCTGACCTAATGAAGCACAGTAAAGTAATTCCATTATACAAATCAGGTAGCACATCTGACCCCACTAACTTTAGACCAATTTCTGTGCTACCCACATTTAGTAAAATATTTGAAAAGATAATTCTGGACCAAATTCAAGTTCATTTTTATAGAAATAAGCTTTTACATTCATTTTTCAGGTATCGCGAGGCATTTCATCTGCGAGCTCTTCGAGATCTACGAGATCTTCGAGCTGGATTGTACAGTCAGCAACGACAGACTTTTCATGTGTTAACATATAAAAAAATCAATATTATGTTTACATTCTATGGTTTTTATAAAAATAAATATACGAATAGCTTTAAATTAAACAACTGTAACGAACTAACAGAGTTGATGAGAGATTTTTGCGTACGAGTTTGACCGGATAGCATACATCGGCTTGTAAGATATTACGACATTTACGAGCTGCAGCAGTTCTGAAATACAAAATAATTGTAAATCACAAGTTTGTACGGTAATATACGAAGTATGATACAATACTTCCAGAATAGCTAATTCAACTTAATTATGTATGTACTGTGAAAAAAAATTACTATACATACTGCCACCAATACGAGTGGTCAAAAGCATCGTTCTGTTTTGCATATACTATACCCGGTACCCGCGTCGCCGTCATTGCTTCAGCGCTTCTAATACATTGTATAGTGAGCTCTAAAGTTAATGCGTAAGGGTCGATATTTCAAGGTGAGACTACTCATCACCAATGAAAAGAAATAATAACAATATTATGATAATAATATCTTATTTTAACGAAATATTTTCTCGGCGCCCTGAGCACAGAAACACAGTCCTCTCGTCTCAACAGAGTGATCGCGACTAATCGATGAAACAAAACATGCCTGTTACCTCGGGTCAGGTGCGACAGACTGGAGCGTTCTGCACGGAATAAGAATGTCGTAAGCGCCGAATTAGTTTTAGTTTATTTACTCGTAAAATATACATTTTTTTTTCAAATCGCTAATACAGTCGCTCGGTAATATAATTTGATATTATGTGTTAAAATATTGGCTCAGTAATATGCGTCAAATTGAAAATAAATTGATTCTAGTTGAAAAGTAGACGTAAGTTTGTGATTTTATTTTATCGATAAAATTTTAATATATTATGTTTTCGCTTAAGCCAGTCCCTTTCAAGTATGCTGTAGTATCTATGATATTTTTTTCGGGTAAATCGTGGTTTATCTTCTAGTGTTAAAATCAAATCTACGATTGGTGATTTACCTTTATACCCCCTCTTAACCGCTAGTTGTATAAGGCAGATGTATCATATTTGTGGTGGGAATCGGCAAGGTGTATTTTTAATTCACAAATTCAATACCTAAGATATGGGTAAACTAGTTTGGGTACGTAGTACACTACCAGGTACTAATTCAATTATTTTGCACTACTAACCTTAATTTGGAAACTCTATAATAAGCGGTAAACTTGAATCAGCGCCGGCGTAGAGCATTCCTAATTGTTACAGAATAAGCTTTTAGTGACGGCTTATTATATTTATTTTAAAATGTATGTTTCTTTCTGTATATATTTTATATTTTTCCAGAAGCCTCAGGCTGGATAAAACATACATCGTTAGTAATAAAATAACTTTGCATATTCAATATAAGTATACTATACAAAGTGCATAATCCATAATCTTTTCTAGGGTACACACCCTACAAAAGCTGGCCAATTAGAACCTTTTTATTAGTCAGAGCTATCGAGATCAAACTTATAAGCTGTCTCGTTAGCAAGCCGGCCTGCGTGTCAAAATATCGGCGGCAGGCGTATAGACTGTGAGGGCCTACCCGGCGCTGGGGCGGCGCGGCGTGGTCCACCAATTTGTTCTCTACGTTAGGGTGGTCTTGTATACGGATTTTCATAGGATCTTTTCTAAGACCACAACTTGTTTTTTTAAATTGAACATAGAAATCGAAAGCGCTCCTAAGGGACGTGATCCACCGATTCGTGCTCTACGTTAAGGTGGCTACTGGCGTTATGGTACAGAAGTACGGATTGCCATATGATCATTTTAGGACCACTTCTTGTTTTTTTATTAAACATCGTCGATTCATTCGCGATCAATGCGGGATTTCCTTAGTAAATACTACGACTACGATTTACTTTAATAAAATATTGCTGGCTCGTGCAGACAGCGGAGGAGAGCGTGTCTACACGGCGTGGTCCACCAATTTGTTCTCTACGTTACGGATGGATACATCAGTGCGGATTTTCATAGAATATTTGCAACGAAAGTGTCTTGTTTTTTAATAAAATACCATGGAGAACGTGCCTACATGCCGTAGTCCGCCAATTTGTTATATAAGTAACTGAAATTCTGTTTATTTACAATTTACTACGCGGGCGAGCGAAGCGACTAGCGAGGCGTTGTCCGCGCGTGCGGTTGACCTTACTCGTTCGTGTAGGACATGCGAAATGCTGATAGTTCACTTTTTTTAAAACTCGCGTGTTTTAAAATTTGCTATAACCTTTTTAACTAAAAGGGATGTAGATAAGTTACTAGTTTACCTCCTTAAACGCGTCCGTCGTCTAACCTGTCGCGGTGTATTGTTAGTTGATCCGTGATAAAGCTTTTTTTTCTATTTTTTTTTTGTTGAAAGCTACTGGGATCTGCCACATAACAAGCCACATATTTTGAGTAAGGTGTAGAGTTTGTGAAGTTAGGGCTTGTAGAATTAGGGCGTGAAGAGTTAAGAGCTTGACTCTACGTGATCTGATAACTTTTTTTCAGTGCAAGCCATATGGTCTCGTCTTGGCAACATTTTACATGAAAATGTTTTTGGTGGGTTTATTTGTTAAAATTTAATGTCGTCGGAAAATCGACCTAGGCGTGATCCACCATTTTGTTCTCTTTTGGATCTTTCCTTCAACTGCAATTTGTTTTTTGTTAAACTCGGCATGATGACCGTAGAAAGCGCGCTTACCAAGCCACCAACAAAATAATTAAGTGATAAGAAATTATCACATATACATTTAACTGTATTCCATTGCAAATAGCCCTGAAGCAATATAATGTTAAAGAGCGAGGCTACTACTATACACTTCCCCAAAAATTGTTATTAGAGTGACAAGTCACAAAAGATTATATAAAAAAATATTTACTATCGCTTTTCTACACTTTACAATACACACATAAAATTGTAAATTTATCTTACAAACTTTAACTTGTCCCGGAAAATTGATAACAATACGTACCACCCCTAGTTAGGACGTCAGATTTCGAGGGCCTCGTTACGAGTAAGCTCCAATTAGACTTATCCCTAATTAAGAGATGCCAATAAATTACCCTCCATCACAGGCTAACGAAGACGCGCCACTAATAACGTTAATTGATTTTGAGTAATGAGCCTGACTTTTGATGGAGCCGGAGGCCGGGCCGCCATCGATCGCGCTCGTGAATAAACTTCAAATGTGTGCACTAGTACAAGCTGGGTAGAACTGGTAATTCTTGGAAATGTTTCTTTTTTGATGCACTACAGCAAAAATACTATCTAACTAAATATTTTGGCTAAATTAGACAAAGCCTAAAACAGAGTTACAATTTTTTTAAAGTGAGGCAAGGCAAAGTCTGAAACCGGTGATAATATTTAAACAGAGTTACAATATTTTTAATACGCTTTGTAGTACTAGGGTGTATTCGTAACGTGAAGGTGAATGTCACTTTGGTATGCTGGTAAATGTTGTAATGATCTAATCAGAGTGCTTAGGGCGAGTTTTAATTGCAGCCGAAAACTGAAATTTGTATGACAAAGTTTTTACTAACGAAAACTAAAAAAAAGTAACTTACGAAATGTTTATAAAAAGCTATGCGTTTATTCATATTGTTTAGTTGGTGGTAAGACATGTTTGTCCGCCTGGCTAGCTACCACCATATACTTATTATTATTATTTTTTATACGTAGCACGGCTCTGTACTTGTTTGAAATCTGTCTACTCGTTCACAAACACCCAAAATTGTTTTTGAAGCAAAATGAGGTTATACAAAGAACTAGGAGACCTCAACGTGACAACGCTCTGTACATACATACCTGATCAAAAGCTTAAAGTTCACAGCAGTAACTCTTATTGTATGGCAGTAAGGCTTTATAATAATCTTCCAGATAATCTAAAAAAACTTAATCTGAACGCCTTTAGAAAACATTTGTATAAGTACTTTGTCCAGAAGTGTTATTATTCAGTGTCCGATTTTATTAAGGATAAGTAAATAAATCTAACATAAATATAATTTATTTAATGTATTAATTTATAATGTGATATATTAGAATGTAATTTTGAATAATGAAACTAGGTATATAAATATAATAACTATGTTAGTAATGCTATGGATTAATGAATAATAATGATTTTATAATAATAGTAACATACCTATGTACACACTCTATAAATACAAATTTGATATTTTTAAATGAATTAATTGTACTTATTATAAACTTTGCATGTCTACATGGCAGAATATGTGAAACTATATAAATATGACTTACTTCTTGTAATACCAACCATATTCTTAGCAAATAAAATATTCTATTCTATTCTATTCTATTCTATTCTAAATGACTCCATTTCACCTGATGTTAAGTGAATATGGAATCCAGATGCGACGACAGCTGGTGCAGCGTGAAAACAACTAAATATTTCAAAAAAGTCGTCATTTTAATGCCACTTTGTAAAATGCTTGTAAATGTTTTAATTTAATTAAATTAATATCTGTGCCCTAACCATACATGAACCCTCATGTAGACCTATTTTTATGTAACAACCTGTATTTACTACATGAAAATGCAATAAGTATTTATGATTTACGACTAATCCTAACTAATATGCTAAATGCGAAATGTGTTTGTTTGTTAAAATTAATAACTAGTCTGAAATTATCACAGCTCACCGGGAACCGCTGAATTATTTAAATTTATTCACTTCAGCGGAAGAAATAGATCGCAAGTTAGTATCAACATGTAACTTTAACGAAATTGCCTTTTAATTGAATTCCATTACCATAGTAAAAGCTCGCGCTTAATTACTGAGACCAAACACAGGAATGCTGATAAATATGCATATTATGTGGAATTAAGTCACGGGATTCTGCGTACTTTGAAAAACACGTAATGTTGGTTCCAGCTATTATCGTGGTACGTAGTGTAAGGCTGGTTTAAAGGTTTAATTGATTAAGCTTAACAATAAATAAACTGTCTCCCAAAGATTAATGCCAAGCCGGAAACGGATGACTCGCCAGCTTGTGACAGAGAAGGCAAAACAAATACGATACTTAATATATTTAATTAAAGTTTTTTCATTTTTAATTATTTCAGTTTAAATGTTATTTTTATTAATATTAATACATTATATTAATTTCGTCATATTTTAAGTTTTTATTATTCCTAAACAAATTCGGACAAACTATAATATTTAATCAATTATTAATTTAGTCATTTAAAACCAATAAACCCAATGGACGAAATATATAACCAACATTTGATAAAGTTTATATTTTCCCAACGATTACATAAACATGATTGAGGTTTAAGAAACTCCTCTTAAGTATATTTATACCACAGCTTTATACCTATTTTTTTTCCAAAAAACTTCACTGCTCTATAACAATTGATCTTAAACATGTCACGAGGTGAAGCTGTTTCGATTCCAATAAATTGCAGTTAAGTTTTAAACGATAACAACAAATAATTATGAAAACACGCACTGTTAGGCAATTTAATGGCCTCCTTACCTAACGTGAAACAAAGAGTGACCTAGGGTCAAACCTCTTTAAAAAAAATACGTAAATAAGCAAGTATTTAGTCAAATTCTAAAAAAACTATTCTTATACAGAAATTTATATTTAATTTAATTTACATCTTACATAGTTTCTATTACAAATTAGGTATGAGAGTACTTAACATATCGCTGGTAATAACTTGTAATAACTTGAGTGAGAGAGCATGTTTTTAATATAAAAATAAATTAAAAACAGATACAAAGGAACGCAGATGACTCAATAAGATAATGGGCACCGTAACAATGATCAATTATAATTCATCAATATTAATTTGAATATGTTACTCGTGGAGACGAGGTGTTCAATGTAAACCAAAGCTCATTGTATAGACCATAAGGTATACTTTGAAGATACACAAATCCGCCTGGCAAGAGGTTACAACATTCTCGATTAGGATTTCCACGGTTTGGTGCGGTGTGGGAAAATTAAGTTTTTCTGGCATTAAATACTTTGTCGCCTTGAAAAAATTATCATACCTTCAGAATTTAAAATAAAGCGCCTATTGCACCTATCTTTACGGTAGCTAAATAGCTTTGCACTTATTTTCGGGTTATTCTTGATTACCTTCGAAAGTTTTTATGACTCTACCACGTTAATTTCGTTTGATAGAACGCGATTATCAAGTGAATAATTTCTCGGGGGAACACAAGAACGGGGGAAATCAGAATTAACTCTATTTTCATAGGGTGTGTTGTAATATCACCATTTGTGTCAAATCATCACTGTCTTAACTCAACCTATTCATATTTCTACAAAAAATATGATAAAAACAATAACATAATAAACATTTTGACTTATACTCATCCCATTATGTTAAGGTGTAGATTATACCTCACAATGCTAAAAATAATTAATCTTACTTGATGGTAAGTGACAATAAAGATAAGAATAAGCGCTCTCAACCCGTAATCCTCGTAATACTGATGAACTGGCTAGCTAACTAGCTTACGGCTAACCTAACTGACAAAACACAACAATGTGGTAAGCATTATGGTTATGGCGACAAACTGTCATATTGTAGATCACACTAAGGCTGTCACTGTTATTTGTCTGTGCCGCTCGGTCAGTTGACCGAGGTTGGAAACAATACAACACTAAATAACAACAGAACTGTTATTAATTGGTCCCGCAGACTTTCTTTCCACACTGCAGCTAGGGTTGGCTGAAAGAGATCTCGAAAAGAGAGATAGCTCACCCTCGTACATGTCTTTGTAACGTGTGATTTAATATGTGTTTTCTCTGTACACTCATCACCATCAATTAGTGACATCTTTAAACTGAAGTTTGGAGATCAGTACACAAAACTTCCTGCGGTTTCATGTAGCATATTTTAATTATCTTGTTTTATTTTATGTCCAATAAGGATTATTATTAAAACACTTTGAACTAAATTAAATCTCGTCTCGTAAAGGTCGTTTACAATTTTCCCAGTTATCGTACTATGTGGTCACTCTAGCATAGATACGAACAATGGATAGAAAGGTAGAGGTAGTAATTAGATCTGTTTACGATGAACCTTCTTAGCATGTAATTGAGGTTAATATTGTTCATCCGTTTGACTTTGCAGCCTTTACCGCCCACGTAAGCATATTGCATCTATAATCATATTACTCTCGTAACTGTTAATTAATATTAAAGTATTAGATCCCGGGAAAGAATAGGGCTGACTCTCCTTCATCATCTCAGCCAAAATAAATCCACTGCTAGTCAAAGATCTCCCCAAGGATCTCCACAACGACCGATTTTGTGCTGCTCTCATCCAGTGGCTACCCGCGACCTTTACCAGATCGTCGGTCCACCATTTTAGGGTTCCGTACCCAAAGGGTAAAACGAGACCCTATTACTAAGACTCCGCCGTCCGTCCGTCTGTCTGTCCGTCTGTCCAGGCTGTATCTCGTAAACCGTTAGACAATTGAAATGTTCACAGGTGATGTATTTCTGTTGCCGCTATAACAAAATATACCAAAAAACAGAATAAAATAAATATTGAAGGGGGCTCCCATACAACAAACGGGATTTTTTTGCTCGTTTTTGCTCGATATTGATAACGGCAACAGGTAGACTCTTGAAATATTCACAGAATATTTAGATATTATATTTTCTTTAAAAATAAATAATTTAATTAAAATAAAACAAATATTTAAGGGGCTCCCACACAACAAACGTGATTTTTTTCCAAATTTTTTCTCGGTTTTTTTTTATATATGGCAAGTTAGGCAAATGACTCTGCTCTGCCTGATGTTAAGCAGAAGCAGAATCTAGATGCGAGGATAGCTAGGAGAGCAGGATACTGCCTCACTACCCGTCCTCACCTTGCCTACCTTATGGAGGCCTGCCAACACAGACCCTTGCCCGCAATAAAATCATTTTGGGCCGGCAACACGTAATGACAGCATGCTCTCGCGCCGCGAGGCCTGTATGGTGTAGCGGATTACCCACCTGCGTTAGATCCAGAGGTCCTCGGTACAATTCCATAGTGAGTAAATATTATTAGGTATACCTCCTCAGTTTCATCATCTCATCATCTCAGCCAAAAGACGTTCACTGCTGAACAAAAGCCTCCCCCGAGGATCTCCACTACGACCGGTTTTGTGCTGCTCGCATTTAGCGGCTTCCCGCGACTTTCACCAGATCGTCGGTCCACCTTGTTGGAGGCCTGCCCACACTGCGTTTTCTAGTACGCGGTTGCCACTCGAGGACTGTTCCGCCCCAGCGGCCATCAGTCCTGCGAGCAATGTGCCCTGCCCACTGCCACTTGAGCTTAGCAACTCTCCTCCAAGTTTGCTTCTCGGTAATAGTATTGTTTTAAGTCCGCTTGGCTAGCTACTAACCTTATCTGTTCTATCTTACCTTAACTAAGTCTGACGCCATTACAACAATGTTAGGAGTATTATTATTATTAAGGTTGGTAAAATTCCACTTTCCAGCCGTGGTCTGAAAAGATTTTTAAATTGACTAAAACTGACTAATACTAGACTTTGAGATGGCGACTGGGGCCCTTTTAGAATAAATACTAGTGTCTGCATATAGAAATTGCAAGAGACGATTACGAGAATGACGACGTGTCTAAGTATGTTTGACATCAAGTTATGTTTTGTTGCGCTTAGCAACTTAGGTACAGTCACAGCAAAAGTCGATGTTTGAATATCAGAACACCATTTCTAATGGATTTTCTCTTTACGTTTTTTCATTTTTTTCTAACAGACAATTAGTATTTGCACTGTTTTAAGTTTTTATATTTTTTAGGTTAATGTAAAAAGTAAGGGTGTTTTATTATTGTGCATTTTGTGTTTTTCTATAAGTGTTGGAGCATTTAATTTCTTTATGAATCTGTTATGTTTTTAACGTTGAAAAATCAAAATAAATAATTAAAGTGAATCCAAAACCTGTAAAACTACTGCCTTAAGTTAAACAGTTTTCATTATAATATTATCTTTTATTATAAAATTAAGGGCCTTACAAATAAGCAAAGAATATGCTTGGAATAGTTTTTTGAGTTTTGTCTCTTTTACTCTAATCTAAAATAAAGTTCACATGACAGGAACAAAACACGGAATAACTATTCGGAGCTAACTCTTTGCAACAAGCAACCAAGACAAATAGGCAATTATTTTTAATAGCAAATTTTTACTTGCTTTGGAAAACATGACAATGTAATTTTCTTCAAACAAATAAACTGTCTATTATATTAAAACTCAGAATCATCACATATTTTGAGTTCTTTATAATCAGTTTAATATACTTTAATAGGTCAATTGGTCAAAATAAAGGCCGGCCATCGGATAGGAGACCAAAAATGTATCATCTCAAGCATCGGAAGGCACGTAACGCCCCGTAGAGATCCCATTTGCAATAGAAGTCATTAACATCCGCTAATCGGCACTGGGCCCGCGCGGTTTATGGCCCGTTCTCCCTGTGGTGTATACACTAATTTTTATGTTTATTTGTTTATATACAAATAAGAAATTGTTTATATATAAATAACCCACCAACCCGCATTGGGCCAGCGTGGTGGGTTATGGCCCAATATCCCCACGTGCTACTGATCATGTGGGAGGCCTGTGCCCAGCAGTGGGACGTTTATAGGCTGATGATGATGATGATGATACAAATAAGCAGGCGATGATGATGTTGAATGTTATATAGATAAATTATGATTATGTTAAGAAATTTTATTATTGGTATGTATTCTTCTGGTTTTTATAATTGACTTTTGCTCTAGACTGTACAAGTTCACGTTGCACTTTCTAGTGCTTAAAGTTAAGTTGCATCGTTACTTATTGGTGGTTGATTTACGGTGAGTTTAATATTTATGTGCGTGGTATGTACAAAACAATGAAGTCCTACAACATAGGTGGTACTTAATAAAACATTAAGTACTAGCGGCCCGTTCCTGCTTCGCATGGGTGGACATTTTTTATATAGCCTATGTTACTCAGCGCTAATGTAGCATTCTAATGGTGAAAGAATTTTTTTAATCGGTCCAATGATTTTTGAGTTTATTCGTAGCAAACATACATACATACATACAAAAATACAAAGGTTTCCTCTTTATAATATTAGTATAAATAAACAGACAAACGGCTGCACATCGAACTATCCAAAACTGTCAAATTTCTTCCATAAATTTTACTTTTTTATTTTAAGTACTAATTGCTGCACTGAAGCTGAATTAAATTTGTGGTATTTCTATACTTATACCTATTAATATTATAAAGAGGAAAGCTTTTTATTTTTGTATGTATGTATGTTTGCAACGAATAAACTCAAAAACTACTGGACCGATTTAAAAAAATCTTTCACCATTAGAATGCTACATTAGCGCTGAGTAACATAGGCTATATTAAAAAAAATGTCCACCCGTGCGAAGTAGGGACGGGCCGCTAGTCATCTATAAAGATGAAATTGCAATGACCGTTGTTGGATAGATGGCACTCTGCTGCTAAAAAAGCATTCAAAAAATTAAAAAGCCGTGACAAAATTCAGCGCTTCCGTCAGCCTTCCCGGTAGCATAGCGGTCAGTGCAGCCGCCCGGATTGCGGAAGACCCAGGTTTGATTCCTCGCTGAGTCGGCTATGCGTTTAATTTTTTCACTGTATTTTATAAGTATTTTCTTCAATAAATGTTCAACCATATGCCATATACATAAAGTTCGAAGTCCATTGACGAAATTTGACAGTTTGTCGTTATCACATCGCAGAAAAGTTTATTAAAGGTTCGCGCACATTATGTCGGGTCGCAGCGGGTCGGGTCGCAGCGCAAAAATCCGCTCATATCGCTCGTATGTAGTTTATATGAACTATCGCACACTATGCCGGGGCGAAGCGGGCAGCATATTCCGCCGCGGATTTTGGTTGCGTGCGATGCGGCCCGCCCCGCTCCGCTGTGCCTCGACACAGTGTGCTATAGCAACATAGAGAAATATATATGAAATGAAATGTATAGAGAGCCCTCTCGTGGTGCTTTTAGGCAAACCAATTTTTTCAAAGTTCTTCGTCAGAGCTATCCATAACGTACAGTTGCACGCTACGTCTGGCAGTACACTGTATTCAAAATCCGTCAATGCGCTGCGACCCGGCCTGTCACTAATGTGCTATGTAAGCTTTGCGCTGCGCTGCGGCCGGCCCGCTCCGCCCCGCTGCGGCCCGGCAAAATGTGCGCGAACCTTAAGTATTGTCGTTATCACATCGCAGAAAAGTTTATTAGGCCGTCATTTTATACTCAAGCGCGCGATCTCCGATAGTATCTGTGCGGATACATAGTTCAAAACCTCATTCTATTCATAGTGCACGTAATTATGATATTTATGAGTCATTAAAAATATTGTTGAACAAAACGTAAGAGTCTACGTCGTCACATTGCAGAAAAGTCTATTAAGTGATCATGGATGCGCGCGCGCACGTACTCCGATGCTATCTGCGGCGATACGTCGAGCTATTTGACATTGTGTTGTGGCTGAGGATCTTGTTTAATTTCGTTGTAATTATGAATTATAAAAAATATTATTAAATACAAGTTTAGAGCCTCTCCTTGGTGCCGAGGACATTGCAGAAATCTTAATTAAGTCGTCAAGTAAGCGCGTGCGTGACTACGATCCCGATGCAATCAGCACTGATTCTGTCAGTATTGTTCAGAAACTCTTTTTTTATATTCCTGTGCCGGCGTACCTGCCCCTGTGTGGTGCCGGGGATAAAGAATAGCACCACCCCATCTCTTCCCGAGGGTGTCGTAAAAGCCGACTAAGGGATCATTCCAGAGGATGGGCAGCAGCATCTCTCTGAAGTTACTCTTAATCAACTGCGATCGCCAATCCGCCTGCCAAGCGTGGCGATTACGGCAAATACCCCTCATGGAGATCCGTGGGGGAGGCCTTTGTCCAGCAGTGGACGTCTTTTGGCTGAGATGATGATGATGATGATGATGTGCCGGCGTACGCGTAAGTATGTGCAATTGTGCATGGCTCGCGTGATCCTAGACTAGCTGAGGGTAGGTATCACGCGTGCGTTTTTGACCTGAAGCTTTAGTTTTAGCTTGTAACCATTACCATTATTAATTTTAAAAGTAAAAAAGTATGTTTTGGATAAGGATAATGTTTAAGTACTATATCCAAAACCTGACTAGACACCTGTATAATCCTAACACAATATAGGTATATAGTAATAGTGATAGGATAGATTGTTATCCTATCCTTTAGTCCTTAAGATAAGAATTCTATCATTTAGCAATCATGATTCGTTACAAACTCTTTTATGTCGACGAGATGACGACGTTGCAGAAAGGTCGATGAAGTCGTCATGTATGCGCGCGCGCACGTGACTCGCCGCGATCTCTGATGCTATCTGCGCTATCTTCGAGTCATTGTTGTTCAGAATCTTATAAAGTTTCTTAATAGACTGTAAACCACTCAATATAGTATTAATTTATTTTTTATTATTCTATTGAGTCGTTCAATCCAACTAATGCGTCCACCTGGATGGAGGTAAGCTGTGATTAATTGACGGTTACACCATGGATATATACCTAAGTTCAGCGATGCAGACTCCGAGGAGAAGTATGTCTTTAGCTCAGTAATTTTACTGTATCGTTTTTTTTAAATTTAAGTAGAAATCGTAGCAAATGCTTTTAAAAGCAAATTTGCTCTTAGGTTTACTTACCTATATATTGCGAGCGCGAATTCAATATTTTGTCAGGGGTTAGATTTTTAATCTTATTCTCCTATCTTAAACCCTCCCTATTCAACTTAACAATCGTTAAACTCACTATGAAAATAATAATTTCTACATTGTTTACCATTTGTTTGTTGAGATATAAATATCTTTACTAAACTTCTCGGTTGGTAGGTCAATCCAGAATTTCATTGTCAAAATATTCCCTAATCATTTCGAATATCCCATCGCGCACAAAGAAATTTGGTAACCCGTTTCTTTGTCGCACCTCCAAAAGATTTTTCCAAAAGATTTTTGAATTCTGTCTAATTGCTGCACTGAAGCTGGATTAAATATTAATTATTATTATTATTAGCCCTCGCTGTCCCACTGCTGGGCAAAGGCCTCCCTCCATTTCTTCCACCCATTGCGGTCCTTTGCTATTTGATTCCAATTTTGGTTAAATTCATCCAGTTCGTCCCGCCATCTCCTTCTCGGTCTACCGCGGCGCCTCCGTGTAAAAAATAGTGAAATAATTAAATGCCTACCAGACCCAGCCAGGAATCGAACCTGGGTCTTCCGCAATCCGGGCGGCTGCGCTGAAAATTATGCTGACTAAGGCTGACGTAAGCACTGAATTTTTAAACTGTTACAAAGTTTTAAACAACTTCGCGATACAAAATCATAACATAGTAAAAATTCCATCATCACCATCATCAGCTCATCATCAGTAGGGGTCTTTTCCTACGTATGAATGGAAACACCCCAAAAAATTACTTAAAGTTATTAACCAAATTACGATACAACGTCAAATTATAGTAATAAAAAACACTAATAGATTATTGAACGGGTTCCACAAGCGTTGTGCCGTCTGACAGGCGGGCCTGCCTCCAATCTGTGACAGTAAATAATGAATCCCCCGCTTACATCACTTACGACGCCATTACTTACCGTAATGAGCAGGCGCACACGAGAATAACGCCTTTCATTGAATACCAATGTTTAGACTGTAGTGACATAGGACACTTGGAAAGCGAACGCAGATGATAACTTACTTTATAAAAACAGAATACCTACTCAAGCTTAAGATTTATGTTATAAAAATGTACTCTGTAGCCGAGTGGCTTGCACGCTGAACTTGGGGTGGGGTCAATGTCGAAAGCGAACTTTTCGATATTGTGTCGGATCTGGGTGGTAGTGGTACCGGAATTATTTCTGATTTCCACAAAACTAGTGCTTTAGCTACTTACCTTGGGATCAGAACAATATGAAGTGTCGGTTAGATAGTCAAAAGCTTGATTTGTTTTGATGTCATTTCAATATTTACTGGGTTGACATCAATTATTATCTTGGGTGAGCTTTTAATCGAGGTGAGCCGGTAAGAAATTCATGAAGCTTTTTTCTTAAATAATAACACAATGTATTTATTATACAATTTTACATAAAAGTATAGCTGAGGCTACGACATTATTAAATTGTTTTTTTCCGTATTTTACTTGCTCAAATTTAAGGCAAAAAGCTACGGTCCCAGCATTGGAAATTGAACGCGCAATCCAACCCGCTATCGAAATTTCGTAAAAAATATTCAAAGCAGTCCCTATCCCTTAAATGCAAATTATTTAATATTTGCACAGAATTAAAACAATTAACTAAATAGTATTTATTTATATCTGTTACGAGTATTATGTTGACTTCATTTTGTAACCTGCAACTGTTTAATCAACAAAAAAAATCACAAGTTTCTTGGCAAGTATGCTACATCGTAGGCCGCATCATCGCTTACCATCAGGCGAGATACTGAATAAAAAATTAAAAAGAAGTTACTATAATCATAAATTGAACTTCTTAAAGCTAAACCATAAAATGTACCTGCTTTAGAAATGACTATTTATATTTTATTTATTTAAATGTGTCAGTTACACGATTCATTATTGCGGAATATTTGGAAAGCGCAAGATGGCTGAAAGACATCGAGTGCAAGTCGCGGTGATTAATTAGGTGGCTAATTGCCAGCGCGAGTCAACTCATTAGCCTGCTTTTCCGAGAAAAATCTCATAACGACATTACAGGGGCCTGGGCACAGTTTGAATTGGCTCGTTATCTGTTTCAAATAAAATGTATTGCGTCATCATCATGAAAAACAAATATGTAGTGACGATTAAGATTTAATGATGCTACTTATTTATTCAGAGAAGTAATAGGAATTTGTATTTAAAAATGGGACCAATTACCGGCCCGTATTACAAACGAAAAAATAGTAAATAAGTAAATAGCCTTTAACTGTCCCACTGCTGGGCAAAGGCCTCCATCATTGAAATCAAGGCATCACTACAATATCCGAAACATACTTATTTAAACCTATATCTTTGAGTTCGAAAAATGGCATTCTTATTCGGATCTACACCGAAACTTCACTTCGTAGTATCCATTACTCCGTACTTTATAATGCAGGATGCATTATAAAGTAAGTAGTTATTTTTACTTTAAAAATAAGGAGGAGCTTGGAATTTAGACTTATTCCGTTTTGCATTCCGTAGAAAAGAAAAAAACAATCGTGGTATGTTTCGATTCTGGTATATTCAGTGTGTGGTCCCATAACAAGTTTTCTAAACACTTTCCCTATGTCTATAAAATTCTATCGTACTAGAACGGAATTCGCTTAATAGAGTAATATCGAGCATAGTCGACAATTTCGCACAATTTGAAATATAGCGCAAAATGCTCGACAGAACTGGAATCTAAGTGCAACAGGGTAAAGGTATAGAGACTATAGAGCAAGATTGCATACCTGTGACAGCCGAGGGCTGGGGGTGAGGGCCCTCGACTATCGATAACGCAATTTCTCTACAAGGTGTAATAAAATTACCCATTTCTTTATTATTTTTTTTAGGTTTTACTTTTCTTACATTTGTGTACATTTGTTTTGTTAGTTATGGATATTTTTTGAGAAGGTTAGTGTTAAATATGTATTTTATTAAATAACTTTGAAATAAAATAACATAACTAGTTTAATGAATTGTAAGTCTGTTTTGTGAATTGGAACAGAGATATTTTAGAAGAAACGTAATGTAGAGTTTATGAAAATCCATTAAATAAGCAAGCAGCCCAAACAGTAAGCGCAGTTTAAAATAGTTAGTCCCGAGTAGCCCGATGAACCTAACACTGAAAGTTTACATCCGATGTCTCGATCTGATCAAATCGGAATACATTTAAGATGCTAACTAGTCAAATTCGTATCCGTTCAGAATCAAATTACCGTGGCGTTTGCCCACTTATCGAGCATTGTTAAACCGAGATACTTGCTTTGTGACGTTTCCCATCCCTACGGCGCCCAGCGGGGGGTGTTCGATGATTGATAGCTGGCCGGCTGCACGGCGAGCGCGAGTGAGAAAGATACACCGTCGACCGTCGGACCTCCTTTTCTCACGCAGCAGGCTGGCCTCGTAATTGAATGGCAATTACCTGGGCTGTAAATATGACACAAGCGCGTAATTGTAGGAGTGGAACGCGTGAGCCCGAGACCGCAGTGGATGCGCCCTCGGAGATGAAATATTGAAATCACGTGCGGCTCCAATCTGCGTGTCTCGGCGGCGCTGACTTAATTACGCGTAATGTCGTGTTGGGCGTCGAAAACTTGTTTTTGGTGTTCAGTAATGAGCTACGCTACTTTGTGAGCGACGGCATGGGTCCAGGCTTCAGATTTAAAATGGAATTAGTACCATATATGTGCTGGATTAACGAGAAATCTATTTCTACAAGAGCTAAGATGGTATGTTGAAATCTTTCTGGCCCGGTATACTACTGAGCTTGTCTTTAAAGAAAATAAAGTTATCGTTTGTCAACACTAGTGCCCCTTTAAATATGTATGTAAACGTAAAGTGAACATTTAAATTTAGTAGGTATTCATGATTTAAACAATATCTTTCGTTACGCGAGAAGCTAAGTACCTATGGTATTTCTCATTTTTGAATATAAAATAAAATTTTATCTACTGAAAATGGTAATTTTAATAGATTTGGTCTTGGTCGTCATTGAAAAAATACTTGCCGAGCTCGCAGTATTTTAAATATTAAATTTAAAGGTTTGAAAAAAAATTGCCCTCCATGAAAGTGACCCCAGATCCACGGAAGTAATATCCCTACATAAATATTGTCCATGGCAAGACCAATTATGTCATGTTTTACCATTGAAAATGGTTATCAAATGCCAATCGCCTGAGACGTATTTTTGGCCATAGCTCCGAGGATTTTGGAAGAATCGAGATGGAAATAGTACCAAGAGTTGAGGAATTTATCGAGACACGTGTGAGCGTTTGAATTTTGATAATCGGCTGGAAACTTTTTTTGGATTTTGAAAAATGTAAAAAAAATCGGGTTCTTTGGGGGGTGTTTGTATACTAAATTATAAATATTTAAAAAAAAACCGACTTATGAAAAAATTAAAAAAAGGGTCCTAGGGTATTAGTTTAGCTACAAAATGGCGAAAAAATTTTGAAAATCGATTAATAATTGTTATTTGTAGGTGGTCCCTTTAGATTTGATATTGTAGAAAAACGGGTATTTCCGTATATAAAAAGTGATGTAGCTTCTTTGATTATTGACCGATCGTCATGGTAATAGTGTTAAAAGATGCGGATGCAGGCGAGAAGTACATTCAAGTTAAAATTTTGAAAATACTACTTAATATTATAAACGCGAAAGTTTGTATGGATGTATGGATGGATGTTTGTTCCTCCAAAAGAGGAACTTAAACTGCCTTCAACTTAAAAACAAAACCTAATAAAATTGTCAGGTTAGGGTTCTCCCCTTCCATGTCAATTTTAGGCAGCATTTTCTTTTATGCGAGCTCTTCGCCTTCGCTCACATCCTCGTTTTTGCTGACGTATCCCATCCGCAGTTTTTGGGCGGTATTTAGTTTAAGGTTACCCCATCTAAAATGAAAATAACAAATGAAGCAAATGAAGCCTAATAATCACGTCTAAACCACCACCCTACAACTTGCACAAGACTTCTCCATACAAAAAGTCACTTCCGTGGACCGTAGGTCACTTCCATGGGCAGATTTTTATCCATGGAACCAGGGATGTGACCTCCACGGATGTGACTTTCGTCTGTTCAATCTCTGATTACATAACCTCCAAATCGGGAATGAACGTGCATGTTTAGTGAGAAGTGAGAAATGATATACCTCCTCGAGTATCTCAGTAAAGATGTGGCTTTACTAAGTCCTCAGGCGGACTTCTTGAGAGAATTTGAAAAGTGACGTTGCACTGTTTTGTTTCATTTGCCAACACTCATGCACACTCACGAACACTTCATGGTTGATAATCTACCTTTATTTCACATTAATATTCGACATAACACAAATTTTAGTAAATAAAACAAAACCGCAGACATGACTCTTCACTTTCCCGCCAAAATACCAAAACTTCGAAACCGAAAAAACCACTTAAGAAATACGTAAATAATAGGTAAACAAACAGTCGTTAATTTACCAAAGATTTAAACAACAAGGAGTAGGTAATTTAACTAAGTCATTTGGAGCTGATGGCACAAACAAATGCTTTGTGTTGCCACAGTAGAAGAAACGTTTCTCGAAAATAAGTAATAGCGACAGGTTCAAAGGTATATGCTTGCATAAGCTTAAGAGTTCGTAGAACTGCGGAACTTTCTGAAGGTTCTGTAGGCTTATACACATCACCAGCTCATTTTATGTTCCCAATGCTGGAGCACGAGCCTTTCCTATGGATGGATTGGGAGAACAGGCCATTAACCACCACGCGGGCCCAGCGAATTGGTGGTTGTTACTGCTAATGCAGCCGGGACCAACGGCTTTACATTCCTTCCGAAGCACAGAGGAACTCAGGATGATAAATTTGTGGTCACCATCCAATGACCGGTCATAGCGAAAGTTGCTTAACCTTAGCAGTCGCAGACCGGGCGCGTTAACCACTGCGGCATCGAGCTCCTCATACTGTTCTGTTCGTGTGATTGAAACTTGTTTTCTGTAAGAGGTTTCTGGTTTTCAGTAGGACATTAAATTGTGTTTGAGACGAGGTATTTGGTAACGTGGAGAATGTTCCATGATCCTGATTCTATGAGCCAGATTAGAAGTAAGTTGCGAAAAAAATGTAATGAAATGAAACTTTATACAAGTAAAGTTACTAAGTAAGCGATTTTGAGTCGTCTTAAAATATTTTGCCTATTCAAGAACATATATTTATATTGAATGGGTATTAAGGACGTCTTTTAGCTGTGCAGAAGAACGTGCACAAAAAACTACAATGAAAAATGGCGTGACTCAATTATTATGTATGTTTGTATTGGGATACCTTTCGTTGACATAATGTATTTATTAATAAAATAGTTTGACATAACAAATTTGGCATATGTTTTTTTGCGTAATATTACTTTGGCATAATTGATTTTTTGCAGTATATGTATTGTGGCAAAATTATAAATAAGACTAATATATTTATGCATAATTATAATTTCCATAATGTTTTTAGGCATAGTGTATAGTCGCATAATAGTATTTAGTCATAAAGTTTAGGTTAGGTTAGGTTAGGTTATTTTATTAGAGCAATGTTTATGTAATAATTTATTGCTGTCTAATATCTTAGGAGAATATCAGAATAATAACTTATCGCAGAATAAGTCATTATTCTGCGTAAGATGATTATATTTATATTAATTATAATTTGATACCATTATGCCTTTTTAAAATTATGGTTGTGAATTTTATACTTAAACATAAATAGGGTGATTGTATTTATGATTAAAAGAATTATGCTAAATTTGTTATGGCTAATCATATTATTATTATCAATAGTATAAATTACTATATGTCAAGATATTTTATGGTTAAAATTTTTATGCAAATGGATAGTGAACGGATTGTATTATCTAGTGCGGGCCCCTAAAATCTTACACAGTAGGTTCATAGGTGACGCGACAGAAGTCTGTCATGGCAGACAAATGACATTTGACACCAGTCCCACGACCATCGCACGGTCACATGAACACTGTGACTTGACAAAAAAGTATTGTCTAAAGTTATATAGTTTTTGTCTTAGTTTCAATTGTTTTTGTGTATATGCATGACATGTTTTGTGTATATTTTAGGTAACATTGATGTCATGTTTAATATTATTTAGCGAGAAGGTTATCAATTTTTTAATGTCTTACGGGAAAACACTCGGCCTTCATCTCACCTGATGTTAAGTGATGATAAGGCTAAAGGTGGAAGCGAACTTTATCCGGACTCCTCAACTACTCAAGCACTGGCTATCTTATCTCTAGTTGCCGGAACACAACAATGCTACATACATTGATGTTATGGCGATATATTTATATAAGATGAGATAAGTAGCCAGCCAGGCGGGCAAACAAGCCCTACCACCAACCAAAAATCAAGTTTGTCTGTAAGTTTATTAATTATAGTTCCTTAATAATTTTCGCTTTTAGAAGACACTGGTGGCTATAATTTCACTTATTCAAATAAATAGGCCAGAGATATAGAGCTATAATCATATCATACTAATATTATAAAGCTGAAGAGTTTGTTTGTTTGGTTGAACGCGTTAATCTCAGGAACTACTGCTTCGAATTGAAAAATTATTTTTGTGTTGAATAGTCCATTTTTTGAGGAAGGTTATAGGCAATATTAAAAAAATGTTTAAAAATAAAAGTAGGTACACCCGTGCAAAGCCGCGAGCGGCGGGCCGCTACATCTCTATAGAGCTGAAAAAACATGGATGCGATCAGCTCAAAACAGAAGCGATTGGCGTTACATGGAGGAGGCTTATGCGCAACAGTGGGTAGACGGGCTGGAAATAACTTAGACCAAGGAAATGATGATGATGATTAAAATATGTCTAAACTGTATGTTTAAACCCCGAGCATAGCCCTCTCTATTGCCGCTGGATGCGAGCAGCACAAAACCGGTCGTTGTGGAGATCCTTGATGGAGGCCTTTGTCCAGCAGTGGACGTCTTTTAACTGAGATGATGATGATGATGATGATGTACGTTTAAATTAAAATTATGATAAATTAATACATGTTTTTACTAACCAAGTTGTGTGTGATAATCATACATACACTTCCGTTAACATCCCCTTACATAATAAAAAAAAGTGGAAACACAATACAACATTTTCAACGTACTTCCAACTCAATTAAAAACACGAATATACAAAATTAAATTATCATATAAAAGCGGAACTGTTAATAGCCGCCTATTAGTTTTACAGCCTATCCTAGCACGTGAGGAATGTTTATATTTTTGTTGTTAATTAAATTTCCAATTTACATACAAATGGCGGCCGTTGCGCCCGCGGCTGCGCGGCTACCACCTGTCCCGTCTGTCCCGCTGGCCTACTGGGGAGTGTGGTTACACAGATGACACTGCGCAGTACGGTCAGTAACGAAAGTATCTATGTAGTTTAGTACTCTATCAAAGCAATTAAGGAATCTAAAAGTATTTTTTAAGGAGATGTTCCATTTTTGTATGGAGGCTGGGCCCCCTAATTCTTACAGTGATGAAATTATATTTTATGAAAAGAGCACAAAATAAGGAACCTTTCCATGTATTAATATATTTTTAAACATACCCAAACATTGTATTATATAATAAAAAGGTCAGATAATAATAATTCATAAAATAGCAACCCTAAACTTTTTCTACCTTGGCAACTTCGCTTTTCTAATGGGTTGACTACTTCGTGAAGAGAACTGTCAGTGTCAGATGTCAAATCAAGATTCTGACAGTGACACAACTGACACTTCAAATGAAAGCGAGTACGTATTTAAAAAATATAACTAATTTTTAAAATTAATAATGCAATGGTACTATCCATTACAGCCAGCAACCGCATGGTTTCATTTTCAGAAAATTGCATTGAAACCTTAAAATACCTTTTAGAATGTATAAATAAGTTTAGTTATATATAATAAACACTTAAAACTTTCATTAGAACCCAAAAATAATAAGAAAAGCTTGATGATGAAAACAAGTTTTCAAGTTTTTAAATTATGTTGGGGCCTTTTTATATTTTTTTTCTTTTCGGAAACATCATCTCAGAAGGCATATCTGTCAGAAAAGCATCACTTCAAAACTGTAATAAAATAAGAGCCCAAAAACGAACTGGCTTTCATCTCACTTGATGTTAGGTGATGATAAAACTGGTGAAAGTGTGTTGGACTTCACCTGGTACCCTTAACCACTGAGAAACAGAGTATCGTATCTACTAACTGTCGGAAAACAAAATGCTTATTCTACTAACATAGTTGTGATGGCAATTTAGATTAAAGTTATTATGACATGGAAGTATTTTCAGGAAGTGACTTTCATTGCTGATCGTACAATACACATGTACACGTACTTTTAAAAAAGAAAGAACCCTTTTCTTATTCATTTATTTTACATTTTAATTAACAATCAGTATAACCTACCTAAATATTTAGTTCTTTTTAAAACATTGCTATAACTGACAATATTTGATGGATCGAACATGACAAAACGCCAGGAGTTGTATTTTAATTGGCATAGTGTCGGGTTCGGTCCAGGGGCGCGGGGTAAGGGGTGGCGTGGAGGGGGAGGGGTGTCCTCTCCCGGCATTCAGTTTTTCTCTCACCCTCATGCAACAGGTAGCTCTAGCAACAGTCGAAATCGTATAAAACAACTTACACAGATATAGGTACATTCATAATCGAAACAGATGATGAACATTTCGTTTTATGTGACTGTAAACCAGTGTTTAATCCGCCTGATGGAAAGCCACCTGGTATCCTGCCTCTGCTGATATCTGATGTCCTCAACAGATATCACGCGTTGTCGACCCTGAAGCTTCAGTTGTTGTAGGCTTAAATGCCTTCTAATTTCAGCTGCTTGGCAGTACGAGGGTGGTCGACGTCTCGTCGCAGTCGGCAGAATCCTATTACCAAAGATCTTTTTTTGAGATAGTTTGCTGATTACTTCAGGCGACATTTTCAACGTCACCGGACTTTTATGGGGGCGGCGAGAAACTTAAAGGGTTCCTCAAGCAGTGTGAAACGAAACACCGTCAGAGGTTTTCTAGAGGGAATAGCATCCCGCACTAATGCGTGTCCCCGTTCCATACAAGATTCTCCGAGTTCGGATCGGTAATGGAACAACCCGAGAATCACCAAAGCATTAGCAGTAATTTCTTTTATAGTAGATCTGACAAATGACGCCGCTCTATCTGATGTTCAGCAGTAGCAGTAGCAGTAGTCCTGATGCGAAGACAGTTATACCACCCGGCTCGCCTGACGTAAACAATGGCACTCGTTGCTGTTGTGTTTCGTCCGGTGAGTGAAAGTACCGGAGGCCCATCTCTCATCCCTCCCCCCTCTCAATCCCTACACCCTCTTTAAGATCCAACTCGTTCCAAAAAGCCGGCAACGCATCTGCGATTACTTTGGTTTTGCGGATGTCCATGGGCGGCGGTGATCACTTTAAATCAGGTGACTTGCTTGCTCGTTTGCCTCCTTTTAACATAAAAAAAAAGTTAGTAGAGCAGGATTGAGCCTAACCTTGCCGACCCGCAATACACCTCATTTAAAGGACTCCATATGGTACGAAGGAGGAAATACGAGCGGGCATTCACGCAAATCTGCGTAAACGCAATACTCAGAGCTCTATACTCACAATCGTTGGAACAACTACATTACCCTCCGCGCTAATGATAACCACTTTAGTATCAATCGTTCATTAAACGGAGACCCGCACAATCGTTCATTTAGTACGTTCTCACGCCTCATTAAAGTCTTTTTCGTGATTCGGGGCGACCGCGTCTACCGTTTCCCCGAGCACAATAAGCTAGTGATTCGGCGGCAAATAACGAGGGCATTTGGTGCCGCCTCTCACGTCCGACGCCTTCCGACGCTCAATGAAAGTTTACCTGCAGCCGTAACGAGCGATTTGTCCCCTGTCCCCGGCCCCCGCTCCGGGCCCAAATCAAAGCCCATTCACATCTGCATGCCGACACAATGCTGGCAATTAGGCCGCGCTTGGCCTTACAATCGAACGTAATGCGCGCAGCTCTCGATATGACCGGCGACCGCCTTATCGCCCGCTCGGGTTACTGCAGATTGGCGGAAACTTATTTTCGGAGGCTACCTGCGTGTGGCGCTGTGTGGCCAGGGTGCACGGATTAGCGGATTGAAACCATTTAAACAAGTTGTGTATTACAAAACTCTTCCGAGCAACTTCATGGGCCCAAGTAGCTATAATGTTAGCTGGCTTTGACCGACGATCGAAATATCGTTTATGCAATGGCACAGTGTTTGATACAGTAACCCAGTTTTCGATGCCAGTTTTCGTCGCCAAAAAATTATATAAAATTTCTACTGGATGTCAAAAATCTGTTACTTTAATGATTAAGAAAAGAAGTGCCTATCGCGCGTTCTTGTCGAAAACTGGAGCGGCTACCTTACTCTGCTTTTAGTCAGTCCGTTACATAAAAAGGTAAGCCTAGAATACCTGTACAAAACCTAGTAAAAAGTTTTATCTACCTGTAACAAAAGAAACGATGTCACCAAACCAGAATCCTCAATAAACCAAAAATTTGCTGATAAAATAACAGCCTTTTTTTTTATAGCAATACAAATAAATTACTTTACAATATCAAAGTACTTATGGCATTTTAGAAATAGCAAAGGCTCAGATTGTAGGTTAATAATTTGCTTATGCGGTTTAAACTAATCTGCACCATTCGCAAATTTAATTAATCGTGTTTTATAATGAAATGCGGTCAACACAACAGTATGTTATTCTCTAATATAAGTAATGGGACCTGTCTCCATTTATTAAAGCACATGTTTCTAATCGTAAAGGCATTTCTTTTAGCATTATCTTTACAAATGGGCGTATAACAATTTAGAAGCGTGGGATTAACCTCTCTAAAATAAAGTTATCATCAATAAGGCGAATATATTTTGCAATCAATTTATAGTGAAACTAGCGGCCCGCCCCCCGGCTTTGCGTGGGTGTACTTTTATTTTTAAACATCTTTTTTTTTTCTTTTTTTCATATAGCCTATGTTACTCAGCACTAATGTAAAAATTCTTTCACCATTAGAATGCTCTAATGGTGAAAGAATTTTTTAAATCGGTCTAGTCGTTTTTGAGTTTATTCGTTACAAACATACATACATACAAAAATACAAAGATTTCCTCTTTATAACATTAGTATAGATAATCTTTCAAATAATAATATTGTCTTTGTCACTATCGGAACATAAAAACAATCAAATCTCTAGAAGTTAGTTATTAGTTCGTAAAATGCCTAGGTATAGCACGAAATCACGGCAGATGTCAAATATTGTAATCTATTACGTCTTTTTACTTAAACACAGAATCATCATCATTTAAAAACATACTACGTGTAGATGAAATGTTTGTATTTGGTATACATATATTTTCATTTACATGTTGTATGAAAACCAATTGACATCAAAACTTAGGTGGTTAAGATGACAATGTTTTTCATACAACGTGTGATAAAAAACAGCCTTATACAATATATTATAATAATACATAATATATTATTATACATATATTGTCAGGAGGTTCCTCACTCTGCAGCCCTGACCACCGCAGGCTTGGGCCCTGCCCCGCTGCTGGTGGTACTCTAGGATTAGGTTTTTATAATGTTTTATTGTTTTTATATTAAAATATTGTAAAATCTAGTTTTAAGAAAGAAAATAAATAAAGAGAGTAATAATAATAATAATAATTCATTTATTTATAAGAGTATTGATCCAATTATGGTTAGTAACAATGGGTACTTAAACTTTAGCAATACACTTTCATTTAATTTAAATTGTTCCTTACTGTATTATATGCTTGTTTTCTAGTTTATTATTATTATATTATATTTATTATTATTATTTCACGATAACGTTTGTTTATGTTTTTACAACATTTTTTAATTATTTCTATCCTTTTTGATTTGAAATATTAAGGACTGCAAATGCTTACAACTCACCATCACTTAAACAACAATAAAAAGTGGTTTGAATTGAATTGTACCCCTGAATCCGCGCTCTGTCGACACCCAACAGCTGCCCGAAACAGGGTTGCCAGCAAAGCCTGTGGTAAACCTATTTTTTAACGTTGCTGGCACTTCAATATTATGTAAGAATGACCGTTTGTAAAATAATAATTAAAAATGTTTTTTTATTTATACCTGCTGCGGTGCTGAAATTAAACTTAAATCTTATTTTAGAAACTGAGAAAATTTTTGAGGTATTATCTGCCGCAAATGCATTACTAAATAATATATTTTACATAAAATGTATCGTTCTTCCCAAATTTCCTTCTCAATTAAATTCTTATTTTTGTATCCAGTTGTCTGGGTGCCAAGTGCGAGTTTCATTCGCCATTCGATCACGTTAACGAAAACGAGAATTAGTATGGCAAAATTTTGACTCTTCTCGTATGTCGCCAGGAGGCGCTGCTTCAATGCCATACTAATTTTCGTTTTCGGAAACGGAATCGAATAAAAACGAATAGTGAACAAAACTCACACTAGGCACCCTGACAGCCCTGGCCCGCCGCTACACCGCCACACCGTTGACTCGCGGGGTCAATCTGTCTCTCGCGTCTCGTCATCACCTCTTTTATATATCAGCCCAGAGGTCTGGGTCAACCACTGAGGTTTATATAAGGTCACATTTTATCAACTGCAAATATTTTGACAAAACATCTAATTTATCAGAGAAATAAGGTCCTAGCATTTAAAAAAAATTCAGGCTAGTTTTTTAATTTATTTTTCCTGACACAAAAATTGTAATATTTTTAAGAGCGGCCTCTCTGTCGGCTCCTTTGAATTGAAACTACCGAAAGTACTTTATTTTACTTTTTGATCGAAATGTCTTTTGGCGTTTTTCTTGAAAACTAGCGTATAAAAATTTAAGGTTTTTTCATAAAAATTGTTTATATACTATGTTGTGTGACCTTATATAAACAATGTTATTTTGCAAGTTTAATGTATTTAGTATAAGTTTTATACAGAAATAAAATTATTCTTATTCTTATTCTTACTAGCAAGTTATTTTTTATCTTCATGCTATTTTATTTTTTTAATTAATTTTGTTTGTAATTCAATTTCAGAGCAGGTCTTCCAATCATCATCATTAGTGTTTGTTAACAATTGCTAATGCAGCCAGGACCAACGCCTTTTGAATCACGGAGAAGCTTGAGATGATAAATTTTTGGTCACCCATCCGATGATCGGCTTTTGCGAAAGTTGCTTAGCCTCAGCACTCGCAGACTGGGCGCGAGGTCTGGGTCAACCAGTAAGGTTTACTAGCCTGTTATTTGTTTCCTCTTCATGATTTTGTATTGAATTATGTTTGCAGTTCTATATTATAAATAAGCAGTGCATGATGTTCTTCGACGGGACATCGGATCGTCGTGCGATGGTAGTCATATTACAAAATGTTTTTGTTTTGTTTATAGGTATAATTTTAACGCAAACTTTGTTGCGAAACAAATTACAAAAACACAAATGTTGAAAAAATTTCCACGAGCAGGATTTGAACCTGCACCCTTCTGACATACCGGGTCAGGTGCTCTCCCAATTGAGCTACCGTGGTTCTAACCAGCCCGCCGAAATTATTCGGTCTGTTATTAAATAAGTCATATTACAGTTTAGTATGAAGGGTTTAAAAATATTTTGTAACCTACTTTTAAAGGGAACATCTTTAAGAGGTTGATAATATTATAAGAGGGTGATGTTATTTTCTAAACACTTAATAGTAGATCTGTTCTACCTATATTTCACTTTCACTTCTGTGAAGGCATTAATCTTTGAGCCAATTTTTGTCACTCAGCTCTAATGTGGATACTTTACCACAGTCATAGGTCCGGGTCAGCTGCTGAACCGATGAATAGGGCGATGAGGTCTTTCGTCGTAAATTGAAAGCCAATTTTCTTGGAGATCAAAGTGCTAGACAATTTAGATACTCTAAAAGCTCTATGTGAATATTAACAGTCTTACCTTAAAAAATAGTATTATGTAACTAAAAAGATGCGGAAATTTTAAAGGGTCTGTCTTAAGTGATGTTTAAAAGATTTCAACTTTCAAAGAGTTTACCTATAGGTACTGTACTTTATTTGACAGTTATTAGATATTGAATGAAACAACTTTTACGGATCTACTCGCGTTTATTTTACACATTACTTTTTAATGTTTATCCTGAGGTTTCGAACCCTTTGCTGGACCCGTGGTCACAGGGAGACTGAAGTGTTGGTCGACCATAATTAGTTAGTAGCCCTCATTTAAATTTAATCAGGTGCGTTTCGTTTTACGCAGAAAAAGCATACAGTATCTTTTGGTCTGGCAGTATGGTGTTGGGGCTGGGATTTAATATTTTGTATGATGGGATCCCATGCTGGTGGTAGATCCCAACCACCATCTCTATTGAAATTAGGATGTTTTTTAATTTCAACAGGCTCGCGTATCATCCTAGGGATGAATCGTTGTTCTCTAGCGAGTATTTGTGGTTTATCAAATCTGATGTAATGGTTGGGCCCTCCTAGGGCATGTTCGCATACTGCAGACTTAGTTACTTCTCTTCGTTTGCCCGATGTAAGAGAGCCCACAGTCGCAGTCCAGTTTTTACACGCCTGCATCTTAATGGGGTATGTTGCACTTGACAGGTCGCAAAAATTGGTTGATCTTCTTCGGCAGCTTGAAGTAGGTGTTGATTGAAGCTCGCTTTAAGATATGGCCAATCTTGTCAGTGACACCTTTCATATATGGAAGTACAGCAGGTTGGCGCTCGACTGTGGTTGGTTTATTACGTTTTCTGTGACGAAGCCGTGGTACTTTCAGTTTACTGTCCTGTAGTACGTGCTTGACATGCTGAAGCTCTGCTGAGCTGGCACCTGGCTGCTGCCAGGTGTTGGGTGTCACAGATGCCGCGTGCTCTCTGAAACAAAAATTTCCCTACAGTAGCCAACTGTCTAGGATGGTGGTGAGAATCACCATTGAGGTACCTATCTGTATGGGTTACTTTACAATACACAGTGTGACTCAAACTATGGTCCGGATTCCTGATGATTAAAGTAACCAAGATAATTAAAGTATCAAGTTATTACATAAATAGTCTTATTACGATACAGCCCTACCAAGCATAGGACTATTCCAAGTCGCCTATTCTTGTTTTTACAAAATCGTCTTATGACAGCAGCTGGACTAACAACGGCTCTTCCAAAACAACCTGGAAAAACAAAAAAGTTTGGTGACCCATTATTCGGGTACCCACCACATCCTATAGGCCGATTAAGTTTTAAGATATTTCCAAAGAATGTATGGCATCGCGATGCTAAGTGTCACCGAGCTCCTCATCTGATCACTAATAGTGTCTTGTGAGTTCTAACCACAGAGCACAATTCAAATATCTGTGGTTCTAACAGAATACAATCGTTAAAATGTCAGTCCTTCCTTCCTTCCTTCCTTTCAGCATAGTGATGTCCACTGCTGGACGTATGACTCTCCAATTTTTCTTCACACTGTGCGGTCTGTGGCCTTTCTGATCCAGGTCGGGCCTGCTGGCTTGTGGTCTGCCAGCACTTCTTCTTTCTGTTTGGGGTCTCCACGCCAGAACTCTCTCGCTCCATCTACCGTCGTCCCTGCGAGAAATGTGCCCGGCAATTTTAGTTGCGCAACCCATTTTCCGACGTCTGTAACCTGGGTGCTTTGGCGTATGGTGGTATTGCGTATTCTGTCTCGCAGGGATACTCCTAGCATAGATCGTTCCATAGCCCTTTGTGTTACTTTCAGCTTTTGTACCATGTTAAAGTGAATGTTTCTCAAGCATAAGTCAGAACCGGAAGAATACACTGGTCATATACTTGTTTAAATAATTTTTAACGCAAATTTTGTTGCGAACAAATTACAAATGTTGAAAAAATTTCCACGAGCAGGATATGGGTATTTCGGGTAGTCACCCGGAATATCAGGACACCCGGAATGTCAGAAGGGTGCAGGTTCAAATCCTGCTAGTGGAAATTTTTTCAACATTTGTGTTTTTGGTCATATACTTTTTTAGTCTTCTATTTCTTCTATTGAGGAATTTTCAGAATCAGAATCAAAACGTCGTTTGCCAAAGGCGGAAATGCAAGGCCAGAATGTCAGTATAAAGCAAGGAAGCAAACAGCTTAGCTGACTAAATGCCTCCATCATTGAATTCAAGTCATCACTACAATTGATGGGTAATGGCTTAATCACCACGCCAATTGCTGGTTGGTGATTGCATCGAAAAATCAGCCACACACTTGGCCCGGCCTGGGAATTGAACTCATGTCCTTCGGGTATTTGGCCAAGCTCTTTGCCACTCGGTCACCAAGGCGCGAGGAATATCACATATTATATACTGACGTTTCAAACCCTACCCTACCCTCTCAGTACAAGATCTCCCGCCCAGAGTAGACTTACGAACCGATGGCATAGTGACATTCATAAGAGCTACTTGTAGCCTAAACTGAATAAAATGATTTTGAATTTTGAATTTTTTGAATTTTTGAATTTTAGGAATAAGATCATTAGAATCTGTTTTACCATTAACTAAATAAGATTACTACAGTACAATATTTTCTACGCGTATCTTAGCGGCAACCAATGTCAATTAAAATATGAAAAATGTTCGCATAACCGAAAGTTACTGGTGTACTTTCTGGGCATTTGGCATATGTCCCAGACGACAGCACATTGTCAATTTCTACAAAACAAATACGCTGAGAATAACGTATTTAACATTCATTTATTTACTTCTATCCTGGGCGAAAACTTTTAATGGACTAGAAATTTGGTACATTTTGCTTCATTCTAAGAAATTTTAAAGCTAATATAAATGTCACCGATATACTCGTATCTGTGATCGAACATGGCGCATGCAACTGTGCAAAAATACCAGATACGGAAAAACAACTAGCATGAGACAAAATTACTTTTGAATCTAGTGAAATATTGACCACATTTGTAGATCCTTAAGTAGCTGCATAAGTGGTTGTACGTTCTAAGACTAATTACAAGCCCCGTACGACTTACGTCTGAACGTTATAAAATAATGTTGCATCGAAAACAAACGAAGAATAATATGAATCTAAAATTTCTATCCCATGTTTGCAAACTCGCACCACTTAATAATGGACAAAATCTAATCGGCGCCAACCATGAGTGTTATTACATTCGCGGCCAGACCTGGCAGACATCACAGTCTTCGACATTTAGTGCCCTCATATTGTATATTATAATAAACGTCTCTGCCTCGTACCGTTTTACAACCAGCGACATCTTAAGATCTGACTAGATTATGTCTTACTTTCGTGTATTCTTGTTACGGGTAATTAATAAAATCTATGCTCATATTTAGTTTGGAACACTAGAGATGTTTAAAATTAATCCCTCTAAGACCAATTAGATGGTTAGTTCATAACTACTAGATTCAATTAATTCCATTATTGGTTTGGAAACGAATATTAAGATGAACAAATTGCTTGCTTACAAATTGCTTGCATCTACAATTGTAATGAAATTATGCCATTATTTTACATTATTCGACACAAGACAAATTTTAGAAAATAAAACAACTTCGAACATGTACTATCTTTTTCGCCAAGGAGCCCTAATCTGTATTAACTAATCTCCAAATCTGTCCAGAGACATTCGACAATGATTCGAAATTTTGAATTATTAAACAGACGACAATCGCACGCAAATACCATGTGGGAGAGTCTAGCGGGCGGCCGGTGGTGCTGCGTCATTAAGGAGCATTCACAGCGTGCGACAATATTCTTCATTTGCGTAGCGGACGGCGTCATTTGCAGCATTGTGACGCTGCCGCCCTTGCACCGGTGCAGTGTGCGAACACCTTAATTGTACCCTTGTTTCGTCTCGACCAAGACTTGCTACAGCAAACGCATGATTTAGCTAACTGTGCAACTTGGAAGCCAAGAAGCAAGGTCGTCCTTGGTGTTTGATTTTCCTATGTCATCTTCTCATTAATCAGTACATTTGTGGGTGTATTTTTATTAGCATCATCTGTTGAGATATTTTCTACAAATCTTTCTTTTTCTTCTCTCTTTCAATAAGATTAAAACTTAAATTAACTTTTTTGAGAGACAAAATCTCATCGTTTCCTTTTTTTATCAAAAATTCATTTCCTTTAACGTTGGGTGCATTCATAAACTTAAGTGTCTACTTCCAATTCATCCCATTCTACATTTTAATAGACAAAGTAATTGAATCGCCTAATTTTACCACTATTAAATAATACTTAATTACTTTTGATGAGCTCGGCACCTCAACCTCACTTTGAACTTCAAAACTAATAACTCGACATACATCCAATTAAAAGGCATAATACATAATAACACCGCGTTCACCTGTCGTTCTAATCTGTGTCATTGCGTTACCAAACTTACGTCATTCAGTTAAAGGATATTTTTCAATGGCAGTCTTATGAAATTGTATAGATTGTGTAACGGTGCATTTGTTTTCGTAATAGAAGGTCCGATATCTCCTGGCTCACCGATTACCACATTATATCCATCTAGACATAATGCCTGTGATTAATAAGGTCCATTAACTTTAAACAAAGATTAATTTCGAGCGGCTCAGCTTGTCCGTAACAAATAATATCCCGGTACCATGAGAAATGCCGATGATTTAATGAGTTTTTATAACGGGTTTTGACTTTAAGTACTGTTTCTGCAATTGGTGTTTAACTTTTCTTAGATTTTGTATTGAATCAGGAAACGTTTCAAGTTTCATGTTTGTTTTAGCCGTAATGTATTTATTTAAATTTTATATGTACGAGTAGGTATATGACTGTATAAGTGTAATATCTAACTATAACAATAATATAAATACAAAAACTTAGTGCTAAAATAAATAGTTTTATATTTATTTCTTTAATTTTGGCCACCGTATAGATAATATTCGTTTATAAAATCTTCGGTCTAGCTGGAATCATAATTACTACAAAAAAATTACATTACACAATTATTATTATTATACCAGCAGCCATAAATGCCTATTAACGTTTATAAAATTTTAATAAGAGTTTCTAAATTTAATTACCACGTGAACAAAATAAAATTTTAAATATTTAGTTCAAATAACTTTAAACATTCGGTCCCGTTACATTGTTTTGCTCGTTTAAAACACCAAAATAATCCTAGCAGGATACACAGCGTCTCATTATATACGCTGCATAATCTCGGGCCACCTGCGCGCGCGCAGATGATCGATCGGCTGGGTCAAATTAACCCTGTAATGGGCACGGATTATGTTGAATTAACCCGAATTCGGCCCGACCTCTTTCGTGTCCCGCGCTGCACTTACCCAGTTTCCTGTTCAAGCACTAATACATATCTAATTGTCATTTTCCTCATAACGAAAATAGAAATTAATTAATGCTTGAAATATTACAACTGAATTCAAGTAGTAAGAACATAGCGAGGGCTGATGTTGCCAGGTTGATTAAAAAAGTTTTGACATTAACAAAATTGAGTGCACTTTCAAACCTTAAAGTAACTAAATTCTTTGTTTCCCAATAAAATAAGCTTAGCTAACATGCAAACTAAAACTGTCTCTTTTCTGTTTGTAGAATCTATCAATACACGCTAATTACGAGTTACAACATCATTAGTTTTATTTCGGTAACAGAGAGTTTTAAGCACAATGTTTCGTTTTTCATGCCGTTTACCGCCATCCGACTCCGTCAAAATAACTCACTCCGCCTTTATTTTATTTCAGTATGCAAATACACTCCAATTAGCGGCACTAACGTTTCTCGGTAGGTAATATTCATTATTTCTGTCCGGGATTTTTTCCTGCGGGCGCACCGCAGCCGCCGAGCCGTAATTAACCAACAACGGGACGGATCCTTCAGCGTTCACTTATTAACGTCTAATCTTTGTTGCCGGCCGTCGATCTTAATTAATTCAATTAAAAGTATTAAGGAGTAGGTGAAGGTTGCAGCCCTCTTACTGAAATTTAAAAACTTAATGTCGTCGTAACGACTCGCCGAGTATACAAGGGGAGGCGAATTAATCAAATAATACCGCGGAGGTGCGGGGCAGCCGCCCCCCGCGCCCCCTCCCCCGCCCCGCCGGCCCCGCGCGCGACCGCGTGGCTCAGTTGCGACCGAAACGCCGCGAGGGGAAGTGTCGCCGGTCCCCGTGAACGTTACTACTTTTTTCGAAGTTCTTAACACAGTTTTTGTTTTAAAGTTTCACAAGGAAAGTTTTATGTGTCCAGTCTTTTATCCTGTCGAACTGAAGGTTAAGAGACAGCGCTCGGCAGTGCAGTTTATTGAGTTTATACGTTGATTGTGTTTTTTTGTTATTGTTGAGTTTTTTTTGTTTGGTGCATCGTGCCGGTCCGGAGACCGACGACGGTCCCAGCGAGGCTCCAAGCCTGGACGCGCGGCTCACAGACGCCAAAGGACAAAGCCTTTAGGTAACTATTTGGAGATTCGTGTGATGCACATTTGAGAGACGATCGAAAGCGGCCAGTACCTTGTCACATAGTGCTATGCAGAATGTTTGTAAATAGACGGTCATTAACGATCTATGTTATTTTAAACGATTAATTAAACTAACGGACATACAATATAGAAGCCGGTAAAGAATAAGTGATAAAAACAGTGTATCAAGAAGAAATATTGTTTGTTTACGAAGTTGCCAGAAAATTTTCAATTTTTAATTTGGGCACGGAATCCTTGAGTTGGTTATTAGTCGGTAGATATTGAGTCAAATGTATTTACTCATTTACACGTTACGAAAGAAGCCGCCTTTAGCTGGTATGGAGTTTATTTATTTTGTTGTCTCAAGAACAATGATTTTACAACTTTTCCATAAGTACCTGTGAACGTTTAATAAAGTTTAATGTTCTTTACTTAGCATTATTTACACAATACCAGTTTATCCCAATTATCCCAACTATATGCACCAACATACGTAATCAAAAACAAAACTCAACGCCAAAATCAAAAACTTTTTCTATTTTCAAAATTATCTAAAAGAACCAAAAGCTTTTAGTACCTACCACATATAAACATTTAACTCAAATCATTTAATTAACAGGTGAAACTCAATTACTAAAGGATAATTAAACCATCAAGGATATATTTACATTGAACATCAATTTTCTTTAAAATAAACCTACTTTTAATTAAAGCTTTAACGAAAAACAAATAGACAAGAAACGAGAGGCGTACAACCCTTGCGTACTGGCTTTCCGTTATGTGGGGGTTGGAAATAATTATGATAGCATATTTCATTATGGCAATACGTATTGGCGGTGGTAGGGTTCACACAGAACTAATCTGGATATCTATCATATATTTTTGGTCCTGTTTAAATGTTATGAGATCCAGTACAAATATTAGTCATGGAGGCATCATGGCTAATGCCTCAAGGTCGGGTATCCATGGTGTAACAAGCGTCAAAAAGTCTACAGTGACCGCTGACCATATGGCGGATACGTTTGTTTCTTGACGAAGTTGAAAGAAATAAATTGTAAATACAATTTATCTATCTATAGCAACTTGAATTATTCATTGATGTATATAATGAAGATGTCATTAATAAAGCCGAAGAACAACACAATAAATTCAAAGTAACGAACACCAAAATCAATACTGAGGCCCAAGGCATTGAAGAAGTTAAAGAACGTATTTAAAAAAACAAATTTTTGTAAGTCACTGATGCAGTTTCGTTATTGAATACCCTTAATGGCAACAATACCGCCGCCGGTGACGTAATCCGAAGTGATATTGGGAAAGTTTATCATCGTGCGCTCTTAATAGCTTATTAGACCAAATCATTCGTAATAAGACGGGTTGAAATTAATTTAAAACATGTCTAAGCAATATTATACGGGCCACTTCATTTCATCGCCGGTTTAATTAAAAACGAGTGCCCGCTCCCCTCCCTCCTTTTCGGGTTGTTACCCCCTCCGCGGTGGGTGTCTCGCTCCGCTTATATTTAGATAATTGTACAATCATCTAAATTAATGAGTCCTCTCGTCCGGTCCTGGCCTCTATTGTATTATGTTTATGCCGGCCAGACGGCGGATACACGGTGACAATTTTAATTTAAAAATTCTAATTAATTCATTCGTCTTGCCCCGGCTTTCGGGACTCGCCAAATATTTTTTTCGGGACTGTAATACTCTGGGGCTTACGGATTGTTTAGTTTAGATTATGAGGGACCTTCTGGAGAATTTAATCATCAATGAGATTAGATAACTGTAACGACATATTCTGGGATGTAATAAATATTTAATTTAATTAGGTATGTTGATAACGGAGACGGTAACAAAGTTGACATGGACAATTCTTCCAATAATTTAATATCACTATCGTATCGTATAAAAGCTCGTGAGCCAATATCACAGATTATGCCAATACGTTGAAAGAAGAGCAAAATCTCGCTCACAACTCGCTGTTGACGACAGTGATAGAGCTCAATGCAATTAAAAGTTTCACTGCGTGCGTGGTCGAGGCGCCGAGCGAATACCTACCTTAATTTATGCCAGCGATAAGCTCAAGTTATGAGAGTCAATTAATTACTTATTTTAAATAAGATTTCCATTTAGATTTACCTAAAATTTTAATAAGAGATAAGAGCTGTCTAGAAAGTATCGCATACAAATGACTGTTCTGAGGGGTTATTGTTGTCAATGTAATGAAAACCCAGTTGGGAATTGTGAAGCTACGTAAGTACAATAATAATGATTCATACAGTCTTGTTAATCAAATTAACAGTGCGTCTGTCATCCGATGCCCTCGTCAAATGAATTGCAGCCACTGAAGGACGTCCATTGGAGTGGGCACGACTCCCCGGAAGCCCTGGGGGTGATCTGTCTAATGAACCCAGACCTCCACACAGCCTGATTTATTAACGAATTAAACGCATTCTGTTGCACCCTCATGCAAATATACGATACTGTACTGAATTAATGTAAAGAGATATAAGAAATCACTTTCACTTGAAAAAGTCCTGTTACTTTGACTTACCATGTTTTAAAATCCAATGGGATGTTATTAAAATAAAACGAAGTCTATAAATAAAACTAGAATTTTAACAATGTCGAAGAAGAAATCATCAAAATTGTTATCAATAAAATTGTTCCATGACTCCCACACAACAACAAGATATCTCTTCTTTACACATCGGATAAATACATTTACTGGTCTTGAAATTACCAAGCCAGTTCCATTGACAATCTTCCTACACACAAGTTCCTAAAATTGAAAGAGCCGCAAAGAGCTCGCCTGCTATGCAAATAAAGCGTACATACCTAGATTTTATAAGTTTACCGAGTCGATATCGCAAATGAAAGTAGGTACCACTAGCTTCAGTACGCACTTTGGAGAATTCATAGGGCTATCAGCGATAAAGCTCATTGCAAATGAATATACTATTTGTCTGTACGTACAAATGAATACATTCATACCCGAAGCCAGACGCTATTCTAAAATGCAGAGTACGACAGGTGTAGGTTCCCATGTTCCTCTTATAAGAGCCTTTTATTTGTTAGAGAATATCAAACACCACAAATTAGAGATGTTTGTAGAAATAAGAGGATTACTGGAGTATCAATGGCGTAAACGTTCAACATTCAACAATATTTATTTCAACTTTACCATATTTCTATAATTATGTATTTCAATTGTTATAGGTTTTCTAGAATCGATACCGTTTATCCAACCATTGCCTATATATAGTTTTTCAGTGTTAGCGTAACTTTGTATATTGAATAAACAGAAAACGTCTCGAGGAATACTACTCATATTATTGTTGCATCCATTATTCAGCACCGAGCCGGCAAGGGATCGCTGCCGTTGCTACTAAATTATTAAACACGCGTTATAAACACGCCACCCCAAACTCATCTTCAAACTGTCTCTATACTGGATTCTGATGGGGGAATCATCAGCGATAGCGACTTTTGCTAACTTTCACAAACTTTGAAACTTCATCCTTTCTGTATGATAATGATCCTTTTAGAAACAGATTATAGATTTCTGATACTGCTACGCGACGTTGCCGTTTGACTTCAATCTCAGTGAAACTATTTAAGGCTCGGAATTCTCATTGAGCCAGTGGACTCATAGTGGAACACCTGCTTTGATATCGCGCATGCCCTCTCCCCAGTCCGTAAGTCCACATTGACTAAACCGGTTTCGATTACAGGTTATAGCTGCCTACTTATCCGTTTGGCGGAAACTAACCACTCACGTTCGCTGTTGTGCATATTCTTACAACAATGTACAGAATATATTTTTTAAACGTGATTTCTCAATTTTGAACATTGCATATTAGTTGTCGAGTATCGGACTACTTTAACATTTGCTTTCTAAAGTTTGTGAAGTCAGAAGTTGAAGTATTAATATTGAAGTCCACTTTCCATTCATTATACGAATGGGCTTCCAGCCTCACGTTTTCAATATATTGTCTAGTGTTATTTACAGAACGATTATGATTGTTACCCACGGTTCTGAGAAGAAGCAATTCAACCTCTCATACAAAAATAAACAGTCGTCACCGTATATTTGTCTTGTGGGGAGAGACAGTCCCCGAACACCCAAACTAATGATTGTTCAAAGAATTTGGAACCATCGGAATGCGCATTCTTCTTTTTAATAGAACTGATTTAATTATAGAGATATTTTCTAATGATTATGGCACTATTTTTATAATTCGAACAATTTTGAATAGCAAATTAACTGCTTCAAATGTTTTAATAAAACAAAAGAATGTGCTAAACCATTTTATTTCGATGACCACCAGTCACTACTAGTAACAGTAATTTTAGATATCAATGGTCAAAGATTTGTGATCTTGTCTGAGAGTGAAAAGGACGGGTTTATACTTGATTGTTGGAGTAGATAGAGACAGAACGCTTCCTTAATTTCACTCTGCGTGCGGCCACTCAATTTTGACCAGTCATCCTATTTGATTGTAGAGGGAATTCTGTGCTGTAATTGGTGCTAATTATTGTTTTGAGAGCTGTCTCTTATAGGGACTGTTATAAAGCTCTTGTTTCAACCACCGGATTTGTTATTATTAATGATTGTGAGTTATTTCATCATAATTGCTCCCCACTGCCTTTTATTCATTAAAATGATCAATACATGTCACTGTTCATAATAAGTTACAATTATAAATGAGTCTTTCATTGTTAGTGTCGTTTCGAATAATGGTGAAATTTCATTGAAAACGCTAATTATAATATGTGTGGGACGTAGTGTGGTGTTTTAATAAATTGAATTGCTCCTTGTCTTCTTATCTTGAACCACAAAAAATGTACCAATGGGGCTAACGAATTAGCTTTCTACCTTTTACCTTTTTTTTTTCTTTTTTTTCTTTCTTTTTTTTACTTGCTACCCATGATTGCAGAGTTTTAGTGATTTGCTCATATATTTTAGTTCTACGAACATAGACAATGCCTTAATTTTTATTTCCGTTTCTCTTTGTTACTCAACTGTAGGAGTTTATCAACATTTTATAGATCATCTATCCTCAATGATACATAGTTTTCGTTCACAATCTTTAAAAATTCTATAAAAATATAAAATGTATTGTATATATTTTTAATGTAATACACACATGCACATAGTTCTTGTATGCCCGAATTCCGAAAAATCTCGTGATTATAAGTTTCTTAAGTTCTTTCTTTAAGTCTAGTTATCTGTAAAATATTACTTTAAAGCGATGAATCTGTCAAATTATAACTTTCTTTTCTTGCTGTGTTTTTATTGTTATTTAGTATGGGTTTGCGACAACAAAAATAGATAGGTATATCTATTAAAAATACGAGTAACAGCATGTTATAGTAGGTATACAACTTAAACAAGCGATGAATCTGACAAACATCTTGCAACTGCTAATGTCGCTGGGTGATAATAGAAAAACAGTTTGTTACTTCTGTATTAGCCCTTATATTTACAAGCTTTTATTTTTTTAGAATAAATATTATTAACGGGATTATTACCATGTTTTTGTTGTGTTAAAAAAAAATAAACTTTTATTTTTTAAACCAAATTAAAGGGCAATGCAATTAATTATCCACATTGACTGCTAATTCTGTAACTGGCCGAAGGTAGGTGCAGCTATATTGCACCAATACTTCAGAAACTGGTTCAGTGGCGATAAAATAGTGCGATTGCACACGTAGCATTGTTGTGGAAGTTGGAATTAATAGCTATCCTTAGCTAATACCGGCAATAAGCCGGCAAAGACGGGCCCATATTTCAAGCGTCGCCATGGCAACCGCGCGCCAAACAACCGACCAGAAACAACCGACAAACGCAATTCGTTACGGTTTATAGTATTATTCATTAGAAAATTATTATTTCCTCCTTTTTAATAACAGGGATTAAAAGTTAATTAAAATTGAATTACTGGCCGGCAAGACAAGTATGTTTCACATTGATCTCATAGTAAATGTTGCAATCTATAATAATCTGTACTAATATTATAAAGAGGAAAGCTTTGTATTTTTGTATGTATGTGTGTATGTTTGCAACGAATAAATTCAAAAACTACTGGACCGATTTAAAAAATTATTTCACCATTAGAATGCTACATTAACGCTTAGTAACATAGGCTATTATAAAAAAAATGCAGTACGAAGTTCAGTTAGTGCTAAATATAGGTACAAATATGTTTTACATTGATCTCAAAATAAATGATACTAAATGCTAAATAAATTATTTTTTTTATTAAAAGACAGTTAAAAATTACTTTTTGAAAAGGAATATTACATATAGGTATTATTTTAATCTAATAATGATATGATCTACTAAATAGTTACAATTGAATTACTTATAAAAAAAATATTGCTGTACTATGGTATTAGTATTTTGTTTCCTACAAAATTATTGTTGAAGTATTGCTTAACAAATAAAAACGACGGGTTGCACTCTGGGAGTGCCGGCAGAAGTGAAAACTTGAATATTAACGTTGTGCATTTTTGATATTTTGGAATGGTTAGGGAATAATTTTGCACGAATTGCTTTAATTATCAGTATAAAAGTACTCTCATTTATGTGGTAGAATACAATATTTATTTATTGGGCTATCGTACACAAACATGACAATTTATATTACATTAAAAAATTATATTAAGTTATATTAAAAAATTTATATTACGCCGCGCCAGCTGTCTACTCTCTTTGTTGCGCCTGACGGTCACGTGTCCTGACGCGAGTTTAACATTTTTACCCATTCCAAAAAGTGCACAACGCCGCTAAAGAAGTTTTCACTTCAAAAATATCAGTATAAAAATATCACTTGTTCTAACCAAATCCTGTAGTTGAAGTTATCGTTCAATGTCAATCACTATATTATCACAAAAGGTAAACGACAATACACAAATTACAATACTGTTTTACACCACTAAATATACCAACCAACATATTACGCTTCCTTTATCCCCGTCTAACAATAACCATAGTCTGTAATCCCATCCAGGCGAGGATATCAGAATCATAACTTGACTTTAGAACAAATTTGTTGCTTCATTATCGGGCGTCCGGAGCGAACAGAAACTAAGTAGATAACAATCAGCTGAAGGCTTGTTCGAGACACGAAATTAATTAAAACAAGTTTGTTCGCGGATCCTATGCAAGGAACAAAGCACTGCTGAGTCACTTGGCAATTACGCGGAGAGACGCAGGCGCCTCAAATCTAACGTTATCTTGCGCCGTTACTGTGAGCCTGTGACGATACTGACGATGTGACTGTGGAAAAGGAGATGACAAAATAATCTATTCATTGTTCTAAGTAATATTGAGGAGCTCGATGGCGCAGTGGATAACCAAGGTCCGCGAGTGCTGAGGTTAAGCAACTTTCGCAAACACCGATCATCGGATGGGTGACCAAAAATTTATCATCTCGAGCTCCTCCGTGCTTCAGAAGACACGTAAAGCCGTTGGTCTTGGCTGCATTAGCAGTCGTTAACAACAACCAATCCGCACTAGGCCCGCGTGGTGGTTTATGGCTATCTTGTGCCACAGCAGTGAGGACATAAAAATGAGCTGATGATGATGAAAGAGAAATTTTCTTTTACCAGCTGTTGCAAATAATTTTTGCTTGCATATGCCGCTCGTAGTTAGTATGTAAGGAACGGGAACGCGAGACGACAAAATAATTTACTCATTGCACTATTAAGAAAAAGTGAATTTTATCAGTTACAAATTGTTTTTGATTGCATATGGCGATCATAGTTGGATTGAAAGGGGACCGTTTGTGTTAAAGTTTTCATTTGTTTTAATTTACCGTTAGTGAATCTAAATGAATAAAGACTTGTTCTTAGATTAGGTACAGCCGTCGATCCAGCAAGAACTTTGGTGGAAGATCATCCTAAAGGCTAATAATTTATGTAAAAAATAACTCATCAACAATCAGCTTTTGGCAATCTCACTCACTGCTGAACTCATTTATTAATTTACAGATATTTTACGAAAATCTAGCTAAGGTAGGTAGGTACTATTGATACCTTGTCTGATTCATCTCTGAAGTCATAATATTGTGTATTTTAAAAAACTTTGTTATATAAATAAAATTACAAACCAAAAAAAAACGTTTAAAAAAATGCTGCGTCAGAAAACTCGTGATATCGAGAGAAATAAGGAAAGAGATACCAATAAACCAACAACAAACAAAAAAATTCTGTGAAAAGACAAGAATAAAGTCTAAATTCTAATAAAGATTGAGCGGACATTATTAGTAAGATTCTATCCGCATAACATTCGCTGAACTGCAACTATTTATAGTGGAAAAGAGGTCACAAAATAGCGTAGTCAACATAGGAGACATGTGTAAACGTAAAATTTTAAGATTATTATACTAAGTAACATTTAAAGATTTATACTAATAGTAACTCACATCGAAATAGACTTGTTATTTTTGATACAATTACAACACTAGGTCGTGATCTCGAGTCCCATTTAAGGAGGTATTCCAAAATTTGGAATGAAAAACATTTAATGTTTTTCATCTCCCCAACATAGCATTGTTATCTTGTTCAAAAAAGTTGACATTGATTTGCGGATTCATCGATGTGCTAGGCAAGATTTTGCATAATAGACGATATCCCCAAAAGGATTAGAAAAAACCCTTTTTGGCAGTTTGAGGTCGTCGATTTTCTTTCTGAAGCGTCTCCCTAATGAATATTGCGGTGATCGCGCCTTGTCATCGGGAATTTTAATTATATTTAGTGATTAATTATGTGTAAGCAGCGAAGACGGTGAGGGTTGCCATCGCTGATTGATGACGCCAGCTTCTCAGTTTCTTCACCAGCATTGTCTTCTTTAATTGTGACGTTAAACGTATTATTTTGTTTCATTGTTCCCCGCGTAGTGGGCGATGTAATTTGATTTATTTCACAGTCTGAGTCATTGTTGTTATTAATTTTATAATGTCTAAAATTATACCCGCCGTTATAAAAGCCGCTGAATCACAGTGTCTACATGCCTAATTTTGAGTTATTATTTGTGTGTTTTGCAAATTGCAAATTACGTAGAAGAGGCAATGAACGATTAACGTTTTTAAAGGAAATAATATTGTACTTATTATTCATGTTTGAACAACTCAGTCGCTCATCCATAAGATTTAACTATAACAAGTTTTCATCGTGACATTACTAAATCAACATTTTGAAATACCTAACTGATAAGAGCCAAAGAACTTACGACACACCACTATCCGCTCCATCATTATCTAACTAGGTAACGCGACAATCGTTTACTTAGTTCTGCAGAAAACGTTCAAAAGGCGCGGCTTATCTTCGGGCCTGCACACAATGAGCCATCTGTTAGCCGGCGACGACTGACGCTCTCCGTGACCTATTGACAGAAACACCTTCTTATTTACACACTGAATGGAAACCTTGGAACTTCATAAATACACTGTTACACGTAGCTGCTTAAGACTTTTTACTTTCTAATTAGTCAGAGCTTTAACCTGTCCACACATAACAAGGCGCTACTAGCTGCAAATGCACCCAGAGTAACCACTGGTGAACCTTCCACTGTTTTAAGTGGTGTTGGTCAACTTTAAAGCCCCTTTCAAGATATTGACGAAAAATATAAAGCAGTTACAAGTAGTCCTCTATGAGCCGCCACAATAGAACACAACGTTGCAAGTGCTAAATCAAAATCGGATTACTCATACACCAAATGCAATAGCTGCATAGAATTTCCCGAATGCCTCAATATCATTCGAACAAATCGGACCAATGCTGTCGGAATGTAAATAGATTGTGCTCGCAGCGTCATATATTATTAAAACAAGCGATTACCCCAAATTTAGATCTGCATAGATACCGGCGTGCTGGGGTATCGTTTGCAAGCGTTTCCTGCAAAATCCGTCAGATTTGATCAAATTATGCGCATCCATTTAGTTGGGTAATTGGTATTTCTGGATACACTGAACGCTTGTTGATTCCCATTTGATAGTGCGATAAAAGGACTAATTCGCACGTGCTAGACTCACTGTCTATTTTTGGAGAAAACATTTAGTTATACCTAAACAAAATTTGAGTTAAACGAAATGTTTGAAATTGAAGAGACATAAATAGCGGGCATGCAATTAATGATATGACATAGAACAGATTCCTAAGACATTGATTGAAATATGGTAACACAGCGACATTAAAGACCGATGCTGACAATAAAAACGTTAGAATTTATCACAACGTGAGAGTGAAGGCCCGGCGGGTGTTATTCTTCTAGATTAATGGCGGACGTGTTATTTAGACACAAGTTCATAATTTGAAACACTTCAACTTGAAATTGGAACAAAGGTTGATATGTTGTCATAAAAAAGCTTTATAAATTTTTCGTCCGATGGTAGATTCTTCTTTGAGGAGGCACTTTTAACGTTGATAGTAATAAGAATAATTCGTTTATTTCCAAGAATATGGTGTACATTAGGGTGGCATAATATTAAAAAGGCAGTTCATAAATGATCATTGACAATTCTTTATCATCCCAATACGTCCCAATGTTCGGCTCTCGTCGAGTTTCAGTGGCTGGATGAGGTAAGAAAAAGAGAGTGCCACATAATTCTTGATCGCCTCAAGTCTTGGAGTACCTATGCGCAATGCATTTTACCTATTTAAAAAAGGAATAATAGCACATACTCGTACCGAACCAGACCAGAACCGAATGGCGCCGTGGTTAGCGTGTTCCCACGTCGTAGCATTGGTGGCACCATCTTTGTAGCGGCTTTTATCTAATCTCCAGGATGGGATATTTGCACGTTGATAGTGGCCGGTGCCTGGCCCTTGTGACTCGTATCACAAGTGTCCCACTTAGCGGGAATTCTATAAAAATACCAATTGCAGTTGTCTTTAGTAATATCTTGAACATGACTGGCTGCTATATTTGCTTAAAACCTGTAACGGAGGCGTACGGTCATAAAGGTGGACCGTTAAAGGAAAATAGAAGGCAAAATAAAACGTACCTAAGGAAACAGCAGCAAAAAAGGCGATGAAACAGTGCAGATAAAAAAAAAAGTTGACAGCTGATAGAAAAATATTATAAATAGCATTTATATGTATGCATTTCCATAAACGTATTTACACCGTAGCATAACCATTAAGTTTAAATACTACTCTTACTTTGTAAGCCAACGGTTATTCCATTTCAACAACCACGTCACTGATATCCGATGACCTAATTGGTAATGCATCTGACCCGGTATGTCAAAGGGTGCGTGTTCAAATCCCACATAAAGATTTTTTTGCAAATCTTTTTTCGATTCGTAAATTGTACGCAACAAAATTTGCGTAAACGTTCACTATTTCTTTATTTAAAAAGCTTCTGTGTTTAGTTTAATATGAATAATAAACTCTATCACATTATAAATGAAGTTATAAATATTATCGCGCGATAAAATCAGCATAATATTGCTTCACACCATTTCAAATAGAGGACCAATAAAAACATACGGGGGCAATCCTGACGTGGGGTCCCAAATTGGCAACGGTTCACGAGGGTTCTTCCACACGTTAAATACGCAATTTCAAGTCCCATACAATCAACCAAATGAGCTCGCGTCAATGCAATCAATTATAACTTTTTACCTATTCGAGTTTCACTGGGTCACTGTGATGAAAGAGCGGGCTATCAGATAGCTTAGCTGTTGGGTTTGGTCCGCAAATGTAATTGTATTAAGCTTTGATGGATGATACATTTCTTTGTAATTATTACTTTGACTATCGGTATAACCATTTAAGTTTTATATACATATAAATTACCTAACTACTTCATGGTTTTTTTATTTACTAATTATGGTGAATAATTTTAATGTTATCACACTAATATTATAAATGCGAAAGTTTGTGTGTACAAAACATATATACATATTTGTTGCTTCTTCACGCTGCAACGGATGGATGGATTTGGATGAAATTACTAGATCTTCAAAGAGATAATTGTTTTTAAACGGTTTTATTTAGCTTGCCCTCTTTATTTATTTGTTTAGGTCAAATCTAGTAATTGAAATTTGACCCCCTTCCTGTTGATAGATCAGTCATTTGAAATTTGGTACACATCTTTAGTTCTGATGACTATTTATTTTAATACATTCGGTATCATTGTAAATCCAAGATGGCTGCTGCTACATAATGGCGGGTTACATATATTTTATCACTACTACCTCAATATATTAATTACATATAAACTTCTATGAAGTCAACCGCTATATCTATATATTAATACGTGAAGCAAAAACTTTGTACCCATTTTTACGAAAATTGCGCGGACGGAGGAGTATGAAATTTCGCACACTTATAGTTTATATAGAGAAGGTTATCCGAATGTTAATATTTTTTTTTAATTATGCATAAAAACACATTAAATTAACAAAAACAACATTACACACACTACCATGTACGTACGTACATGCACGTATTGTTTGTATTTTATGCTGCCGACATCTGTCAATGCCAATCCAAACTCACATTCTATCTTTTTTAATTTTTCATTGCTTAGGACACAATCCATGCAGCCTTAATAAAATTACGGTCGAATTTCGACCACTGGGCGACCACTAGTTATAATAAAAATGCTATTTACATATTTACGCAGGTTACGTGCGCCCAACGATTTTATTTTTTTGTCTGATTTATGCCCTAGGTAGATGAGGAGAGCGAGTGGTGTGATGACTGGTACCTAGGACCTACCGACTTATTTTTTAGCTTTTAGTACATTGTCTACATAATTTTTTAAAATCTTTATTTTCAATAAAACCGTTTAACTTAAAAAATGTTTTTACTCCTTTTTTATTGTTTAACAGATCATTCAACATTCAAATAAAACACTTAATACGAATGTACTAGCGCTAATTTTACACATAAAATTTATTCCATGTTTTTCCGAATTAACCATTTGAAGGGCCCGTGATTTGACAGAACAACAATAATAACAAAGGGTAAATTAAGGTTGAAGTCTTCCTTCCAGAAGAAGGGCCTGTAGTTACAGGGAAAGGTCTCCCTATTACATAAATATGTACAATTAACGGAACTAGATCTGTAAGTAAGTGTTTGATTTCAAACGAAATTTGCCTACCCAATTAAATTTTTAGCAACAACGCGTATCTTCCCGCCAAATGTACGAATATACGTAATAGATACTCAATGTAAATTAACAACGGTTACAAATTGAGGCGTAAACCTTATCTTTCAAAGCGGTCTCATTTTAAAAACTATACATACGTACAATTACCCACTAGTTTTTCTGCCGCACAATTTATGAACGCAGTAAGTACCACTTACTGTGTTTATGATTGTGATATTTGAGGTGCTAACATTACGATCTATTTTCTCGAAACTGTTCACATGTTCTTTACTGCGTTCTTTTTTGTGCTGTGCTGTGTGGCGTTAAATGCGTTTCCGCGCGCACGTTATCATCACCTGTGATCTGCCGACTGCGTATCCCCATACCACACGATTGCTTAAACATCGTTCACTCGTCATTCCATCTGTAGAAATGACGATGAATTATGTTGTTTAAAAATAGTTTGTTTTGTTTCTTAGTACAAGTCATGGGTTGAGGAACGTTAGGGTTGTCATGAGAGCGATGGCGGCGAGATTAATTAATGTTTTGTTATTGCGGTGTTTATCCGATGACTGAAATCGCAAATTCAAAACTATCAGTATGTAACTAAGTAATGTAAACACCAGTTTTAAGATAACGTTGAATCAACAACGTGTTTTCGTGTTCTCATTGACCTGATAGAGCAAATGATCCATACTTAGCGAACGTATACGTTTATTCCGATTTATTAATCTAATTAAGTATTACCCAATCGAATAAGAACTTCACCTTTAGGAAGAGAAAAATGTAAATTACCATGCATTTTCAAAATGGCTGTATAACAATTAATAATATCAATAATAATTAACGATTTAAGATTAATAAGTCCTATCTGAAGGATTGAAAACACGGCCCATACAGAGCTCACAGAACTCGACCTGTCGGCCATATCATCATCATCATCATCTCATTAAATGTCCCCACTGCTGGGGCACGAGCCTTCCCTATGGATGGATAAGGAGAACGGGCCATAAACCACCACGCGGGCCCAGTGCAGATTGGTGGTTGTTAACGACTGCTTATGCAGCCGGGACCAACGGCTTTACGTGCCTTCCGAAGTACGGAGGAGCTCGAGATGATACATTTTTGGTCACCCATCCGATGACCGGCCTTTGCGAAAGTTGCTTAACCTCAGCACTCGCAGACCGAGCGCGTTAACCACTGCGCCATCGAGCTCCTCATCGTTTCGTCGGCCATATATCCGTCTGCAAAGTAAGAATGTCATCATATATAAGATTGAAAACCCTAAGCGTACACAAAGGCTAGACATTTTGTTTATATAATGGGTACAAGTGATGACTGAGTTCTTTAACGCGATCAAATTAACGTTGTTGCTAGTTGTCGTCTAAGACTTGCTTCTCGTTATAACGTTTCGACGCGTATGAAGTTTTAACGAGTCCGCCCGTAGCTCTGTGATAGTTTATTTTTGCTGTATCGCATTTTAATTTAATACTATTCGCTTTTTGATAAAGAAACGCACAGCCATAAGTAAGCAGTTTAGTTAGAACCTCGTTTTTTTTTCATCATCATCATCATCATTAAAAATCCATTAAAATTTTTAAGTTCATTGTTTTACAAAGCTAAACCTAAGCTAATGAAATTATATGCAAAAGGAAAATACAAAGCTTTTTGAAACTTTTATTGAAAAACATATGAAAAGTTTTATATCGCATAAATTCAGTTATAAAAACTTTTGTCCAACTTACTAGATCTCTGTATTTTTAAACCAAAAAGTTTCGTTAATACTGGCATGTTAATAGGATTTGAAAATGATTGACCTTTGAAGTTTGTATGGGAAACCAAAATGTACTCGTATAAAGACTGTAACTATTTTGACAAAACAAAAGAGTTGTGCTCCAACTAAAGTAGGTATATACCTAGAATTGACTTTGTTATAACGACTTACGTATGTATACAGCATACGTACAAACCTACTTATACAACCTTGTCTTCTTTATTGGTGATCGCTGAAATTGACCTGCGTGATTGTTGCTTTGATTACTGCAAATCATTGTTTTCTATTGTGTCAAATACTTCATGGGTCAAGTTCAGCTGTACATTTAATTCTTATTAGATATCTGTCTTTTTGTGGTGGATCTGCGTGATTCTTGCTCCACTATCTTTTATATACTGATTATTGTGCTGCAATAACATTTAATTAAAAATATAAATGTGTAAATTCACTGTTTTCTGTTGATAAAACAATTTTTGGTCAATTTAGCTCTACGCATCGATTTAAGTCAATGGCTCTACGTTGTTATTTTTGTATTGATGATAGGTATGCATGCATGCGTCTGGTTGACCTGCGTATTCTTGCTTTGTTAATTGTAACCATTGATTTCAATTGGTTCCATATAATCATAAGGTCAAGTTCAGTTGAAGATTCTCTCTGTATATGCACTTATGCACTAAGATAAAATCAAATTCTTACACATGTAAAATTTGATAGATAGATAATACTTTTATTGCAGCGTTGCAATACAATATAAACATGAACAGAAAAATAAATAATTTACAAAGTTATAATTTGGCGGTCTTATCGCTTCTAAGCGATTTCTTCCAGACAACCAGTCGGATGGAGAGAGCTAATAAACTGTAAGATCAGCAGTGAAACTATTAAAACTTAGGTACGTACTAGAATAATGTGTATTTTATAAATGAAGCAAAATAATAAATGATAATAAATCTATAATGATAATAATAATAATAATAAATATATAATAATAGTCGTTTCAGCGAACGGTCTGATAGCGAAGAGCCTCGACCAACACCTTAAGAGGCTCTCGCTTGATGGTTAGATCAAGGGTCAGATTCAGAAAGCAGTACTGCTTGACACGGCACGTATTGTCAGGAGGTTCCTCACTCTGCAGCCCTGACCACCGGTAGCTTGGGCCCTGCCCCGCTGCTGGTGGTACTCTAGGATTAGGTTTTTATAATGTTTTATTGTTTTTATAACATTGCAAAAATCTACTTTTAAGAAAGAGAATAAATAAAGGAGATAAATATTTAATATTTATAAAATACAGTGATAAAATTAAACGCCCACCCGACCCAGCCAGGAAACTTGGGTCTTCCGCAATCCGTTCACTGACCGCTATGCTACCGGGAAGGCTGACGTAAGCGCTGAATTTTTGTCACTGCTTTTTAATTTTTGAGTGCTTATAGCGGCACAGTGCCATCTATCCAAAGGTTAATGCAACCGATGGCTATGCAGATTCATCTTTGCAGATGAAATACCACAAATTTGATAACACAACGCTATAGTATTTTTTTAAATATAAATATTTATAAATATTTAATTCAGCTTCAGTGCAGTAATCAGCACTTATAATAATAAAGTAAAATAATAAATATATATAATAATTGAGTTAAATTCCTCGTTTAGACACATGTGAAATGTTAACGAGCTAATTAAGCCCTCGTTGCGTAAAATTTCTCCGTCGGGAAGCCACGTACTACGTACGAAGGAGAACTGGTAAACACTCAGTAAAGGCTACTTTTCCTCCCTATAATTGTTAATTTACGAAATGAAATGACAATGACAACCTTACTATTACCGATGCAAATGCGAGTACCAAGAGTGGCGCGACGCTCCCGCCCGGGTTTTTCTACGTCCCTTCAGATAGTTCAAATCTACTCAAGCTAGCCCCCTTGGCTTAAACTTAATTTATTACTATTATTCTCTTTATTTATTTTCTTTCTTAAAACTAGATTTTTACAATATTTTAATATAAAAATAATAAAACATTATAAAAACCTAATCCTAGAGTACCACCAGCAGCGAGGCAGGGCCCAAGCTAGCGGTGGTCAGGGCTGCAGAGTGAGGAACTTCCTGACAATACGTGCCGTGTCAAGGAGTACTGCTTTCTTTCTGCTTTATAGGTAATTCAGGCAGGCAGTTGGAACAACTGATAGTTGCCTATATCCAATGTAAACTAAGATTATTTGTTTTTATTTCATTTTGTTGTAGTATAGGTCTAGTCTATTCTTACACTGGTAGACACTTTGTGGTGTTATAATTTCTTCGGGCAGTTTATTCCAGGCATCAACCACTCTGTTGCTCAAAAAATTTGATTGAATTTGATTGCGAAAGACGTTGTTAATTTCGTTACGTTTCATGATAACTTACCGAAGATCATGGAAGTGGCCCAAAGAAACCACGTTAAGATATTGCATTTTTTTAATGACTAGAAATGAACATCACTTTAAATACATTTTGCTTGTATTTGTTTGTTTAAAGATAATAGTCGTCTAATCAAATAAAATACAAAACTTAATTTAAAAAAGGCTAATTAAGGCAGGGTTTAACAGAAACAAGGGTACGTATCGGCACGATTTAAAGGTCTGGGGAGGGTGGTGTAAGAGTATACGAGTAATAGATAATTGGTGCATATGCGTCCATGAATGTAGGCATGTGTGCCTTCTTTAGATCACCAGTCTTTATAAACATGGCAAAAATGTAATAGTAAAAAATTATGCAATAACTGTTTGATAGCTGCCGCTAAAAAGCAGTCAAAAATCAAAGCAGTGAAAAAATTCAGTGCTTACGTCAGCCTTCCCGGTAGCATAATGGTCAGTGCAGCCGCCGGGATCGGGGAAGACCCAGGTTCAATTCCTGGCTGGGTCGGGTAGGCATTCAATTTTTTCACTATATTTTATAAAATAATTAATATAATACTCAACTATAAACATACATACATGCCTATCATTGTCTTTATATTATCATCAGCTCAAAATGTCCCACAGCTGGGCCGAGGCCTTTACACTTAAACAGGTAGCACATCAAGAGATCAGGATATACCCTTCAAGTTTGGCCAGTGCGGATTGGTGGGTGATTCAAATTGTCATAGATATAAATTCACGTCAATATAATGACATCATCGCACTGGGTTTTTACTTTGGATATTTAAATTAGTTTGTGTGCAAGAAGTACGAGTAGAATCGAACGAAGTTAAGAAAGTTTTTGTTTAAAAATCTATTTTTATAAATTGATTTGTAAGATAACTTTTTTATTGATATTCGAAAAATGTATAAGTACCTAAATAAAAATAAGTTTACGACTAATGTATCACAGCAATAATTATTATTGTTGGCGTCACAGTGTCTGTAGGGGAGCCAGATGGGGCAAGGGGCGCCCCGCTGGCTCGCTCGTTAACTATATAAATTATTTTATCTGTCAATTTACCCCAATCTACTCTATTGTAGAATCATCGGCCACTTGTTGGTTGAACTTCGGGATAGCATACAAGCGAATATAACCCTTGTTCCTCTTCAATAACAGCTATACGAATTGCATTAACATTTGAACCTGATGACATACTATCGTGATTGTCGAAATATAATGGTTAAACTGACGAAGATATCTATCAGCTAAGTACTGTTTAATAAAAACCTAATGGTATTTTATACATCCATTGTTTCGCATGAGAAAATGGGTATCAATAAGGTTTTAATTGCTAGACAAACGTAGTTTGATTTGATTGTTCAATAGATTTTGAAGAAGTACTTGTCACCATATTATTCGAGAGTGAGTTGAAATACTCGCATTTGTTTCGTTTCTGGGTGTGCATGGTGTAACACTTCATGGATGTGAACAAAACGCGCAATGTAGTATGGATCATAGCAAATGGAAATCTGTCGTGTTTGTTTATGGTGAACTGACTTCTACGTCAGGTATTTCTGGTTCGTTGATAATTTTAATCTTGTATCCATACCGGACCCAAAGAGATTTCAACTTCGATCATAATGAGCAGTTCATATTTCATGTGGTGGCAGAGCTTGTTTTAAGTCCGTCTGGTTGGTTACCTGTCTGTCGCCATAACAATGATGTAGATACCAGTGGCGAAGAGAGGAAATTTAAAGAAGATAAGCCGCCCTTTTAAAAAAATGTGCAATCAAAATACCTAGCACCCAAAACAATACCTATCGACGTAATTTTAATACCAAACTATTGACCGTTGTGTGTGTTAAATGGATGATTAAATATAACTCGTTAAGAAATACTGTTTATCTGTATGAAGTAACATGTTGAACATTTTGACCGCCTCTGCGGTAGACCACAGAGGCGGTTAAAATGTTAGATTATAGGGCTAGAGCCAACCAAAGCGAACCTCTTCTGCACGTGGTGCACCCTGCTGACCAACAGACGAGGCTCAGGTGACCGACAGATGGCGGGATACCCATCATAGCCCGAACGTAGCTAACAAAGTGCACAGATCGGTGTCGGGCAGCAGTGACACTGCTGCGACTAGCTACGCACTGCGATTGCCAACTCGCATGCCCAGCGTGGCAATTATGGGCAAACCCTCCGAATGACGACACAGAGTAGCCACGGATCGTGCTAGTAGCTACGAGTCGTGCTCGGTGGAGTGTACTTGGAGAGGCCTATGTCCAGCAGTGGGCTAGTATAGGCTGATGATGATGTGGTCTAGTGGTTAAGACCACCGGTTTAGTCCCGGGTTCGATTCCCAGCGGGGGGTACATGTTTGTGTACTCGGATTGGTTGGTGGTAGGACTTGTTTGTCCGCTTGGCTAGCTACCACCATCTTATCTAAATATGTCGCCATAACATCAATGTTTGTAGCATTGTTGTGTTCCGGCAGCTAGAGATAAGGTAGCCAGTGTCTCACTAGTTGAGGATCCCGGGTGAAGTGCGCTTCCACCAAATGGCCTTATCATCACTTAACATCGAGTGAGATCAAGGCACTGTGCTTACCCGTAAATATAGAAGAAGAAAAAAATTCTAAAGGGAAGCCAATGGGAATCGGGTTGTATGGAGTCTTTGCCACTAGTATACTAGCAGCAATGTTGTGTTCCGGCAGTAAGAGATAATAACATAGCCTCATGCGCTTCAGTAGACAGAATTCCGGGTGAAGTAGACTTTTAGCGTGGGCATTAGTGTTTTTTTTTCAATTATATGAAATTAAATGAAATGAATATGAGCTCGAGCGCGCGAAAACTAGACGCAATAGAATTTTAATTGTTATCTTCCACCTGGTGGTCGATCGACGCTCAAGGGGATATATATATATATATATATATAATTACGGACGCAATTTTGCAATTTTTTGGACGGACGCAAAATTGATTTCTGAATGAAAAAATGAAAAAAAAATAAAAAAAAATTGGTGGACGCAACTTTGTTCCACATGTGAAAGTTTAGTACACGGTTTGTTTGTGGGATGTAAATATATATATGAGACAACATCACATACACTGTTCTGATCCCAAGATAAGTAGCGAAAGCACTAGTTTCACAGAAATCAGAAACAACGACGGTACCACAACTCGACACAATATCGAAAAGTTCGTTTTCGACATTGACTCGACAGGGAATCGAACCCGGGACCTCAGAGTTAGCGCCGCCTAAAGTCCGACGTGCAAGCCACTTGGCTACGGAGGTCGTCTCAATATTTCAATATTTTATTTAACAAATAGTACAGTTATCAAGATTCTTTGTCATCATAACTTCATGTTGGATATCTACACACACACCTACGTACAGACCTTCGGAGACCTCGAAGCAACGGTAATACGGGTTCCCATAAAAAAGGAATTGATAAAGCAAATCTTTGACCACACTATAAAATATACTCTCTGTTTCAATGATATCAAAATAATGTAATTGTTTTTTAAATAGGCACTGGCACAAATAGTGAAGGCGAACCAGGAATGTTATTACATTAATTAATCAAACAAATAATTTTATATTTATTCATTTGAAGGCTGATTCCACAACAGAGAAGCGTGACCTTCATCACATCCTGATGGTAATTGGTAATAAGATGGCAACGCATTTCATATGCTCTTTTACTGAGGAACGGGCTAACAAATCTATATGTATTACTTATACACACAAAAAATATTTATATTGCTGTTACTTAGATAAAATGATAGTATCTCGCCTATTACAAACTAAACCAATGTTCCGTATCGTACCCAGGAACGATTTCAATTGATCTAAGACCGGTGATTTATCCACTACAGAACGGAGTATAAAAGTACTGCAACGTCGTCTTTATTTTGTTAAATCAACAATAGAAACGTCATATAAAAAAACCACGTTCGAAAATCAAAATTCCTTCCTTCAAACCAGGGAACCCCGAACAAAAAAGCATCGCGCCACGTTCGAAAAACAAATTCCACCGCGGAACCCCGAATACGGCGGTGCGAGCGCCCCGCGCGGGCCGCGGCCCGTATCTCCGGGGCGAGAACAAAGCGTTATCTTATCATTACCGCCCGTCCCGCCGATAAATTACCATAACTCCCATTTACATGCACCTACGTGGTGCCGCGTTGTTTACGAGCGGGGAAATGACTCAAATGACGGATTTTCTTCCGCTTTCACCGCAGCCGCGCGGGAACGTACGAATTCGAGCCGAGTTACCGCGCCGCACTCTCTGTCGGTATTATTTTCTTATTGTAAATAAGCCATTGTGCTTTGTTGCTTTAACTTTGTACAAATATTGTAATGTTTACAACAATAGACGGACTCCAAATTGCGATAGGCTTTACACTCTGTTTTAAATGACAGAGGTTTTAAGGAAATTCGGTGATAATTATTTCCATTGGAATTATTGGCATCGTCATCAATGTATACACATCCTTTTATTTATCTGTATCCTTTATCTTGAGTTGTTTGTAACTGGTAAGAAAATAGGTTTCAAATTATTAGTACTATGGTTTTACACGATGTGACATAATAAATTTAATGTAATACATATCACATGAACAAAATAATTGAAAAAAAAACCGTTGCTGTGAACTCTAGCGAAAAGCCAGGGTAGGAGCGACTCGCTAGACGCCGAGTCGGCCCATAAGGCCCAAGCATCCAGCATAGCATAACACAGCACAACATTAACAAAAACGAGTCAACACAACCAAACACAACAATTCTATCAGCGAACAATCCGTGATTTCATAATCCATTAATGGCGCGCAGAGCAACCGAGTTATTTTCGCGAGCAGCTGCCTCGAGCCACCGAATGTACCCAAATGTTTTAATGCGCACTCTAATTTAGGGAGCACTGATAAAATGGGAAGTAAGTCTTAAATTACTCACTTACAGAGTAGTTATACGAAAGAGCTTTTAAATCATTCACAAAACACTAATGGACTTGGGGTAAGGGCGGGAGGGGCGGGGGGCGCCGTCCCTCGCAAGCAATGAAATGGAGATATAACATTATAAAGGTGTGTACCAATTGCCATGAATTGCATTTCGACATCGCGCGGTAATAGCGTGCGGTATGACGACGCCTTTATAGCCTTTGAAATTTACGGAAATGCACAAATTATCGTTTTATCTATAGGTTAGGTGATATGACCCGGCTAATAACTAATTTCCTGAGATGTAATCGAAATAGAAGTACAGCCTTATTTGTACTTACATTCAACCACATATCAGACGCAACAGTTCCAGTATAGGAAGAGCTTAGCTAACACGGTAATTTTATAGTTATCAGTCTTGCTAATTCTGGTAGGTACGTTTGAAATGTGGTTGACAGTACAGTCTCAATGCGGACACTTTCTAAAGATATCCAGTGACATTTCAGTGGTTAATAAAATATTGGCACTTCTACGGTCGTTAAAAGCATTTACAACATCCCAATTGACTGCAATAAAGTTTTAAGTACCTAATGCATCTTTCACTCTTTTAAATTTGGGTAGGTACATCATGTATGTCTTGAATTGTATTTTTTACCTTATTTATTATTTTTTAACGGTAAAGCCACAAGAGGAAGGAAGGACATATAACTTAAATTATACCCGAAACGTATAATTGTCAAACTAGTATTTATTACCTATTAAGAAACTGTAAATAGCTATTAAGAAACATAGTATAGTATATAGTATTAAAAATTGCTAAAAAATTAATTAACTATTAGAAGCAAAAATTGTTACTTTAACTTAGTAAGTGCTGGCAAATATTACGAGTAATAGGTAAATAAAAAAATAATCAAATAATCAAAAGCTTTACATTTTCTGGAATTATTTATTTTCAATTGAATTATTTGTTTAAAAACCATGAGTGTTAAAAAAATAATTACAAATGACATTATGTTACTTCACTAGAAGTATTATATAATTTAATAACAATCAAAGACGGAATGAAGTACAAGAAAGTATCCGTTGTCATAATTTCATAACGCAAAATAAACAAAACTCCGAGCCATGTATCAGCCGTATTTAAAATGGTTTATTCTAAATGTTGTTTCTATAGGACGCTGTCCCGTCCCGAGGTAAGTTGGAATAATAAATGCCGAGGGGTCTGGGAGACCGAGTGCCATTATTATTGGCAATTTAATTAGATCCCCTCGCATTATTACCACTGATTCGTTTCACAATGCGACTCTAACACCACCGTTACTTGTCAGTTGTACCAAATTACTGCTATTGGAACCGTATTATAAGCTCTTCACGATAGTAATTGCAACCCGTATTCTTATTATTATGCTATAATGATTGTAGAAATATTTGTTTGGTACGAAACAACATGGTTAATGGGCACTTGGAACCCGATGCTTAAATTATTGGTACTATTACCTACAGCCGAGCTGAACGTACAAAATGCTTTCAGAAAACAAACATTAAAGTACATTGCACCCGTACCATAATAAAAAGTGTTAAATAATCATGAAAAAGTTCTCATCTAAATTTTTGATTTTTGTCCCAAACTCGCAAGAGCAAACTAAAATTCTGCTTTTAAATACCATAAAATTGGTTTCTGAACGGTGGCTATTCGATCGGGCCGGAGCAGTCGCCCGACAGGCTTCCGGCTCATCGATATTCGTAACGAATCGTCGAAATTTAATAATTATCACGAACACGACTTCATTCACGAAAAAAAGCAGTTCACATAAAAAGGTGTGAATGGTGAGAGGAAGTGGTACGATGTTTTTGTGGTGGTCGCGTCCACTGGGATTGTCATTCACGTGGCGTTTCGGCCCGTGTAGTAGATAAGGTTAAGGTGGCCAGAGTAATCAGTGCGCGACCAAACTGGTTGAATGGGACTCGTATCGGCAGTTTGAACACGTAAAAAGTTACCCCGGCGCGAACTCGTCGCGCGACTGTATCTCTGACAGGTAAAAGAGAAAGGGAAAAAATATTTGGCTCACACGCACAAACTAAACGTGGAAAAAGAAATTGAAAATGAACAATAAGAAATTGATTAAAAAATATAAAAAAAGAGGTTGCCAAGGTCTATCGATCTTATTTAGCTATTGCGTTTTCCTGCATTAAGAAATCCCTGTTGACCGGCTCTTATCCTAACAGAGTAACCAGGTTTATGGGATACAAGAAACTTGGTGGTTTCTCAGGTCGTGATTTGTGTATTTGATTGACATACAACTTCTTCTATAACATTGTTTTAGCGTCGATTGGTCGTCGTTCAATCCTGCCCAAACCTCTAGCTGAGCTTATTATCCTAGCTCATTTTCTTTCATAGGCTTAAGTACCAAGCCCTACTCTGAACCTTATAGTTTTAACTTTAATAAAACATATTCTAGACACACGACACACGTCTAAATAAGCCAATTGCATTATATAAAGAAACTTTATGTAACTTAACAAAACCATTCTCTGTCTCGCAGACTTTGTAACTATGTCCCTTAATAACTGATTTTACTATTTTTATACATACAGATCCTACAAAAATTATGTCAAATTAAACGATTTATATTATGTCCGTTACAATGAGTTGCAACTTGTAAGCAACCAGTCGCTAGGTCACGTAGTAAGCTCGCCGTTCATTCATTCATGTGACCGGGATGCCTTCACGCGACCGAGACGCCGCCGCCGATAGCGCTACGCCCCCTATAGCCGTCTGCGTTCCGATCGCACGTCATTAGCGCTAATAATTCGTAATTAACTGATATGTCGCTCCCAGTCATTATCAGTTAGCTAACTCTTCAATTATTATACCATTACACTTTGCATCTTGAACGTTGTACCTACTTAAGACATGTATAAGACACTTTTTGCCGCTTCTGCTTCTGCAGCATGTCGATTCTGGAACATGTTGCTCTCGACTTACTCGATTGGTTATAGTTAGGGATGTTTTTTGGGGCCGGTACGAATCGATAACATCGATTATACTTCGTTTTGGCTTTAAACAAGAAACTATATTAAACAGAGGTTTGGCATTGATACATATATCAATAAAATAGTTAATTCAACATTTTTTGTTGCTTGAATGTGAATTAAAGCATAGTACCTATTCTGTAAAACTCAAAAATGCCGAGGGCGCCTCACCAATCAATGTGGTAGTTAAATGAACTAACTACGATACCGTTTTTGCCATTGCCGTGTCAAAAACTCGTATTTTTATGTCAAATATTAAGTACGATAGCTATGAAGCTAGACTTCAAAAACGCTGCGAGCGCCCCAGCGATCGAGGTGGTAGTAAAATGAACTACGGTACAGATTTGACAGAACCGTGTCAAAATCTTGAATTTTCCTCTCAAATAATAAGTAGCTATGGAGCTATCTTTTTCACGATCTATTGACAAAAGAGGTAGGTATTCTATATGTATGTTTAATTCACTATTTTATTGTATGTATATCTCAATGCCATACCTCTGTTTAATGTAGTTTTTTGTTTAAAAGCAAAACGAAATATAATCGTTGTTATTGATTCACACTTGTCCTACAAAAACATCCTTGGCTCGAATCGTTTTCGCACTCAAATGTGCCAGTTCTCTGAATCCCACTGCTGGTCTACAAATGCACTAAAACAATAGGGCTCCGCAGAATATCAGCGTTGCAGTTGGTGTTCATGCTGCATGTGCTGAGTGCGGTCCTTTTCGGTTTCAATACCATATTTTATACGTATTTTATGTTTGTTTATTATTTTCGAAGAGACGCACAAATGTTACTATATAAATTGCAAGTAGCAATTAAGGAAAAACTAGCATTCCCTAAAAAAATTGTTCAATATGACGGAGCTGTAGTTAAACTACACTGTCAATTATTGGAAAAATTACTGACACATTTTTCGCCGAGAGTCACCTCAAAGAATTAAAACGTCAAAACAAAAATCTTGTAACTCTACAAGAATAGGTCTGGCTACAATTTAGGTCACTTTCGTGGCTTAATGATATTCATAGTGATAGTTGAGGCCATATTGATGTGGTCAGAATCAAATACGATTTTGTCCTAACTCTGTATTTACACACATTTGCAAATGTCAATTAAGTCATAGATAGCAGAGCTACGAAATGCTAAAACACGACATTCTTTATTTTTTATTAAAAAACCGATATAGATCGATTAAATTTAAAAATAACGATTTCCCCAAAATAACCTTTTTTTCTTTTATACTCCTTTAAAGAAAAATAAACAAGTTCCAGAGACAAGCCATTCTTTATTTGTTTCCAAAAAGCCAAATACCAATTTCCATGTATTTTACTTCAAAACTGACGGACTCTCATACAAGCTTTCACCCCCTATTTGACCCCTTTAGAGTTTGATTTCCGTTTTGACTCGGCGATGATGAATCAATCAGTCAGGACCAGTCATTATATGCATATAGATACCTAAGTAAAGGAAAATCTAGTTTAAAGTATCGGTCACCCATCCGACGATATCGAAAGCTATAGCGATCGTATAACGTACGTACTATACGTTGTAGGAGATTAGATAAACTTTGTATCCTACGGCTTTGATCTGTGTAAACCGTGGAATCAAAGGAAATGTTAGCTGTATTTTTATGAGCGGCCTTAAATTTATTGGTAGGTATTCATGCGCCTACGCAGTTGCTCAATAAAATGGACGCTAGCTCGCCCCGGACGCCGTAAAATAGGCCGGTGCAAGGACGATCCGTATTTTACATGAACGCGCTCAATGTTCTTTTGTATTTATTTTGTGCGTAATTTTACGGTTTTATCACTTTACTGGTTATTAAACCTCACTGTGAGACTGTGTAAAAAGAGGTTTCTTTTCAAATAATATATGGATAAGCTTATTTTAAATAGGTTGTTATTTAAAATTAGTTATTTAGCATGCTATTTATAGTGAATCTGAAAATAGTACTTGTGACCGTTTTTCCCTGTGTGCTACATTGAAGTCGATTATGTCAAGTCAAGCATTAGACATTATAAAGGCGTTATAGCGCGTAAACGGTAATAAACTTTGTTTATAACTTTTAATAAAGAATACTTACATAGTGTCTCGTTACTATGAGTTCATTTTGTTACATTATATGTATTCTCGTACTCGCCAGATATATCAAATGCATTATATAAAGCAATAATAGTAGTTTATGCAACTGTCATATAATGAAGGGTATTAAAACACGAGTGTGAGTTTATGAAACGAGCGCAGCGAGTTTCATAATAGTAACGAGTGTTTTAATACCCGTGTTATATGCAGTTGCATACACTACTTTATCTTCACTAATGCAATTAGTCAAACAACAAGAGTAAAAGCTGACAATAGTTTATTTATAATAATTGTTCAAATTTTGGATGGTACAATTTTGAAAGTTAATGTTAATTACCAACCAAACCAATCCATCCACCATCCAATAACCAATGAGAGCGCAGCTGCGCGCGCAGGGCCAATCAGGAGCGAGCGCGCGCTGTTCTTTTTTTATTCAATTGGCACAAGATCTTACCAAAGAGTTTTGTGTATGTAAGTTTAGTAGTTTCGACGAAGTTTTCACGTATAACCCAACTGTTTTCAAAAGCCAGCCTAATATCAAAATTTTATACAACTTGTATGAGGATTTTGACATACGGCTCGCCAGGTTAATTGGTCGCGTTTTATTGATGTTATAATGAGATTTTACGATATCGATGTGGATATTATACCATCATGTGAAATTGCTTAAATTGAGTGTTTTGTTGTCTGCGCTATAACAGTAGTAATTATAAGTCAAGTATTGGAAACATAAGTAGAATGTTACAACATTAGTGTAGATAAAAATGTTTTAACAATGAGTAACCGCGTGACTAAAGTTTCATGGCATATGGTAAATGGCATATGGTAAAAATTACAGTCATCATAGCCTTAACAAACAGAAGAAAATTAAATAGCCTATAAACTGTCCCACTGTCATAGGCAAAGGTCTCAAATCATTAAAATCAAGTCGTCATCGCTACAATTGATTGGTTTTGGCGTAATAAGATAAGATAAGATAAGAAACATTTATTGACCTGCACAAAAATACAAACATTGCCAAATGCGGGTTGGTGATTGATTACAATCATACCCGAGCTTAGCATCGAAAAATCAGGACTTACACTTATAACCAGGAAAGTAAACCCAGGACCTCTGGATTTCGGGTCGAGCACTTTACCAATTAGCCAGCCATCGAGGCGTTATTTAGCGAGCCGGACATTTGACTTGTTCTAATAAAATATCCAATAAAATCTGAATGCTTAAGACTCTCTTGATTAATTTACTAGCGCGGATAGGATACATTTCTGCGCTGTAAGTACTGCTTAGCAATTTTCTACGAACCTCTCATTACGTACGCATAGTGTTTATAATAAACGGTAATATACTGACGGATTCTGTAAAACTTGTGTTTAGTTTACAGTGTAAAAATAAACGGCCGCCGGCACACTTTGATGGCATCCTTGATCTGATATTAATTTAACGCCCATTTGCACCTCGCCCTCGGCTGCGCAAGAGCACGTTTTAATTTACGCTGTGGGAGTAAAAAAATCGGTCAAGTACCCATACCCATACCCGCCCGTCGGACTCGTTTCAGAAACTTATGTGAAACTTAATCCGGTTTCAAACGAATACACCGTTTTTGAGTTTATTAAAAAAAATCGCATTCTGTTTTAAATCGTTGTTTGGGCTTTGTTTCCTTTTGCGTTCACTTAATGTGTTTTGCGTCTGATAGTCAAGTAGAATTAATTATTGTTATCCAAATCAGTAGGTATATCATATTTGAAATCGTACGAATTGACATAAATCTTTCTTTTCTCATTATAGAACAATATGAAAAGTAATTCAATGAAACTGCTAAGTAACTAATATTTGTCAAAGCTTTTTATTTGTAAAAATTGTATCAAACTAACTACGCATAAAATAGAATAGAATGTATTTATTTCTGAAATGTTCGTTAGTTTTATAGGTTTTCTATTTAAAATTTAAATCAAATTCAAAACAAAACAACTAAAAACTGGTACTGACACTTGAGAGGACATAAGCTGACACATCATGTTAACACAGACATCGTCTTAACACTATTATAATGTTTTGATTGTTTTTGTTACAGGTAATTTCGAGTCCGCATTACTGTCAGAGCTCTGGTAAAGCGCCAAATTCCCGAAAAACGATATTTTCGTAAATGGAGCACATCGTCCAACTTATTGTGGTTAAGATTTAGTTTCTCTTAGCGGACTTACAAAATCATAGTGCAATATTTATATTGAAGGAACTTCTTGTAAACACGCCTGTATACCACAAACTTTCAAACGTCAATAGATTAAAAAAAATATGTCTATGGCGTATCGGTGAACATCTACTGAAGAAATTCGTCAGTTTTGGATAACTTTATGTGCAGGCGATGTTCGATACAAAAACGCTGTTTGGATTTATTTGACTTGTATTTCATAGCAAAATCAATTTTATCGCCTCTCTGCAGGGCAAAGGTCTTCCCATAATCCATCTGCCATCTTCGAATACAGCCCTTTTATTATTTAAAAAACGCATTCATCCTTATAGTATCGTCCTGCAAGATGTCTCAAACAAAATATATATATTCAAAAGAATAATACTGACTACTTTAAAAAGTGTTCCAAGTGCACCCTCGGCGTAATATCCTTGACCCGCGTCATAATTTTTATTAATTCCCGTTCCCGGGTTAAGGCGCTGACAACTGTGAAATGCGCTCACTTAAGCATGGTTTATATAAAAATTATACAACATACAACGCCAACACATATGTAATGATAGATTATATTTGCAGCAATGTAATTGTTTACCAAAATGCTGAATTAAGAAAATTCCTCGATAATAAAAAAATGTAGTCACCTCTAAACAATATCTATAAATTCACATGATTATCTTTTTATTTTCTACAATCACGTTGGTGAAATTAAGTACCTACACTTCTTGGTAATTAGAAAAACACTGTTGTTTTTTTTTTTTAATAAAACATCTAGAATTTAATTAAATAGCTTTTTTTCAATTTCTTAACTTGAATTCAATGGATCATTTACTATTTGCATCCCTTTTGCTTGTATGCAGATCGGACAGAGAGCGCTGTTTCATGGTTGTCAGCGCCTTAAACGTTGTGTATGACACATTCCCATCCCGTGTCCCGGGGGCGCGGGGCGCGCGGCTGGAATGCGGCCTACCTGCGCGGGAGCAACTCTCGCTAATCAATTTAGCTTTATTATCGTTTCAATATCGCTTCATTAAAGATTTGTTTACTTACGGACCGCAATTAAAATAAATTGAAAGCTTTTTAATGGCTACCTACAGAATTAGCCGATGGTAAGAGTTTTGAATCTTTTTTTTTACTTAAATGTAAAAATAGCATTGTTTAATTTATTTTTACTTAGGGAAGGCCAAGGTTTTCAACCTTTTTAGTTGATGATGAGCAGGATGACACTTCACTCGAACCCTTTTTATTTCAGTAAACATGTGGGACATACTGAGAACTAATGATACCTCCTGAAAATTTGAAAAGCGATGCTCCACTGTTATGTTTTATTTCCGAAATCGAACAAATGTATACGAACAGTTAGTAACATTCTATTTCACATCTAATATAACAGTAATAAAAATTAAAAAAAAAACAAAAGCGCCAAGAAGTCAATGTTAGTTAACGATGATTCGGAAGCGGTCAAATGCGTAGGTAATAATAAGTTGCTCAAACTTTAATGTTATTTGCTATGTCAAATTAAAGCTATACTACGAGTAGATGGATCTAACAACTCTATGAGGAATAAGAAGTTAAAAACATGACAATGCAAATGGTTAGAAGAACTTGACGCATAGGGTTCCAGATCTACCACTTAACAAGGCACCATTTTCAAATTAAGGCTACTAGGCTGTCAAAACAAAAAGCCCTCTAGAAAACTTAAGAGGAAAACCGAGTTCAAGGAATCATCGCAGCTATTTACAACTCCTAGATTTACTCTCGTTATTTGCCATGCTCTCAAATGCTTTGTGGCCGGAACATCTCATTGGTCATGTGCGCGGTTTGGACGGGTGCCTAGGCTTTTTTACGATTATGTTTGCACTGTCCCGCTCGTTAACACACAAATAGAAAGAGATGAGATGACGCGACGCGGCGCGCGACGCAACATTTTTTATTTCTGTCTAATGAGATCCGAATACCGCATTTCAGATTTAAATCCCCCGTTCTAATTACGAGTGACATTAACAATTTATAAACTGTTTCTTTTTTTACAATTGACACATGTCAAAAAGGTCTTAGGGAAACTTTAGTTCTTAATTTGGAAAAAAATGCCTTTGTATTTTGGGATTGGGACCACCTGGCTGTTCGTCTGTCACTGAATCGGAGCCCATCAATGTGAGCTCGTAGCTGGCCGCTTATTATACATTCTAACGATATAATAAAAGTTTTAATGTGCTCGTCAAAACGGCTGCGAAGCGTGATACACAAACGTACATGCATACCGTTCCGATTTCGAAATGGCTTACATTTATTGTTACATGACCATTGGAATCCGGATGATATTTTGATGTTATTGTTACGTTTGTTTGTAACGTGATGTTGGACAATGTAGCTTGCTAAACGGTCGTTATAATTATTCTCATACAATTACGAGTGTATAAAAAAAATATTTTGTAGACTGAATATGTAAAAATGTAGTTTATTAAAATAAAAAGCTTTGTTTGAAAAGGTCGATGTTTTCAAAACTTTACGTTTCTAGATTTTAAAAAATGACTCATAGTTATCAGAATGAAAGATGATTAGATCGCGCGATGATTCATACGGAAAGATTAATATATACGAGTACCGCGTCAATTATTAATATGGAAATAGCATTTTAATCAATTGCCTTTTTTATCGTTTAATTTCAGAGATTTAATATCAATGAATATTAATGTTATTGTCAATACTATCAATTATATAAACACTAATTCATGGTAGAAGATATTTTTTTTAAGTTTTCTTTCAACTACTTCAATAATAATCCTGATAATCCATCTGGAAAGGAATGGGGTGAACCCATATTAACGTGAACCCAAGCATCTTAGAATCGGCTTTGCAAAAGTCACTTTGCTTTTACGATCAGATGAACTCAAGCGCGCCAGCCGTTGCTCCAACGAGCTCATCTGTAAACTCTGTTTGTATTTTTTTAAACCTTGTTAGTAAATTGAAATATAAATAAATACTGTAAAACGATGTTACTATAGGTTCAAGGGTTACATTAAAAGCAGCTCCACATAACTAAGCTATTAACGTTGTCAATATCGTCCTAGGCGGCCCTATACTGATTACCTCGGAGAATATCCAGTAGGCTTCATTTAAAAGTTGAATTAAAACATCAAAAGCTGCTGTCAATTTTTATTTATTTATTTAGGTTTGCCAACATTTGTGTACAACAATACATAAGCTCACTTAAATACTATATATATATATATATATATATATATATATATATATATATATATATATATATATATACCTATATATATATATATAAAATTAAAAAAAAACTAATTGTCACAAATTCTTACAGGCAAACACAGCATGCACTAAAACAATTATATTTGCCAAAAGAAACTAATAATAATAAAGTAAATTATTCTATTGCTATGATTACTATAGGCACTTAGGCACACGTCAATTAGCTTAAGAGAGACCAGGACTCCACCAAAGCGAAGATGGGCGGAGAGGAGAGATGTGACGTTATCAATCATTGTGCGGAAAAGCAATGGGTTAAAAACTAAATATTATTGTTATGACGTCACATTTTGCCACATCGTTGTCCGACAGAGTGAGAGTGACTGATGGTGCGTCGTTTTTTCGCAGCACCAGTTTTCATCGCTTCTGGACTCCATTTCCACTTAACAACATGTTGAGTGAAAAAATTAAAAAAGGATCCTAGGGTATTCCCTAGGACCCTTTTTTTCATTTTTCTTTAGTCGGTTTTTTTTTAATATTTACTATTTAGTATACAAACACCCCCAAAAAACCCGATTGTTTTTACATTTTTCCAAATTCCAAAAAAAGTTTCCAGCGGATTTTCAGAATTCAAACGCTCACACATGTCTCGATAAATTTTCTCAACTCTTGGTACTATTTCCATCTCGATTCTCCCAAAATCCTCGGAGCTATGGCCAAAAATACGTCTCAGGCGATTTGCATCTGGTAACCATTTTCAATGGTAAAGATAAAATTCACTCCGTCCATCTCCTCTTCAGTGCAGTCTTCAGAAATCTGAAGTAAACCCGGTTTATTATTAATTACAGAGGAATTCGACAAAGGTTCCAGAACGTCGGGTGCGCAGGTTTTTGTTTCTGTAAGAATAAACAGTGACATTGACAGGCCGCGAGCCGCGGGCGGTCCGGCAGGAATGTGCTAGCAAGACAGTTTCGACGGTCGTTTTAGGCGTGCATCAATCAGGAATTAATTTTAATTATTATTATGGTTGGATGTAACTGCTCGCCCGTTAATGTTGGACCAATCCATTGCACCAAAGTACCTTTGTTATTATAACAACATTTTTATTTAACAAACTTATCTAGGGTGACATGCATGCATGAAGATTTATTATAAAGTCAATATTTTGCGTTAAATTTGTAATTCAAATTCAGATACCTAGTGGTGAAATTGAGTTATTAGTTATCTCAATCCAATAAACCTCGTCCGAACGTCCGATTTCACTTTTTTTAGGAGTTTATGTGTTTTAATGTCTTTTTTAATACACCTTATAATACTCTCGATAACTCCTTCAGAAAGCTAACTTGTGTAGGCCTTAGCTATGGGTATCGCACCACGATTTCTCGCTTTCAAACCTTGTACCGGTACGGCTACCGAACACACTGAAGCTATTTATCTAACTAAAATCAGCAACCGAGCTTTCGACCTCAAACAATAATAATTTAAAGCATCAAACCAACTGCTCTAAGAATAATAACAACTGCGACGCGTGTAGCAATTATTACAAGAAACAAAAAGCGGAGTTGCTCAAACAAAACACAAGTAATACTTTAATTAGTTTAAAAACAAAAATTTTGGTAGGCGAAATGACATCGCGGCCCGCGGCCACGACTAATGAGCTCGTAATGAGCTACGGTCCCGATTAACATCACGATCGGCCCATTCGTTAGACACAATACTTAGCCTTAAGTCATTAAGTTAATATCAAAGAGCCATCGACGTCATCGTGTAATTATGATGAGCCTTTTAAAATATGGCGGCTGATTTCGCAGGGTAATTCCTTTGAAAAATGTATGTATCCTCTTTGGTTCGTGCTGGAGCTATCGCGTTTTGTTTCTGCTTCGTTAGTTTGGAGATTTGGAACGGTCAACAATACATTTTAATAGAATAAAAATATGAGTTCCGATGTTAACCAGGAACTTATTATTCTTCTGTCTATCTTCACTTAACTTGAATCGTTTAAATCATAAATATAAATTACTTAAATTAGATAACATAATAGAAAAACCAAAAATATCTAATAGGTCTAATATCTATGAAATATAGATTAGAAAATATCTAATATCTATGAAATATAGAATAGTTAAAGATGTCTATCAATTTCGGTTGATTAATTTTTTACCACTATAAGAGACCAGAGCGAGTAGGTACCCGGTCAGCATCAAAAACCGCCGATCAGTTTGATACGATTACCATGTCATAATAACTTTACTAACAGTTGACAAGGGCCTGTTAGATTCTTTAGTCAAACATAGCGTTAAAGTGTTTTTAATATTGTTTTCTAAAGTTTACGCTTTAAAGTTTTTATTGAAATGAAACTACGTTAATGAAAGTAGTACTTATATATTTTTTTAATGTTACTGAGCGGACTAACGAACAGGGTTAGCTGTCCCTATTCTCGTCGACAACCTAAATATTGAATCTGTCTTCCGCCCCCTATATATTATTATTGTATTAAAAGGTAGAGCCGATTTGTACTCGAAAAAGCAGCAAGTTTTTATAGTCTTTAAATTTCGCGGAAAAGAGGAAGGTTTTATTGGTTGCTCTCCCGAATAATATTATAACCGTCCCTTTGGTCCAGTTTGTAATTACATACAAATTCTTGTTTTTATTTAACGTATTCTAATGACAAATTTAACTTGCACTATGGCACCACGGCTCATCAGACACTAAAGTGACAAACGTGGAGATTTAAAATTATATCCCACAAATTCTTGTTTCTGTTGACATGGCACTTCTTGTAAAGGCAATAAAGTCTCACACTAGGCACCCAGAATTCAACCACAAGACACAGTCCATCGAGCTCCGTTGTTGCCAGTACCGAACTAAAAATTAAAATAAGATTTATCGCTTTGATATCTATTAACCTGGGAGGCTGTCGTGACTGCGGCGGAGTGGCTTCGGGACCGCGGCCCGGCGATCAACAACACCAATTGAATCATTTGTCAGGCCCCCGACAAAGGAGGCTCCATGTCAGCTAATTAGAACTATTATTTGATTGTAATTGGTTGTAATTGAACCTTTTATATTTTCAAAAGCGAAATGTTGTTAACCCCTGGATCGGAACGTTTGTGTGTGAACCGCTTCGCCTTAATTTGTCTTAATGAAAAAATAAGTTAACCCATTCGGTTTCTTATTTCTTAGGATCTAATGTGATTGTGATAGAAACGTTGCTCTCATTACTTACTTCATGGTTTATAACATTTTATCATTTTCAAATAATTTACTCTTTAAAATCATAAACATCGCTATATCCATCAGCCTATAATGTCAATACTAGGCTCTCATACTGGCCCAATGCGGATTTTTTTATATACAACGTGTAACAGAAAGGTGTGGTCAAAATGAAAAGATCCAAAGTGTATCCGATCTAGATCTTGTATGCAGAGTTACTAAGTCATAATTATTAACTAAAATGTGTTATTGCAATTTTTAATTTAATATTTCTATTGTGACGTCACATCAAAATGAACAAGTCTCAGCCCTAGTGGTTTAGTAACCTCTGTGTACTTACATTTATGATCACTGCTGCTTGCTTATGCGCGTCTGACGCGTATCACTTCACAAATATAAATATTTCATTAATTACTGCATGACAAGTAAATAATTATGTCTTAATAACAACACATACAACTTCTAGATGGGATGCACTTTGGATCTTTTCATTTTGACCACACCTTTTTGTTACACGTTGTATTGAAATATTAGGATTGCCATCGGACTAGGTTTTATTTATTTTGGTCGAAACAACGAATAAGTTATGAATCCAAAGAAAAATATACTGTTACTAATAGACTTGGCGTTGTGGTTGACAACGCATGCGCTTACAACGGTAGACTATAAGTTAACCGTACACAGAGTATAAAACGTCAGTAAAGAAAAAAAAAATCATAATAGTGGTTTTACTAACGGCAAATAAGATGCCTCGGTGGCCGCGTGGCAAAGCGTTCGGCTCGATACCCGAAGCTCCCGGGTTCAATTCCCAGGTCGGGCAAAGTGTGTTTTGGATTTTTTCGATGCATTGCCCGGGTTTGTGATCACCAACCCGCATTTGGCAAGCGTGGTGATGAAGCCAATACCCAGTTATAGGCTATTTACTAAATAAGAAAATCGGAATGAGATTCTATGATGTTAAAAAAAGTTAAAAATAAAAATAAAATTTATTTGTATGCTATTTACAATGATGGAATCTGATTAATCTTTTACCTAATTCTACGTCATTAATACTAGTTTTATTTAAAATAATATTTTCAATGTTTTAGAAAGCTTCGTATAACCCGCTTTGTAAAAGTTCCTTAACTTCTTAGATCGCAACTCCAGCAAGGCACTACGCCATGGTGCTCCTCAAAAAGCGAATACAATAATACCTCATTTTACTATTCTAATAAGTACAGTAACTCAATTCTAAAACGAAGTTGAACAGTCCCGAGATATAAAACCGGTGTATTTTCTAGATCTAGACAGACATGAACCAGTGTCGTACACGTTGTATCAGATAGAAAGTGCTTTACGCGTGTATCGAGATCGATAAATTAACATGGAATGGTTATCTGCGCAGGCGCTGCGTACTGCGATATACGCGCGGCCGGCGTAAAATGTATGGAAACCGACGAGACTACCTCCCGTACTGACAATGGCGCGTTGATTTGCATGTTTTTCTCCTGCTTTTATATTAGTTGTAATCTATTTTGTGTTTTTACGTATTCATCATCATCATCATCATCATCTCAGCCAAAAAGACGTCCACTGCTGGACAAAAGCCTCCCTCAAGGATAAATCATCTTGAGGGGAATTTGCCATAATCGCCACGCTTGGCAGGCGGGTTGGCGATCGCAGTAAGGTGTGAATAATCACAGAGAGACGCTGCTGCCCATCCTCTGGAATAGTCCCATAGTCGCCTTCTACGACACCCACGGGAAGAGATGGGGTGGTGCATTTCTTTACCCCCGGCACCACACGGGGGATTTTACGTATTGTAATCTCTAAATTTTGCACACAAAAAACAAACAAAATCCTAAGGCTAGTCATCTTTTAGTGTATGGTTAAACGATTGTATTTCGTATGATAAAAGTTCTAAAAATCCCACTACGATGTAAAGGCTATGGAAAGCCAAGCGTAAACTAGAACCGAAGATGTCTAAACTAAACACATTCAATTACTTTGTTGTACTTATTTAATTTTTGTAAAAGTAGTCATTTGACTTTTATTACACTTTATCTCGCTAAATGCCGACAGGCTAGACAGATTGGTATAAAACTAAACTCTCTGTTATAAACGATACTAAACGATAAGCTGCAGATAATTTATCAATAACATAACGTTTTTTACATAACTTAAGAGATATCAAATGAGACTTTCTTAGACTTGATTGATGATGATATCGAAATCTCCTATTCAGCAGGATGGAGTTGTTGAAAATTCTTGATTCAGTTTTCATAATCTTGAAGTGTTTTATCTTTAACAATAGGTGTCGCTATCAAGGTTTACACACCGCAAATTACCCTTATCAGATGTCGGGCAACCACAATAATGAGAACATCTGTCCTGTCGTCATTCTAACAAGAAATGGATTGTAAATTAAACAAAATTTTGATTCTTAAATGACATTTTGTCACGTCACAAATTTATCGTTATATGGTGATGATTATATTAGTGGGTAGCAAAAGTAAATGGTTTATCTATATGGAAAATCAGTTTGATTATAATATTCACGTCATCCAATGAAAAAGTCAACAGGTGTCAAGTGAATACTAAAAAAAATACGGCGTAAATAAATACCTGATCTTTACATAAATGCCTTTACTTGTCTCAACTCATATTTTTATTGTCAGGCTTTAACTTATGAAGTGTCACAGTTCACATCCGTCATCAAAATGCAAAGAGTGTTTATAATCAGTTTTTTCCTTGGCCACGACTATGTTTCGTCTGCAAGTGTCTTACAAGGTTCTGCCACTAGAAGTGGGCCTCGGGCGTGTGTTTACGGCGAAACGTTCGAAAATTACACAGTGCACGCCTCTATCACGAATACTTAATATATTTGTCGGACGGCCACAATTATGGCCAGTCCGGCGTGACGAGCCGCTCCGGTGACCGCGCCCGTGGCCCGCGAACCTTTGGATATGGCACTTGCTTCCTTGACATTTTTGATGACTTTGAATAATGTATGTACCGGTTGTGAGCATTCATTTGTCATAATGTCATTAGAACATGTTACAGTCGTGTTCAACATAAATAGTAGCGGTCCTCAAATAGTTCCTTGCGGTACACCAAACTTGGGTTCTAATCTTGTGTCTATTGTTTTACGATCATTATCGGAATAGGGATAAGAGTTTTCAACATTTAACTTAAAGTTTTTCTACAGTTTTTAAGTCTGTCTTCGTGTAAATTTGTTAAAAATCTGTTTGATGTGTGCGTTGTAATTTTAATTGTACTTACATCTTTGATTTTAAAGTGAGATTGATCGGAATGTTATATTTTTATTACCCAGCGCTGTTCAGGTTCATTCATATAAAGATTCTTTACTAATTGTAAAGTTGTGATACGCTCGGAATTTGATTAATTACAGCATCTATTCGTCACGGACTTTAAAGAGTGTCCGACACAACATAAAGATTAAAGAAGTAATAAAACCCGACAAGGTATGAGAGCATATTGTTGTACGCTTCAAGCATGTTATGAGCAAAAATAAACTATCTTCGTGTGAAAAAGATATTTTTTGTGACTCACAAGGGAGAAATTTCAAAAATTATAAAATGTTACAGTAATTCTTTCAATTCTATTGTTTGAGTGGAAGTTAATTTTGAATGATTAACCATATCTACAGCGTCGCTGCTTCTAGACGCTCCCCCACTCAGCCGCCTCTAATTACAGGTGAGAGCGCTCGATCTGTAAGAGACAATGTCTGCACTTGTACGGTCATTACTGCTTATTTTTCGTCACGACACACCTGTCCAAATGCCGCTGTTATATCATTGACGAAATATCCGACACAAAGTAAACTTTAACGGTATTATGACATTGTAACTAACTACCTTTTGAACCAGCCTTTTCTATAATGAGAGTAAGTTTTTGAGTCCTAAAGCTTTCAGAGGCCTAGTCATGAGCTCCTAAAGGAGTATTACTAACGATTATTTATTCGGTGGTCTGCAATGCTGCAATTAATCCAAAAATATCCCATATGCAAATTACAACCTGTGTACACTAGGTTGTATCTATTCTTATGGTTCCTCCAGCTAAAATTGTATGGCGTGAACTTGAAAATTAAGTGTGTTCGTTTCCACATAATGTTTTTTTAATGATTGTTCTCACGTATTTTAAAGCGATTTGTTGTTTTGAATTACAAGCTTTACGATTTGTCTCTCATTTTGTACTTGTATTGTTGTACCTACATTGTTGTCGAAAAACAAATTGAAAGGTAATTTAACACATTTCTAGCTAGGATTTCTGGTTTCAACTATAGGTAATGATTCTGAGATTTAAACAAACGTTCTCACATGTAAGAAATAAACAGATAGCCATGCCTTGTATCCACTTATCAAAAAGGAATTACTTTTAACGGAATTTAAAAGACAAAATAATGATGAGTGCCATATATTTAAATGTGGCTAATGTTGATAACACAGATGCTTGATATCCATCTAAAAGTTCCCATCAACAAACCGGCTTATTAACATTCCAATATCATCTACTTGATAATAATAGTATTTGCTTTTGAAATCATTGCCTAAATGGTCAAATCGTGGCATCATAACCGTCGATCTCCACCGAAATGTTTAATGGCACAAAGAGTTTTAGAACATATTTCTTTCGCTATAGCACCATTAGTCATTATGGTATATACGTATACTAACAAGTGGGTATATCGAACGGTTCAGGCTGTGGGCAATTTTGAGGTCGCAGCAATGAATAATACGCTTGGCCCATTAGTGGTCATTATATGCAAATAACATTATACATTAACCCGCCATAAATGTGCTGTTACGAAATGTTTATCTGAAATGTTCTGTTTAGAAACAAACTTTCTATCGAACTCTGAGTGGTCGTAACTTTTAAAACGTTAACGATCGCCATTGATATCATTGGTATGTGACTTTAACTATATCCAAATATGACACCACTATGCTTACATTAAAACTTTAAAAAACATTCCAAATAAATTTGTTCATCAGGTTATTGTATTAATATATTACTGCAACAATGTTTATTTTAGCTGTTTCAAAAGATATATCCTTAAAATCCCTATCACTAGAGATGAGATTAAAAGTAAAAGACACAATGACGTCTACTGCAAAAATATGACTTCAACAATACAAACAAAAATCATATGCCAGAGCAAAACTTACGAGCGATAAGTAATTAATGGGATACAATGCAAAATGTTTAACACCAATGGAGTTACCTAATGGACCATGACAATTAACTGATGGAAAGTTAAAATCGCAACCGATTGGACAAAATTAATCAATGGCACACCGAATGGATGTTTTATGTTCCCGTGGGCGAGAGTGGGCTCCAATTTGTCCGCAGTTTTTTAATTAGTATGGATGTGAGAGGAAACGAATTGGTTTTATGCTTGCGCCCCGAACGCAGTTATTTGCTAGAGTGAATATTCTTTTTTTTCACTTTTTGGTCTGGCTCCTGGTGATGTAACTATGAAATTGGTTAAATTATACACAGCATGAGTTTATACTAGAAAAAAGTTTTATACTAAGTTTAACGACAAGGTTTTATTTATCTTTAAATAATAAAGTTTAATTGGGAGCATTGGAAATGAATTAGTAAAAAAATTTAAAATTACATCTTTATCATCATTATCATCATCATCATCATCGTCATCATCATTTGCCTTGTTCCCAATATCATTAAGGGCTCGGCGCAATATTTTAACTTCTTCCATTCTGTTCGATCAGCCATCATCTTAACATTTACCCATTGTAATGCCATATCATCTTCTACACCAGTCTTTTCATATTTTTTTCGGTCTTCCTTTTACCACAACACTCCAAATTATTGGAGATCAACATCAGCTGTTCTTCACTAAACTAAGTTGTATCGAACCCTAAATTACTCCATTTAATTAGTTTTTAATATGTCTACAGTTTATTATCATTGATATTCCATTGAGTATAACGGATTGTTACGCGTCCCGCGCGCCCGTTGCAAGAACTCTGGGTGCAAGGGGGCGCCGACTGGTGTGTGTACAATTTGAATACTTTATGAGACCGTTTATTCTAGAATACCATTTTATGTTGATTTACGTTAGTACTTTAAAAAGAAAACTACAGTATTGTTCATGTGCAATAAGAAAATGATTGCCAATGGTTTTGAATTCTTTATAAGACCATTTATTCTATAATACCAATTTATGGTGACTTACGAGTACATTAAAAAGAAAACTACAGTATTATACAAAAGATAAAATAAGAATATGATTGTCGATGTTAAGCGAAATTGATAATAATAATATTAATAAAATTCCTGAATTTATCAAATTTTTTTAACATATTTTTGCTTTCTGTCTCAATATTTAGGGACTTAAGCTGTAATCATATTGTAATGTTTTACTGTAACTGGTTTGTTTGTAGCTTGAACCCTGGTCCCGATGCCGGTGGACCTCTATTTTTTAATATTTTTTAATGTTTTATTTATTTTGTTTTTAGAAAATATTTAAAAATGTAAATTTATATTTAAAAAAAATAAAGAGTAGATAATAATAAAAAGAGAAAAATAAAATAAAGGAATAATAAAAGCATCTGCACAGGCATAATCAAACAGCCAAAATCTTCCACCAAGAGCTCGCTCTGAAGTACGTCGATCGCAGCCTGCTCTACTATAAATACTCGCCGGAGCCAGTACTAGAGAATGAACTGTCATTCTCCAGTAGAGCCGGATACTAATCCGGCTCTACTGGGACCGGCCCATCATAACTGAGAGGACTGTTCTTGCCAATAAACCTGATATAGTGCTGATGGACCGGGCGCAATCGAAGGTGTTTTGGTGGACATCACTATCCCTCATGACGAGAACCTCGTGAAGGCCCAGACTGAGAAACAAAGGAAGTACTTGGACTTATTACACGAGGTGAGCGAAATGTGGGAGGCGGCGTCCACCGAAATCATCCCGATTGTTATATCAGTGAACGGGCTAATCCCAGCCTCGTTAGGTAAACATTTGAAAAGGCTGGGATTCGGCGGCGGTTCGCTTCCAGCGAAAATGCAAAAAGCGGTGGTACCTTGATACCGCGCGCATTGTCCGCCGATTTCTCTCCCTCGTGCCCTGACGCCGGCCGTCTGTACTATTGCCGGACTTAACCGCCATAGGCGAGAGGTATTTTGCCAATACTGAAATAATAATAGTTATTATTATAATTGATGTTTGCTTTTTGTCGTAATTTTTTCAATAAGTAATATATAAAAATGTAAATATTTTATTTACTCTCACGTTATCATATACTCATAAAGATTAGTGAACGGCATTTTCATAAAGTAGCTTTGCAAAAATTTATAGCGACGTCGTAATTTTAACGGGAGCTATCCCATAAAGAGTCGGTTTGATGGAGTCCCCAGGGCTGCAGCGTCTTCCCGCCCCCGGCTCTAATTAGGCTCACATTCTCATTCCGTTTTCGCGTTTAATTTCGTCGGCGGTTTTGCCTTAATTACGTTATTCGCGGCGCGCCGGCTGTTCTTGGGGCACCCCTGCTTGAACAAGTGTCCGGTAAGGTTTTGAGACAGTGCCGCAAAATCGTCATGAATTGCTTAGTTCAAATGTTGAAGTGAAAGAGTTTTTTTTACAGATTTAAGAACGAAACAACGAGTGCGAATAAGTCTTTAAGCTCCTGTTGCTCGTCCGTTATTCGTAGCTTTTTTTATTACAGTTTATTTTTATAAAAAGATGTGCAACTTCATGCGCCCATTATTTTACATAGCTAAATACGTCCTGAATGGACGTGAAAAAAATTGTGGTTGCCATTTAAGTTTAATTGAATAAAATAATCTTTTTTACTCTTTGACTAATCTAAAACACATAAAATAATAAAAAAAAAACACAAAAATATGAATACAAACAAAAATGCTTCAAAACAAACAATAATTCTAAAAGATACCATACAGGAACGTGTCATTATTAAAACGTTTATCATCAATGAACCAGTTTACCAACAACAAAAGAATTATGTTTCATGAAGCGAGCTTTCAACAAAACTGTGTTTATTGAAAAAAAAATGTACAGTCATCGTCCTTATTGCACTGACAAATATAAAGGAGGAAATAAAATACTAACAAGATGACTTACACTTTCGCAGTTAACATTAAAATGTGCAGTTCATCGCTGTAATTGAAAAAAGAAATCACTTAGCAGGTAGATAGGGGGATACGAGTAGGCCTCCTTGCCCCATTTTGTTGTCGGGCGGTTGCTAATAAGATTTTTAAACGGCAACAAAGTATCCAATCAATGGGCCTTGAATAATGAAAACACCACCTGCCAGGTTCCCAGGACTCCCCCGAACCTAAGCACGCACCGACTTACACGGACAACGCGAATGAATACTTTAACACGACACAACAAGATCTCTTTCACCGTACAAAGCCTTGATCCTGGCTCAAACAGACACAGGCTTGAGTAATTATACACAATTGTGTTTCGTGTAAAACTGACATTATTATTTTTTTATTTATGAACAGCGAATTGTAAAGTAGCGTTTCATAATTTTCGTGATGAGCCGCTTTTTTATTGTTTGCCGTCTTTTTTAATTCAACGATTTCGTAACAATTTCAATTGTTGTAAATTATTCCGGTGCTCCCATTATGAGAGACTATTACGAAGTTATTATCGCTAAATGGTTACCTAAGTACTGTGGTTTTTAACACTATGACGCGATGTTAACATTTTTTTTTATTATTTTCGTGTATTTCGTCAATTGAACCTACAAGTGATCACTTACCATTAGGGCTAAATGAACTCGGGCGATGGTTTTTAACGGTCCCGGATCATCCTGGCGGCAAGAAGGAGACGGTGCAGGAGTTGGACGCTTGGATTAAGCATAAAATAAAACTACTTAGTATTGTAGCAGTGTTGAGCCGTTATAAAAACGAGAAAATAATTAAAAAATATTTAATAATGTTTTAATTAATTTATTCGGCTCGAAGGACCAGTGTAAAATGAATGGTGGTCAAGACAAGGCTGCACGGACCAGTTCCGCAGCCACGGAAGAGGCGCGCGGGGGAACGCGGGCTTAACGCTACGCGCCGCACCGTCCACCGCAAGCACAGATCGAATCGGCCCCCACTACGACAACGACGCACCAGCCACTCGGGCGCACGTCACACCGCGGTCGCACAATTGTCGGGTCGAATTTTGTACCTTTATGCGAATAACACCAGCACTTTATATACAGTCCACTTTTGCCTTTTACTGGACAATTATCCCGAGCTAGATGTTAGGGCTTTGGCCAGTACAAATGGTATACCTTTGAACTAAAGGGAATACTATTAGAAGTTATTACAGTTGAAAATGAAACCGCTACTCCGCTAGTAGTTTTCTTGATCTGTTGTAAGTATGTAACAACTTTATTATCAAATTACATGACCTATATGCCATTTACTGAGACACTTCAATAGCGCGATTCAGAAGACGAATCGCGCCACGCCATCTAGTAAGAACTAGTAGAACTAAACGTATTATATTACTCGTACAACACGAGTGTAGTGGCGTCTACTCATGTGTCGCGTCTCGTTTCCACAAATGCAATAACAATGCATTATTACAGCTCCTCAAGCTCATGATAAGGCCCCAGGCCACTGAAACTATTGTGGACGTTTAAAAATAACAGAATCTAGGTTCAAATATCCGGCTTAACATCCTACATTAAAAAGCAGTAAAAAGCGTGTTCGTTACAAAGGTACATATTGTAACGTATCTTTAAGGGTAAGTACATGATACCGTGGGTACCTTATAAAAGTTGCATTAGCAGTCGTTAACAACCACCAATCCGCACTGGGCCCGCGTGGTGGTTTATGGCCCGTTCCCCTATCCATCCATAGGGAAGGCTCGTGCCCCAGCAGTGGGGACATAAAATGAGCTGATGATGATGATTTAAGTATATTAAGTATGTTAATCCGTTGTCTAGTTAACCATTTATCGAGTTTCTTAAGGAAGCTTTTCTTGGGGCTAGATAATTGGTGTGAGAGTGGGAAACATTTATTTATTTAATTATTTATTTATTGAAATCAAGTCATTGGTACAGTTAATGGGTATTGGCTTAATCACCGCGCTTACCAAAAAGTAAAAACAAACGAAAGTCACAACAAATAGTATCGCACAAACTACTCGTTTCTCGTATAGGATACGATAGCGTTGCCGTAGCGTTACTCTGTTTACAAGCAATCTGCACCGTCCTCTATCAACAGTAGGTACCTCGTCGATGAATGTCCAACATCGCTCTAGATCCGATACCGATGCCTCGAGTGAGAGACAATCGACTCCGCACGATGGTTAGTCGAATGCGTGCACAATCGATTCTCATTCGTCATCTAAGTTTGCGATTACACCTTGATTGATTGTGATGTGTTAATTTGTTGGCTGGTTCCTCTTAATCAACATCATGCGGCTATTAATTATTTGTAATGGAGTTGAAGCATGAAAGAGAGAAAAGTGCCGTAAAATAGCCTTTAGTCTCACTAATTCTCATTCTTTTTAGTTATCTTTGGAAATACAAGTAAAAAAATATTCCTTGACAACTAAAAAAAACATTAAATTTAATAGTAATATTAATTCAATAACTATTACCTACTGGTAACGAATGTTACTTTCTTTGATTAACCATAGAAATGGTTTTATAATTATCTCCCGGTTTAATAAAATAAAATTGTAAATTATTATAAAAACTTCAGTCACTTTTCTCTTTTTCCTTTCTTTTCTTAAAGGCACGCTCTACCAGTCTAATTGAAAATTGACATTGCACCAGTGTAGGTCAGTCGAAAGCGGTCCAAAGTATCGACAACAGACGTCCAGGGGTCCCATACCGGGTGCATTTAACGAACGGTCGGTATCTGCGCACGCGACGTCGCTCATTAGCCCGCACGCAACGACGGCGACACGCCACGGCCGGCTTACACCCCACGACCGCGCCGCCGTCATTAGACATACTGCTCCGTACGAGTGTAATGGCTTTCCTCACGCTCCTAACACCTGTACAATTGAGTCACTAACAATTGTTTACTGTCCATGAAAACATGCCTTCAGAAGACGATTACACTAATTGTGCATTAGCCCCATTCCACATCTCTATATAGCGTTTAATTAATCTAGATGTAACTACAACCCTTTCATTACGTCAGACACAGAAATTAAGCAAATTACATTCAGCAGAGCAAATCGTTCCAAAAGAAAGGGCTACTGAAATAATTGTGTACTTTACTCTCGGAGAAATAGAATTACAATCTAAATTAATTACGCTTTTAAAGCGTCCGTTATTCTTAATTAGTTTCTGCACCGCAGCGGAAGCTCCCGGCTGACTCGCGCGCTCTTAATGAAGGGTAGTTTCAAATCAGTGCGTTTGATCAACTCTGTGCAGTCTTAATTACGGCACCCGTTCCGCGCGGGACAATCCGCTTATTTATGACTACATAAGCTTGATTATTCTTTAATGAATACTTGTTTTAAAACGTTTAATTAAGTTTTATGGCGACAGGGCCGCTCAGACGGCGTCCCGCCGCTCCGCCGGCCGCGAGCTAATTGGATCGGGTTGACGCACCGCTCCCCCGCCCCGCTACCCGCCGCCCTCCTAATTGTATGAAATTGCTAATTGGAAAATTTTATAAGCGCGGCGGGCCGCAGGCCTATGCCGAAACCGTGCTGTCCGAGGAAAATATTCAAAGGGTCAACCTCTTCTATGTGTCTTCCCTGCGGACCTTAGTAATCGCATTGCTGTCAATGATATCCGATTGACGGTTCGTTCGTTTCTACCTCATTTGGATTTTTGCACTTAGTAAGTAATAAAAAACATAGAACCTAAATGTTTCAAATTTTTTTTAAGGAATATTGTTATAACAACTGAACTTGGCATATAAAAATTAATGAAAAAAATATTAGGTTTTTAAATTAAACGTTTTTTTAGGTCTTCCATAAATATAAGATAAACTGTTATTCTATCAAATTAGTGATACTCCACAGCGTCGTCGGTTCAGTTCAATACAGAAATAAAATTCAAAATGTTGTTTAAAATAAAGGTTAGTCAAAGTAAGACTGATTTATAATCATCATCATCATCAGTCTATATACAGCCTACATCACTTCAGGTACTTTTCGCAGCTCTTTGACTTATCAATGGCCGCATCCAAAACATATTGCGACTTGAAAGGTCACTGACTTTCCATTTGTCCACAGGGCGTGTAGTCGTGGTGGTCGGCGAGCGGTCCCCGCTCCAACCGTCAAGCTGGCAGCGAGCGCGCTAAGCATGAACCCGCACTACCACGGGTACGCGGAGCTCAGCTCGCCGCACCCGCCCTCGCCGGAGGCGGCCTTCGCCAACGGGCACGACTACCCGCACAATAACAACAACCCCGCACTAAAGGTGAGGTTTGCCTACCTTTACACGTTTAAACTTTCGGCCTTTATTTGTCTACGAGTATAATCTAGTCTAGTCAGACAAGCTGGCAGCGACGACGCTAAGCATGATCCAGCATTACCACGGGTACGCGGACCTCAGCTCGCCCCACCCGCCCTCGCCGGAGGCGGCCTTCGCCAACGGGCACGACTACCCGCACAATAACAACAACCCCGCACTAAAGGTGAGGTTTGCCTACCTTTACACGTTTAAACTTTCGGCCTTTATTTGTCTACGAGTATAATCTAGTCTAGTCAGACAAGCTGGCAGCGACGACGCTAAGCATGATCCAGCATTACCACGGGTACGCGGACCTCAGCTCGCCCCACCCGCCCTCGCCGGAGGAGGCCTTCGCAAACGGGCACGACTACCCGCAAAATAACAACAACCCCTCACTAAAGGTGAGGTTTGCCTATCTTTACACGTTTAAACTTTCGGCCTTTATTTGTCTACGAGTATATTCTAGTCTAGTCAGACAAGCTGGCAGCGACGACGCTAAGCATGATCCAGCATTACCACGGGTACGCGGACCTCAGCTCGCCCCACCCGCCCTCGCCGGAGGAGGCCTTCGCCAACGGGCACGACTACCCGCACCACAGATTAGTTAATAGTTAAGTACTACGTCCCGCACAATAACTACAACCCCGCGCTAAAGGTGAGGTTTGCCTAGCTTTACAAATTTAAACTGTCGGGCACCATCTATCTACGAGTATGGTATAGTCTAGTCTAGTCAGGCAAGCTGACAGCGAGCGTGCTAAATATGAACCCGCACTATCAGGGCACGGTAATAATATCTACAGTATTGTAACTTCATACAAACGGACGAAGCGCGAGCTATACCTACGCGCTCGGATCTCGGCATGCGCTCGGCATGCAACAGGTCGCGAATGTGCCGCACTGACGAACGAACGGTGTGTTGTTTTTTAAACAGTAAGCGTGCGATTGTTTTGATTAAAATAAGTTATGGCAAGGATCAATAGTACAATATATTGTGCTGTTTTTGGTTGCATCAATTCGACAATAACGCACCCAGATATATCATTTTTTAGATTACTTGGAAACTCCGAAAGGTACTTAAGTAAGACTATAAAATGTTTTTATTTATGTACTTACTAGTAGGTTCGTAACTTGTGTCTTTTTAAATGGATAGGTATTTCGTTTTTTCCTCCGAAAAAATGCCTGGATTAATAAATAAAGTGAACAGGGTAAAGAAAAGTGATACACGAGTGAACTAGGTAGTTATAGGCGGTTCGTTTATGATACGGTAGGTACGCTCGTGTTAAAACCTCCGGGTTGTAGGTTTTTGGAAACATTATTGAATTAAACGAATGATTGATTTAAATTTTTTAAACTAATCAAAAAACATCATTTTTTTATAGAACACTTCCTATTTCATTCACAACGTATTTTATTTGTTTAAATAAAAAATATACCCCCTTTTTCATTTATTTAGTTAATCATCATTGTTCAAGTCTCTTTTTCTCAAATTCAAAATGACGTTTGTGTGACGTTGAAAAAACAATATTTAACGAAATAATACTTAAATAGTTTTTAGGAATAAGGGGGATCGTATTTACAATCACAAAATACATTCACAAAACTAGATAGAAACTCAAAGTAAGCAGATTTAATTAAAATAGGTGGGCAGCCCAGCCAAAGAAAATAATACCTACGCCCAGCCCTATCGCGTGTTTACGTACAGCGCGGCTGTAGGCATTTATTTCAAAGATAGGGCCGAGTTACAATACTGTAGATAGTATTACCGTGATCAGGGGTACGCAGACTTGAGCTCGCCGCCCCCGCCCTCGCCGGAGGCAGCCTTCGCCAACGGCACTCATGTGCCAATAGGCACGACGGGTAGTCGTTCCTGTTGGCACATGAGTGCACAATAACAACAAACCCGCACTAAAAGTAAGGTTTGACTAAAATTTGGATTAAAAGAAATTAATTATTTTCTATATTTTACCAAAATTTTAAAGATTATTTTTTTATTCTTCATTTAGTAGACTTTAATTCGCATAAAAAAGTTAAAATTATTTTTAACCGTTTCTTTGAATATATTTTACGGGTAAGCACATCTCCTTCATCTCACCTGATGTTAAGTGATAATAAAGCCAATGGAGGAATACTGAGGTACTACTGAGGCACTGGCTATCTTATCTCTAGCTGCAGGAACACAACCATGCCTCAAACATTAGTGTTATAGTGACATACTTAGAAAAGATGGTGGCAGCTAGCCAGGCGGACGAACAAGCCTTACCACCAACCAAACTCCAATTTGGGAATCGAAACCGGAAACTCTGGGTCTAAGACCGTTGGTCTAGTGGCCACATAGGCGGTTAAACTGTCAATATCTCTCAATCAGAACTTAAAGTTTCTGTGAAACACCTAAATGTAAAACGGCTCCTAAATATTCACAAAGTGTTCTCTCAAGGAGTGCGCGGGCTGCGGCGGCAAGATAGTGGAGAGGTTCCTGCTGCACGCGCTCGACCGGTACTGGCACCACGGCTGCCTGAAGTGCACGTGCTGCGGGCAGGCGCTCGCCGACATGGGACGCTCCTTCTACTTCAAGGGGGGCATGATTCTCTGCAAAAGCGACTACACGAGGTGAGTGTCTTGTGTTTTTCTTTTTTTCTTTTAGTTGATGGCTTCGTGCGATTAGCACATTTAGCCAGTATCAAAGTAATTTTCTTCATCATTCATTCATCATCAGCCTATACACGTTCACTTCTGGACATAGGCCTCTCCAAGTAATTAAGTAATTTCTTACAAATTAGACAATGTTTCTTTTGTTAATATATGATGATGATGAATGAAAATAGAAATGAAAAGTTCGAAATGATATACCCCCCAACCCGTTGAGTGTCTCAGTAAAGATGTGGGGCTTCACATCACGCGGACTTCTTGAGAGAATTTGAAAAGTGACTTTGCACTGTTTCAAATTCAAATTCAAATTCAAAATCATTTTATTCAGTTTAGGCTACAAGTAGCTCTTATGAATGTCACTATGCCATCGTTTCGTTTTGTTTCATTTGCCCATATGCACGTTCACGAACACTGAATGGTTGATAATCCACCATTTTACCACATTAATATGCGACGTATCAAACACAAATTTTTGAAAATAATACAATACCGCAGACATGACTCTTTACTTTCCCGCCAAGAACGGCGAGTGTCTTTTGTTTGCTGGACAATTTTCTAATGCTCGACATGTTAAACCGTTATCAATTAAATAAAAAAACTATCGCACCGCGATTGCAGACCTGTGTAGCCGCGTGGCCTTGCGTAGGGCGCAGTCCCATTGAGAGCTGTTAAGGCGGTGACAGTCACGAAACAGCGCTCATTGTCGATCTGCATACAAGCAAAAGGAATGCAAATAGTGCGTGATCCACTGGATTTAGTCAGGAAATTCGTGAAACGCAATTTATTTACAATCTAAGTGCCTTACAAATAAACAGAGAATAAACTTAGAATAGTTATTCCGTGTTTTGTCTCTTTTACTCTAATTTGAAATGAAGTTTACAAGAACAAAACACGGGATTCGCAGTTGTTTTATAAAAAAAACAATAGCGTTTTTCTAACAAGTATTACGAATAGGTATACTTAATTTCATCGATGTACAAATAAAAAAGATAATCATGTAAGTAAATACTGTGTAGAGGTGACTTTGGATGTTCTTTCTATCGAGAAAAATCCATAACTCAAAATTTTGGAAACAATAGCATTGTTACAAATATAGTCTATTATAACATATATTTTTCATGGCTTTTTTATGTTGGCTATTTTTACATAAACCTCTCAACAGGGCCGCGCCCTAATCCATATAAATAAAAGAAAGCAGTAAACTAGAACCTCATTGCTACCTACGTCTTTGGGTGTACGGATCCATACTTCATCCGTGCTTCGGTCGTATACCTGTGTGCATTGCAACACACAAGCACCCGACAATCGCGTACAAAACAAGCACTGAGTAACTTAATGACACTAGTATTGATACCTACTCAATAACACTGAGATTATTAGCTCACACATCTAGATATCTGTATAGTGCTAACAAGCTTCTCCGATAGTTGAGGAAAACAAACAAGCACCTTGAAGTAAGACATCAGAGTCGTTATACTGCCGACATGATTCCTCCACGTGGTCATTTCACATCTGCGGTAATACTTAAAGTTATTTACTAATTGTTAAAAATGTATTTTTGAAGGGCTGTTTAGCTTCCTAAAAAGTCTGTTGAGTTTCCTAATAAATAAATAAATGCCAACAATACAACTTGTTGCTCATTTCTAAAAGGAATTCCTTCCTACACTGAAATTCACCCAAACTACGAAGAAAGATAATCACATACATGTTTGGTTTTTTGGCGCGTACCATGCCACGCGTTTACCAGCTCTTAGCAGTGATTTTTTCCTCCGCCCGTTGAATTTAATCAACTTCCAAATTCGATTAGTTTAACCCTCTGCGCTCGAGGCTCCGCTAATGAGTGCCCGTTACGGCACGGAATTCTGTATATCCGAGCCCCGATCGATCTCTCCCACTGATCATCGATAGACGGCACAGTTTTTATTCCGTCATCTTACGATGACAATAGCGTGTCTGTCAAACGCATCGATCGCCCAAAAAAGTATACCGAGAAAGCCGCGGGCGCATTGTTATGAAAATGCTCGAAGCCGTTGTGTTTTCTACCTGTGAGGGGTACAAAAAGTACACAGTTTTGCACACAACGAGCCATCGCGCCGTCACCGGGGCCCGCTAAATTGGCCTCGTTAGAAGCTAAGGATTAATTTAGGACGTGGGCTAAAAACTTGTTCAACGAAACTCCTTCCACTAGAAATGCATTTGCGTTCTCGTGTTTCTGTTTCAACAGAGCGGAGCCATAGTTTCGCGTTCCGCCAATGTCAACGATTATGGTAATTTAATGCCTCTTTGCAAAGTTATGAATAACCATTAACTGTTCCACGTTGTGTATAATAGGAGGTAAATTAGCAAATTATTTGAGATATTCCGGCCATACAGCCCGTGGTCGTTGAGCCGGCGGGTCGTAAGAAACGCTCGTAACCAATAACCTAGAGGTTTTCTATTCAATTTCTTAACGTTGAACCATAAAATTAATTGATATGAAATAGCGTGCTTATCACTTTGGAACTATAAAATTATGATCGGACCTTAATTACCTCTCACTTTAAGTAAAATTAGTGTTGCTATATAAACATTAATATAAATATTCTCGCTTTATTTAATAATGTTTTGTGTTAAGTAAAGTTGTTTATTAACCGTCAAAAATATTATTTTTTTGCGGAATATGAATATGGAATAATGTTCCTACTACAAAATTTTATTTATGATTATTTATTATGTAATAAATAAAATACCTTTAGTCAAGACTGTTAATTTACAAGATACATAATTATAACAACAACTATTAGTATTTCTCTCTATTATCAAAAAAATATTAAACCAGGAAGACACCAGATCTTACTTACTTATTTAAAAATAAATGAGCTTACTTACAAAACAAGTCCTGCTCTAAGACTAGGGGCGGGCCTCGTACCACGTGGACCGCAGCTGCCGGCGGGCGCGCCGGCGACAGCGGCGGCGCGCCCCGGCCGGCTAATTAGATAAACGCACACCATTCCGCGCCATTAACCGAGCCACCCCTTCCCACCTTTTTATATTCACCGATTCAATCATCAAGAAACGTAAACTCGACATTCGACCTCCATGTTTGGCGTTCATACAAATTCGTTTTACACTGATTTCCCTTGTTTACCGGCGGTTGAGCCAAACTAGAGCGAAGAGTGGGCCGACCGCGACTCGTGCGTCGTAGATTCGATAAAGCTCGTCTCGCAGTTGACAGAGACAGCGCGGCCTAACGAGCGGGGCGGCCGGGGCCGGGGGATGAAGAAGTGCGGTTCCGTGCATGTCTCTGCTGATTGACCCGCGTCACTCGGCAAACAACAACTAACGAGTCGTCCCCCGCGCCTCCAGGTGCGGTAATTCGCTCGAATCGCTCCCGCGGCGGCCGCCCGCCGACTTTACTTACACGCCTTCCCTGATTGAGACTCCTTAACGAAATTAACGCTCACTCGCGCAAACAAATGCCGCGTTTATCCGCCGTCTTTTGTCCCGATATGATGGATTGCGGTCTCGCTCCACAAAGACGCTGATGATGTTTCGTGCCACTGATTACTGTGTACGCACGAAATTAGTAGTCGAGCCGCCACGTACGACGTACGGCGTGAAAACGGATGCGTTATATAAACATTAGGCTGGCTTAATACGAGTTTTATAATGATTTATAACGTCTCTATTGTTTGGATGAAGGCATTAATATCTTCACGTAGGTAGCGCTGTGTTTACACGTGTACAACGCCGGGGCTACACAATGTCTCGTCTGTGAGTAAATGAACCAAATACCTGTGGGAGCGACGTCAGTCGGACCAAATTATTTGAATTCAAGCAGCAATCAGGCGCCGGTCGTAGCACGTAGCACTACTACGAAATTTAAATGCTGCTACTGAACTCAATGGCAACGAAATTATATCCCGCCATCAAGTCTCCTTCTTCTTCCGTAAACATCATAATATTCTGTGGTAAAACGAAATTTCATTAAATTTAGATTTAACACATTATATCAAAGTATTATAATTACGAGTATAATTATGCTAGTGACACCGCCCGCGTGGACTTTAGTTTTACGTTATCAAACATTTAGTGTATGTTATTTCTATACTTATTTTACTTAGAAAGGAAGAAAGATCTTCCGATTATTAATATCAAAAGTTTACGCGAACACTGCACAATTTATTGAGATACGTTCATTTCACAAACCATTTTCTCTCTCTTTCACCACGGTTAATCTTTACACCCAGATTACTTCAAACACAGAAAGTTTCTGAATCTGGCCCACGGAAAAATAATGAAAAAGCAATATGGAATTCGAAAATGGAACTCTTTGGGAACATGTAACTTTTTATTTTGCGAGACTGTCATTTGTTTATAAATCGTGACGTCCGTCCTTTCGAAAATTGTGTGTCGCTATCAAAATGAATTTAACTCGTGAACATTTTCGTTCAATATTTTTAAGGACTTTCGTTGTGGCTTAACAAGAGAGTTGCCAGAGACTTAATTGACACTTGGTGATGAAGCACTATGTCGCAGCTCTGTGTATTCGTGGTTTGGAGAATTAAGACGTGGACGAGATCATCTACATGACAAGGTACGTGAAGGTCGGCCGGCGACTGCGGTTACAGACTCTAATATTAACATCGTACGACAACTTAATGAAACTGACAAAAAAATTAAAAAATTAAAATTAAAAATTACTTGCTGGCAAGTAATTTTTTGTCAAATTCATGGTTTTTTAGGCATCGGAATGAGCCAAGTTCAAAACATTTTACATGTGCATCTGAAGGTTCGGAAGCTTTGCACTCGATGAATACCGCATGACTTAACGGAGGACCAAAAACGACTGCGTGTCCAGTGGTGCCGTAAAATGATAAATAAGTTTAACGGAGGACAGTCATTTGCTGTCTATAATATCGTGACAGGTGATGAAACCTTGGTGTACTGCTTTAAACCCGAAAGAAAAAACCAGTCGGCAAAGTGGGTCTTTCCTTTTGAAGATTTGCCGACGAAAGTGAAGAAAAGTCAAAGCATTAGTAAAAAAAATGGTTGCTTCTTTTTTTGGAAAATCAGGACACTGCACTACAGTATCACTTGAAGATCAAAGGACTGTGACTGCAGATTAGTACGTCAACACTTGCTTGCCCAGAGTCTTCGAAGCAATGTTGTCCTTCACCACGATAACGCATCCTCACATTCCGCCAAAGGATCTAACAGAAGCCTATTTGAAGGCTTCAAATGTGGAACTGATGACGCGTTCGCCTTACAGCCCAGACCTCGCACCCTGCGACTTCTTTTAGTTTCCAAAAATTAAAGACAAACTTAGAGGCACACGTTTTACAAGCCCTGAATGCGTTCCATGAAGCCATTGAACAGGTCCCTAAGGAAGACTGGTCCAACTGCTTTGTACTCTTTGTACTGCTAGTGGTTTCAGCGAATGCAAAAATGCATTAATTGCGAAGGAATATACTTTGAAAAACAATAAATGTATCGTAAGTTATATATCTAGTCTTATTTATCAGAATCCTGAACTTTCAGTATGCCCTAAGTACAAGTCTAAAAGCTGCGCCCCGCGCAAAGACGTTGTATAGGACGTCCCACAACGGGGCACGTCCACCTATCAGTTGAAAGCAGGTTCGTTAGTGCGCGTGCGGGCTCCGTCAATCAAGGCAATTGCCGCTCAATCGGCAATCAGCCGCGCCCCCCCCGCCCCGCCGCTAACGAGCCCCTGTAAAATACCAACTTCTTACAGCCACTAACACTTGTTAACTCCCCGCATTTGCAATAGTCGCTAATGCTAACTGCCAGCGTCAGTGTTGCAGCGTTTGTGGCAGTTACGTGTCGGAGCGCTTTGCATAATTGTTATTGAGTACCAAAGTGTCTCTTTTGTATATTTAAATTTTCACCGATTATAAATAATTACTTAGTAACGTATAAAGATTTTTTTTTAATTGTGAGCGCTTAATTCCCCACATTTAAAACCAAAGAGCACCGTTGTCACTTTTGTTTTTAATTATTAAAATGTTCCCAATTAATCCGGCAAAAGTAATGAGTGCTCTACGGGTACAAATTGTATTATCACAGTAACATATTTATTACGCGTTGTCGAAACGTATTTATTAAAGGCCGAGCCAGGGCCGGGCCCAGCGTCCAATTTGGCCGGTCGTTAAAGCGCAAAAGACGCGCGCTTTAATTGCGACCGCTCGCCCCTAATGAGCCCTGTGCCCGGCTCGAGCGGCCCTCGCGCTCAAATTGACATTGTACGTAAATTGACGTCGCTAAACTACGAGATGCCAAAGGGTGATGCTTGGTGAGATTCAGAAGGCAGTTCGCAATATTTTTTGGGACATTTCGTCATTTTTATTTTGCTTTTTAAGAAACAAATTTTGTAGATGACTCACTACTCAAATTTTGCTACAACAAGCTTATTCCAGATCAATAAACACAAAAATTTAAAAATGTGTTCATAAAACTATAATGGATGATGCTTGAATTTTTGTTTTATTTCGAATTTAAAAAAAAACGTGCTTTAATCTAAGCGATAATAACATAGGAAAACGTTATTTCTCTTTGCCTTGTAATAACTTATAAATAAACTTGTTAAACTTCTAAATATCGTTTTATGGTTGCATCCGAACACCATGAAGATGATCGTCCAAAATCCAGATACCAACTCAGTTCCCAGCTCAAAACCCGCCGAAGTCCAGTTTAGCGTCAGACATCGGCTAGGGTGCGATTGGATTACGTCGTCGCTGGCGGACGACCTCGATTAATTTCGTTTGTCTCTTTGTCCGCCCGTCCGAGTCTCCGAAACTAAACACCATTCGGCCGGTTCCTAAACTGAAGACTTAGTCTTCTCCGCCAACTGGATTATGAAATATGGCCCTGTAAATATAGAAGGCTCAGATTTGTTTACATTGTTACCAAATTGTAGTTCCAATACGGTCTCAACTGTTACAAAGCTAATTGAAAAATATAATTTAAAAAAACACGGAAGTTAAGTGCTTGCTCTTAATTAGTTATACGAGCAGCCTTTAGTATCCGTTAACTTATATCCGTTCCCATAAAACATAACTTAATAACATATTGTTACTTATTTAGTTTTGTTATATTTATTGACACAATTATGTCATAGCTTCATGAGCCGTACGTTGTTAGGGTTCCGTACCCAAAGGGTAAAACGGGACCCTATTACTAAGACTCCGCCGTCCGTACGTCTGTCTATCTGTCTGTCCGTCCGTCTGTCGCCATGTGTATCTCATGAACCGTGATAGTTAGACAGTTGAAATTTTCACAGATGATGTATTTTTGTTGCCGCTATAAAATACTAAAAAGCAGAATAAAATAAATATTTAAGAGGGCTCGCATATAACAAACGTTATTTTTTTTCTTGATATTAATAACGACAACAGGTAGACGCTTGAAATATATACAGAATATTAAGTTATATATTCACTTTATAAATAAATAATAACATTAAAATAAAACAAGTATTTAAGGGGGGCTTCCATGCAACCAGCGTGATTTTTTTGCTCGTTATTGATAACGGCAACAGGTAGACGCTCGAAATATTCACAGAATATTGAGTTATATTATTCACTTTAAAAATTTAAATATTAAATATTAATATTAAATTAATATTTAAGGGGGGCTCCCATACAACAAACGTAATACTTAATACTTTTATTTCGTTTATTATTAATCAAACTTTCAGTCACCCTCTGTGTTGCAACTGCATCTAGATATTCACAACAACGTGAAAACGAAACGAAAAGAATCTTAATTTCGTTACAACACATCTGACACATTGATCCTGAAAAAACAGAACTGCATCGGCAAATTAAAATTTACAAATGGAGTTTTCTTTGTCAATTCCCCGTTGCCTTAATAAAAGTAGTAGGAGCGTTTGCGTGCAATCTGCAAATATCGGTGTTGTAGTGATTTACAGCTGGGCACATGTCGCGCGCCCGAAGGCACATTTCACGTCGGCGGCAGGGGCCGCATAGATTGGTCCAGACGAATTCTCCGTACAACCGGCACAACTGCCGTTCACCGAGTTATGCTGAAAATTTGAAGCTATTTCACTTGTATATACTCGTAGTGTATGTATGTATGTAGTTTATAACAGTTAGGTGTATAATTTTATTGTACACAGAGATTCAGTTACGAATGAATAGAAATATAGACAGAGTAACTATAGATACAAAAAACAAAAAAACATAAATTTGTCATTAAATTTGTGTTATGTTTATTTATACGTTTAAACATCTTTAAACCAAAAACACAAATGTTGAAAAAATTTCCACTAGCAGGATTTGAACCTGCACCCTTCTGACATACCGGGTCAGGTGCTCTTCCAATTGAGCTATCGTGTTGTTCGCAACAAAATTTGCGTTAAAAATTATTTTGAACATTTTATAAATAGCTTCTTAACAGATCTTTAATATTTGTAAAAATATTATGATCGGATGTTAGTGACGGTAGTTGTTGACATTGAATGGGCGCCTTTGGCTTTCAAAGTAAAAAGTGTTGAATAATTTCGTCGGGCTGGTTAGAACCACGATAGCTCAATTTTATTGGAAGAGCACCTGACCCGGTATGTCAGAGGGTGCAGGTACAAATCCTGCTCGTGGAAATTTTTTCAACATTTGTGTTTTTGTAATTTGTTCGCAACAAAATTTGCGTTAAAAATTATTTTGAACATTTTATCTTTTAACCACAAATGTGCTTTACCTTGAAATGTTTCTAAGTGTTTATTAGAAGCCAAAATAATATTCTAAACAAATGTGACACTAAGTTAAGCAAACAGATAATTTAATTTGATTATATTTATGGGCTGCATCATGTTCCTTGGGCATGTTAAACCTTTTTGTACTGGTTCCTAAGACATGCTGGAACTGTGCGTGTTGGTATGTGGTAACGACTGCTATGTTAAGACAACATCTGACAACAACAGCGGCGTCCGAAACACTGACGTCGGACAAGAAATAATGTTGCAGCACAATAGCGTTAATAAAACAATGCGATTTTTCATTAAGCCGTTTTCGCTGCCCTCGATCCGTCTCTGTACAAAAAAACAGGAAGGGCGAACAAACCGACTTCACATCAACAATGGAGCATCAAACTCATTTGTAGGTATATGCAATTTGATAATTATGATAATCACAATCATATCGGGATGATAAATTTTAGGTCATCCATCTGATGACCTAAAATTTCCATCCATCAAGATCCTTGGATTCCAAGGAGCTTGATGGCGTGGTTAACGCGCCCGGTCTGCGAGTGCTGAGATTAAGACACTTTCGCATAGGCTGGTCATCAGATGGATGACCTAAAATTTATCATCCCGAGCTCCTCCATGCTTCGGAAGGCACGTTAAGCCATTGGTCCCGGCTGCATTAGCAGTCGTTAACAACCACCAATCCGCACTGAGCCCGCGTGGTGGTTCATGGCCCGTTCTCCCTATCCATCCATAGGGAAGGCTCGTGCTCCAGCAGTGGGGACATAAAAATGAGCTGATGATGATGATGATGAATTATGATTCGCATAAAGAGATTACATTATTGTAACTTGTAGTACCTACACAGTATGCGTTAGTTTAATATGTTGCTTAGGTTATTATGTACAACCATTCATCGAATTGAGTAACACGCAATTATCATGTTTCCGGTAACACGTTTCCGTGTAACATCTATTTTTACAAATGCACATACATTGTACACACCTACAATGTAGGAAACTTATTATGTGTAAAAATTATTATTTTTTTATTTAATTTTTTTTTAAAGTAAATATATAACTAAATATTCTGTGAATATTTCAAGCGTCTACCTGTTGCCGTTATCAATATCGAGCAAAAACCAACAAAAAATCACGTTTGTTGTATGCGAGCCCTCTTAAAAATTTATTTTATTGTGTTTTTTAGTATTTGTTGTTATAGCGGCAACAGAAATACATCATCTTTGAAAATTTCAACTGTCTAACTATCACGGTTCATGAGATACAGCCTGGTGACAGACGGATCGACGGCGGAGTCTTAGTAATAGGGTCCCGTTTTACCCTTTGGGTACGGAACCCTAAAAAGGTTATATAGCTTTTTGTACAGCTTATCCCGAGGTTGTAAAGTAGTATAAGGTGCATCCCTGTTTAAAAAAAAAGGAGTCCTATTTAGGTATTAGGGTTGTTGCAATAGTGTTAGACAGGAACCGGTGAACGACAGTTTTTTCCTATAATCTTTGAAAATAGTCTGTATCAATAATATATTAAGTATTTATTATTATTATAATTATTTATGGTGCACCGACACGACGAGTACGACAAGCCCACTTCAAACTCAAATATTTTTTGTCCATCCAAAGGTTGTCTGTAAGAGATCTTAGTGGTAAGACCGCCTTTTGTACGTGTATTTTTATGTAGTTTTTTTGTCAAATGTTTTATTTTTGCTGTACAATAAAGTTTATTTATCTTATCTTATTTATATAAAAATTTAAATTTATCTTATCTTGTTTATCTTATAGGGGTCGGTAACTGATTAAGTCTATAGTATCAATTGAATACAGACCACCTGTTTCTTAGTTGTCATCCCTTAAAACTCCAATAAAAATTATATTATTGTTTGGCAATGAAAATTATGTCGAACAATGGTGCCAGTTTTTTTTAATTTATTTTTAATTTATTATCATATTAAAACATGTATAATAACAATTATGTTTTAGTCGCATTGTTAAACCACTAAGGTTTGTCTTAATGCGACTACATTCACAATACTCACTAAAGACATTTAAGAAGTACTTATATAGTTTAAAGTTATAATTAAGGAATTAGGGTAAACAACATCTACGAAATATTGTTTAAGTTACCAAGAAAGTAAGCCTTAAGTTTATTTTTAACGGTCGTGTTTGTACTGAGAATTTTCAGCCCTCCTCCTCCAAACAATGCTCTAGTTAGTATGGAAGTTCGACATTCTTTTGTGAATTCTTTTATGTTTTTTCGGAAAAGTATGTATCACGGTCTGTAAAGTCGATCCGATCCGAACCCTTCGGAGAATCTAGTAGGGCACGGGGACACGCCTTAATGCGTGATGCCGTTCCCTCTAGAAAACCTCCGAAGGTGATTCGTTTCACACGGCTCGAGGAACCCTTTAAGTTTCTCGCCGCCCCCAAAAAAGTCCGGTGAAGCTGAAAATGCCGTTTTAGGCATCAGCAAACTCTCTCCAAAAAAAAAGCCCAAAAAAGAAATTTATCAAAGAAAGAAACGTTATCATTATAAAAGTACTTTTTCTTTCTATCTACATATCAATATTAACGTTGATCTGCGTTTACCTTTTTATAAAGACTATTAAATTTGGCAAGTCGTTCCTCTGTAAGACCATTCGGCTTTGAAATTCTTTGCCGGCGCATGTGTTTCCCAGCTCCTATAGTCCCGGGTCTTTTAAGCGGGGCGTGAAACGGCATTTATGCAGGCCGTCATGAATGGGTGCGCTTGTTACCGTGCCTGTTCCACGGTGAGGAGCGCTCTTATTATTTTGGACTGCATCGGCTGCTTACCATCAGGCAAAATGTGGTCACTATGACGAGTCACTATATAAAAAAAATTGTATCAAAACTTTTTAGAAAGCCTTATCATCCTTTACAGTCCAAATGTTCAAAACAAAAGAAAATCAAAGAAACTTATTAACAAAGTTGTTCCTTCATTTGTTTTTATAGAGACGCTAATAGTTTCCCGTCGACAATCTCTCGCACCAATATTTGTAAGCACAACTACAACATAGGTGGTAGGCCCCCGGCGACATTTGTCGTCGTCGCCGGGACATGTCGGCGAAATGTCGCGGCCTCGGTGTTGTTACGTCTCGACGGGAGTACGGGACACGAGGCAATCTTGCGGGCGGGCTGTCTTTGTTGCCTCAAATTGATACCCGGCTTCTTAATTGGCTGACACACACACACATTAAAGTCGGTGTTGCAACAACTGCGACTTGTACGCAGCACAGCAGCTAATGTCGTTTTTTCTTTTTGGTCTTTTCTTTTATGTTTATTTTACTTTGTTTTTACAATGTATTTATATTAAAGTAATTATGAAAGGCATTCTTACCATGTTTTTTTGTTGTATTTTTTGTTATACGATATTTCTAGTAGTCGTAATTACTCAAAAACAACAAAAAACACGCCGAGAGTCCCGTTAATAATCACTCAGGCGATCGTGATATTTTTAAAAGTTACGATGTGTTCATATTTTGACCACAGAAAAGTTACCAATACGTGAATGGCCAGAAAACAACTGACAATCTGAAGCTTTGATAGTCGTGAATGACAACAAACGGAATACGTAAAAAAGAACTTAACAGTTGTCCAGAAAAATCAGTATCGACGGTCGTTGTCCCAAACAAAAGCAGATCCAACATCACTCGTCACCTGACAAGTGGAGTTGCGAACTAACCGAATCTCAGCCGGTGCGCGTTATTAAAAATTCCTTTGACAGCAGCGGTGACTATCGAATAATGATTTGTGTACGACAAACCAGCCTACGCTGTCATACTTGCGCCAAAATTTTCGCCTGCCCCGTTTTATTTCCTGTACTCCGCGCCAGCCGGCCGACTGGGCACCGCGTTTATTTATTAACGAAATTCGTCCGTCTATTTTACACGTCCACCTCGATATACGGTGTGATCCAATATGAGTTTAATGTCAACACCATAGGGATGTAGGTCCACTTTTGTGTTAGGCCGTTTTCACACGCGCTAGTTCCGTTTACGAGGCTGCATAGGCGCGACGCAGCGTTGCGCTCCACCCATATCAATTTCGAATGAGTTTCCTATCCGGTACCGGGAGATTGCGTTTTGATCGTTTTGTAAAACTGTTGCCCTAAATTAAACGATTTAATAATAGAATAGAAATAAAGCGTTCGCCTCTGTTGACACTGCGTCAGTCCACCATTTACTGAATTTCATATTTTATTAATAAGTCGTTCTGAATGTACCTGCATATTAGCCAGTCAATTTAAATAGTTCCAGTTAGTGTAGCTCTTTAAAGACCGCTGTCTTTGGTACACCTCTTAGTATAATTAACAAGCACGTGCAAGAATCCTGGTAGCACGTATATTCTGTTTGTTCTTAGTGATCATTAGTTATTAGTTTCATTAGAAACAGACACGAGCGACGAGGATGGCTCATCAAGTAAATGTATTCAAAACTCTTTCAATATTGTATATTTTATCCATGCTGCAATCCATTTATCCATCCATTTATCCATGCATGAAGAGCTCGATGCGCGGTGGATAACGCGCCCGGTCTACGAGTGCTGAGGTTAAGCAACTTTCGCAAAGGCCGGTCATCGGATGGGTGACCAAACATGTATCATCTCGAGCTTTTCCGTGCTTCGGAAGGCACGTAAAGCCGTTGGTCCCGGCTGCATTAGCAGTCGTAAACAACCAATTAGCACTGGGCCCGCGTGGTGGTTAATGGCCCGTTCTCCCTATCCATCCATAGGGAAGGCTCGTGCCCCAGCAGTGGGGACATAAAATGAGCTGATGATGATGATGATGATGTTCCGTGCTGCTATCAAATTTAAGCGATATAAGTGCATAAATGCTTTATAGTAAACGCGCAGGTATAATTATGTTTGTCTAAAGAGCTTTTTGAGAGTTTATAAAGATTTTTAGTATAGGCATTTGTGTTTTTCTACGTGTTACTTGCGGTGCGAAAGTTATAATTATATTAAATTTGTAGTGTTTAAATCTATTTTTTATGTAACCTTTGTTAATTTGATTACGTACAAACAAAGGCAAAGCTCTCTCAATCACGCTTTTCATTTACAGATAGTTCTCACAAAAATGGTCGATGGAATCCATTCGCGACTACTAGCAATTCGTATTCAACAAAGCGAGAGCCGTGTAAAAGAGCTTGCAAAATGTTTCCGATTTAGTACAAACTACAAAAGTTATAAGGCTTTTCTAATAGACATAGTTCTTATTAACAATTAGAAACAGTGAAACGGGTGCCGTCACAAATAATATTTAAAGTGTAACTTTTGATCCTGACTGTACTGTAAGTATCGGTACCGGTAGTTGCTAACCACTTTAGCAGACCGCTGAACGTTATAGCTCTTTTAATGACAATATTTATAATGACATGGTACTGTCAGAAGCAAAAGTCACTGGCCACTTTAAGACCATGTCACAATAGCTTTAATAGAAGTTGACAAGCGCTTGCTTTATTATTTAGTTGGTTTGACAAATTGCTATCGACAAGGTATTTCTACTGGCTGCCACTACAGGTTCTAATGAAAACACTGAGCATCGAAGCGTCCAGCAGCGTACCTCAAAAGCGAATTCATGATACACAGTAAAGACCACATCAATACTCAAATAGTCAATTACAAAGTGCCAATTAGTTAGTGCAGTGAAATCAAATTGGAGCAGGCCCAGTTCACTAATTAGAGGTGCGGGTACTCCTGAACTAATCAGGTGGCTAAATAATGTACTCGTGACGGCGTCGTTAGCGCCCGTGAGACAGACGTTATTAATTAACATCACATCGGGCCCGCTCCCCCGCCCGCCGCGTCCGCCCCGCCCGGCTGCGGTGTGGTAAGTGGCGCCCATAATTGGCAATAGCAACGACAACTATTCGTTTGTTGAACCAAAAAGTATTTTTGAAGAAGTTTCTAGTTAGAATGTTGCTGAAAATGGATGTGATATTTCGGAGCACATGTAGGGTAGTACAAGTGTTCGATATTCAGATAAGCCAAGTAGTCGACACAGTTTTCGTTGCCAATATATAACATAGGGACTTCTTGGCGGGAAAGTGAAGAGTCACGTCTGCGGTTTTGTTTAATTTTCTAAAATTTGTGTTATGTCGAATATTAATGTGAAATAATGGTGGATTATTAACCGTTAAGTGTTCGTGAGTGTGCATGAGTGTTGGCAAATGAAACAAAACAGTGCAACGTCACTTTTCAAATTATCTCAAGAAGTCCGCCCTAGGACTTAGTAAAGTCCCACATTTTTACTGAGATACTCGAGGGCTTGGGGGTATATCATTTATATTATCATTCATCATCATCAATATCATCATACAGGAAAGAAATATTGTTTATTTATGTATTACTTGTAAGAAAAATTACTTTGACACTGGCTAAATGTGCTAATCGCACGAAGCCATCAACTAAAGAGAAAAAAAAAACTTTTTATTTTACTGGATGACAGCTTGGAAGCAGGTGGTCTGTATTCAATTGTCGATACTCGATATAGACTAAAATCAGTTGCTGACTCCTATTTTTAATGATTAAAGGAAAATAATGTCGATTACTGGTTGGTTCCTATCGACACTGGTGCCACTATCCTATATTATATCGTCATAGGTTAGCTTTAGGGCTGACTGTGTGTAATAAACTTAAATCTTTCTAATTCCTTAATATCATTAAAGCACATTTTTTTTCTAAATGTTTTTAAGAAGATTTTAAATAAACACGTTCTAAATACTGTATGTTTTGGTTGTACAAAAAGTATTTAAAAAATCATAAAGATAATCATATTAAAAAAATTATCTTACTCCTCAATATTCTAAAAGACAAAAATCAGTGTGTACCTAGCTTTAACTTAAAACTGCTTGTAAAATATAAAGTATGCATATAAATTTTAATTCAATAAACATTATGCATTCTGCTAGTGCGCGCAGTTCATATTTATTCGTTAAATGTGCGTAACTTAAGTGTTTGTGGTAGTTTACTTTATGTCTTTATTCAAAGTATTAATACAACTTGCATTTGTTTATCTACAAACTCATTTATTTTACTAGCATATAAGAGATAAGATACCCTTACAACACACAAACATCGCAAACATGTCTTAGTTACATAGAAGAGATACAGGTTTTGAATGTCAAGCCAATAGGTAATTGCAATATGTTCCTTTTATTCGGAATTAGCGGCCCGACCCGGCTTCGCACGGGTGTATTTTTATTTTTAAACATTTTTTTTTAAATATAGCCTATTCAATACAAAAATATTTTTTCAATTCGAACCAGTAGTTCCTGAGATTAGCGCGTTCAACCAAACAAACAAACTCTTCAGCTTTATAATATTAGTATGATAATAAATGTAAAGACTTTTTATTTTCAAATATTTTACTTTAGCTTTATTTAAATATTACTTAAAATTGATTATGATTTAAAAAAAACAAAAGAGGAAAAAAGGTGTACACCCGGCTTTACCCAGCTGGCTCAAATTGTTGGGTTTTTATCATCTTAGCACCTCTTCAGAGTAATTTTAAGTGTTAATTTGAAAACCTTATTATTCTTTTGCATTTTGTTTTTGTTGTTGGGACGAAAGAAAAAAGGGACAAAAAAATGTCCCGCCCGTAGACTTACGAACCGATGGCATGGCATAGTGACACGAGCTTACTTATTGTTGCCTAAACTAACAGAATTAAATATTCTGTGTGAGCCTGTGACCTCAGCCGGTACAACTCGGTCGAAACGTCGAGTACAAAAGTATGTCCATGATAATATAGTAAGTAACTCGTTTGTGTTTATCTGTGTTATAAAACTTTGCTTAAAACATTTTGAGTAAGATTACAAGATCTCTCCTAACCCTATAGACTCACGAACCAATGGCGTTGTGACTTCAATAAGATCAATCATCAATGATTATAGCTAACCATGGACTACCAATAATATTAGTCGATGTTTAAACTAATTAAAACATTTATTACCCCCTTATGCATAAAAACTATTTAAGCATTATTTAGTTAAATATTGTTTTGTCAACGTCACACAAACGTCATTTTGAATTTGAGAAAAAGAGACAAACAATGATTAACTAAATTATGCTTAAATTATGATAAAATAAAATTCTAACCTATGGGGTTAGAATTATTTTATTTTTTTAAGTTTGAATTTTATTACGACCAATGTGTACGCCTTTCCCCAGCCTATAGCGTACCGTGCCGCGGCCAGACTACCCTTAAAGTCATATTATGGCTCTCACATGAGTCTATACTCGCAACCCCAACATAGAGCGCGTGATGGAGACGGTTAATTGAATAAAGTTTCACTCATTTTACAACGCGCCCCGTATATTGTTTATGAATACAAGTAATTGGTTTATTGAATCAAACAATAATTAGTTTGCGTAATGATTGTTGAGCCTAATATACAACATTGATAACAAGTTCTTATAGATTCAGTTGGAACACTTTTTATGAATATAGTTGCGTCGTAAAAAGTGTTTTACTTAAATGAAAAAAATCATTTAAATTTAATTCAACAATAAACTACTAGAGGTTTCCTTAATTTGTTTATTCGTAAAAAAAAATGAGTAAACTTTTTTTTAAGTTAAACGGTTTTATTGAAATTAAAGATTTTAAAAAAACGATGTATACAATGTACTAAAAGCTAAAAAATAAGTCGGTAGGTCCTAGGTACCAGTCATCACACCACTCCTCATCAACCTAGGGCACTGATAAAACAAAAATAAAATCGTTGTTAAAAAAAAACACGTGGGCCCAGTTGAATTTGAACGACTGCTTATGCAGCCGGGACCAACGGCTTTACGTGCCTTCGAGATGGTACATTTTTGGTCACCCATCCGATGACCGGCCTTTGCGAAAGTTGCTTAACCTCAGCACTCGCAGACCGGGCGCGTAAACCACTGCGCCATTTAGCCATAGGTCTATCAGTGGTACGCGTTCATTCTTTCATTATTTTTTTCCGTATATTTTTTTTAAATACAAAATTGAATAAACGCACGCGACCACCATTTTTCACATAATAAATCGTAACGAACTTAAATAAACACGCCACAAACATTTCAATGTCCATTAACCCGTTACATTACAATTACCCGCTTAACGTTATACGTAATCAAGCCGTCTCCAATAAGTTAAGCATAAATTTACAGAGAGCATAGCTTCATATTAATAAGTGCGCGCAAGTTAGGAGCGGGTTAACACACGAGGTTAATTAAGATCAGACCTATAACTAACTAAGCCGCCGACACTAAGTTCGCGAGTGCTTCCCCTTAATTGATACGATTTGAACCCGCAGACGTACCTTATTGGCGTAGATTAATTGAAATACACGTAAATGGGATGTGGCATGTGTGCACACGTGGTTATATTTTATATGGAGAGGTGTTTTCATACGTGGTGTAAGATGACATTTTTGTTGGGAAACAATTACATTGACTAATTATACTTTTATATGTTAATATATTTTTCAAGACGAAAGTCTTTGACCAGTGTGTGTTGCCAGTGATGACATACGGGACTGAGACGTGGTCGCTCACTATGGGCCTTATCAGAAGGCTCAAGGTCACTCAAAGAGCAATGGAGACGGCTATGCTCGGGGTTTCTCTGCGAGATCGAATCAGAAATGAGGAGATCCGCAGAAGAGCAAAGGTAACCGACATAGCCCGAAGATTTGCTAAGCTCAAGTGGCAGTGGGCAGGGCACATTACTCGCAGGACTGATGGCCGCTGGGGCGGAAAAGTCCTCGAGTGGCGACCGCGTACCGGAAAACGCAGTGGGCAGGCCTCCAACAAGGTGGACCGACGATCTGGTGAAGGTGGCGGGAAGCCGCTGGAAGCGAGCAGCACAAAACCGGTCGTTGTGGAGATCCTTGGGGGTGGCATTTGTCCAGCAGTGGACGTCTTTTGGCTCAGATGATGATAATGATGATATTTTATAATTTTATGATGGTACCCTGCTACACTGCTGCTACTGGGTTCGAAACAAAAGAAAACAAAGATATGTAAAAACTATTCGAATTATGTCGTCGTTAGAACTTTAAAAGGTAATATTATATATTTTGCAATAATACAACGCTAGAGATTTTTTATAATCTAGAAAAAGGAAAGGAAAGGAAGGCTTTCCCTTAATTGATACGATTTGATCCCGCAGACTTACCTTACTGGCGAAGATTAATTGAAATACACGTAGTAGGGATGTGGCATGTGTGCACGCGTGTTTATATTTTATATTGAAAGGTGGAATTTGCATACATAGTAGGAGATATGTCTCCTTAGAAAAGTCACCTGTAGTCTATCCATTGCATACCGTCGCTGTGGCCGAAATCGGTCATGAGAATATACCTATATGTTGTGTTGCAATTACTTTGACACTATTATACTTTTATATGTTATTTAACTTAGATAAGTCCAAACGATGTAATGTATGTGATGTAAATTTGTTACTTGTAAACTAGATTTTTTTTTGTTTTTTTTTTACATGTTGTGGTTGTCTTCTATAAGTATGTTCTGTGTTTATTTGTATTGAAAAGTGTCCTGCTATGATCAGGTATTTTCCAAAATTTTTTGACGCTGTAAGGGAGAAAAGAGCTGGACACTTGCTGAGTTTCTTGCCGGTTCTTCTCAGTACAAGATCTTCCGCCCAGAGTAGACTTACGGACCGATGGCATAGTGACATTCACAAGAGCTACTTGTAGCCTAAACTGAATAAAATAATTTTGAATTTGAATTGAATTTGATGAAAAAAGTGTTAAACAACAAACAGTTGGTGCATTTTTAACACTTTTCGGAGTAAATTTGATAGACTATAGAGTATTGGTGGTGGAACAGTGGATCTAAAAATTCAAATAAGCAGTTCTGCTAAACACATTGATATCTACTATTTGGTGACCTTATCACTGTGTGCGATATCTTTCAGACAATATTAGGGATTGTATTGGTATGAATAAAAATGGGATAGGATAATAAAATATATATTTTTTAAATGAACCATGTGCTTATAAATATTTTCATTTCACTCAAAGAATGTTAATGTTTATTAGAAGACTATGAAAATATTTTCTTTTACTTTCATAATATACAATCATATGGATAAAAAACATTTTGGATTTCAACATTTTCCATTTTTATTAAAGCATTCAGTATAATAAACCCTATGTTTTATTCATTTAGTAAGCCTATTGCAAACGCATCAATAAAACTCAGACAAGTCATTATTTTGTGTGGAACGTGTGTGGAACTATAAACTTACCCGAAGATACAACACTAAAACACAAAATGGTGCTTCGTTCTGCAAAGATGACGACGATTGGCAATGCGTGATATTATATCTTTTGATTAACCGTACTTTATTTTACAATATTACAATATTATGGCTCGAAACATAATGATACAAAAATTTGTAAAATAAATTCGAATTATGTCGTCGTTAGGAATTTAAAAGGAAATATAATATATTTTGTAATAATACATCGCTAAACATTCTAAGACAAAGTTAAACTAAATTTCTAATTAGATAAATATTTGCCTCTCTTTCGTATTATAACGTTCATTACCAGTGGTCGAAATTCCATCTGGAATTCACAAAATATACAATGTTAAAACAATTGTACTGTAACACATATTATACAAAATTTTAATTTCTGCACTCATTCTGCACTTCAACTATGCCCAATCTTCTCCACCTCCACTCCACCATGCTCGCAATAAAAAGAGGTACAACATTTTTCATCCCGTATTAATATACTATAGAAGATACTTTCGTTAAATATTCGTCGTCATCGCTGCGTGTACACTGTCAGGTCGTATTTCTTTACAGGCTGACGAAGACACGAGGTAATAAGAACACAGCTACCGTAGCTTACCCCCATAAAACCCACAACGATCATGCCACTGGCCCATTCAACCCGCAACTGCGGTCACCAGACAGCGTCTATTTCGAAACTTTCTAATACCTAGTTCATCAACAAATTCATTATGTCGTAAAAAGCGTGCGCGAGACCGAAATATCGCGGGACTCGTAAAACCGCTCGTAAAAGCGTTTGTTTACTAATTCGAGAGGGCAGGTGGGGAAGCCGGCACGCGAGGGATGCTGCTAATAATAATAGTGTTGCCACAAATAAAAGGGAAAACTACCCAATTTCGATGACGAACCTCGATGCACAAACACATGCTAGACTACGACCAAGATCGACGATGAATAGGTACGTTAGACAGACGGCCTTTACATGCGCACTTTGCCTTACACAGTATTGAACACTCATAAGAAAAATGCCTAGGAGCCTTTTTCCTCCCCCACAACACAATTAAACCTAGTTGAAGTCTTGCTACTCCTCGGTCCTTCGCTCTCTACACTTGGCTATAATGGCCCAGTAAATCTAGGAAGGTACAGGAAGCATTCCTAAAAAGTGATGCCTTATTAACCCCAATTGAGGTTATAACTGCCTTTGGGTTCCTCGCTCTCTATAATCGGCTGGAATGCCTTAAAGAATCTAACAAGGTGAAGGGACACTTCTGCGAATTAATGTCAGCTCCAAGAAAACCTCGGAGGTTGATAGGCAACCAAGAGTTGAGGCTCCACCAATTTCTCTTCGAGATTCCCGCAGTCCTATTCAGTTACGCTGCTGCTTTATAAACAATCGGCTTCAGCAAGTTCTGCTCCAAAAAAATAACAATACAGGGATAGCCGAAGACGTCAACGGCGATAGTGTAAAGCGTCGTTAATAAGTAGGAGTCGCGAGCCTCCAAATTGCCTCCTCCGCAGGTCGCAACTTTTAATGAGGCAAAATTCCCAGTCGACGTCGCCTTAACGCAACCTGTTCGTTAGCGCAAAAACGGGCCACGCTAACACGCGATTAGAATACACCCCCGGAGTCTTGGGCACACCGGGCGCGATTTAATGACCCTCAACGAAAACATTGGCGGGTGGGCACAATTGTCATACACACAAATATGTATTATTTGTGCGTATTAAGTCACCTTGTCAGTGTTTGTAAGAAACATATTTTATACGGATGAATGTGTTGCTTAAATTGAAAATAAGGCTTGAGTTGCGTCTAAACTAAACTAAACTGAACTATTATTTGTTACATTTGTTATTTAAATGGTTTTTATGCACTCTCTTTTTATCTACTATATAACAACCATAAAACATAAGTAATTATTATGATGCTAAATCGTTTAAGTTTCTTGAAAGGCAGATTTTTAAAAAGGCAATGAACAATACTCCGAATGTAGGCGGAACAGTACATATATTTTTTAAGGCTACCAATTTCAGGAGCATTTGTTTGTTATTGGCGAAAAGAAACTCTACAACAAAAAATATATATATCACCGAGAGCTGCACAGTGTGCCTAACGCCTAACCCGAAAAGATGGTGCCTCATTTGTGGCGGGCTTTCTCTGTGTTGTTGTCACATTAGCGAATAACTGCGGCCGGCTCCGATACGTTAATGATGTCGGGACTCTATTGCGGGGTAAAAAATCTCTTTTGTGGTGCGTTGGCGACGCGACAGCCGCCTGTCTCTATACCGACACAAATATTTCGTCAGTCTATCGGTCTAATTGTATTTATAATGAGAGAGCGGGAAAGGGCGTCGATTCTTTTTCCCAATTGTCACTTTTACGTCGCTTTATTCTTTATCTGAATCAAAGTCTCAGTATAGTAAGGTACGGAGACCAGCTTGCGTGATGCCCGTCCTGCCATAGAAAACCTCAGTGAATTGTTTGGTTGCAAAGCATTAAAAAAAAGCTTAAAATTAAAGATTGTAGCGTCTCAGGAGAGTTGCACAGTTTTCCGATTACTACATTTTATATGTTCTATTTCATTTATTTTAAGCAATCAAATAATTAAATCATTAATTTTTATTTTATTTTTGTCAATGTTTTTTATTTTAATTTTTAATTTTAATTTTAATTTTTAGTTTATAATTTATTTTACGCGCCTGTAATTGGAGCAGATATCCGCTATGTTTTTGCTACTTTTATTAACTATCTCGTAATGTCTGTTCTGTTGGTGTCTCTAAGATTAAATAAATAAATAAATAAATATGGATATATTAATTCTATATTTGTTTCGTTCCTAGCTTGATTTTAAACCCTTAAGATATTTGCTTGCTATGTGTGTATTAGTTTTTTTTAAATTTGTCTTAATTTATTTACTTTTTTTTATCAAATATTTTATTCATTACTGCTTTAAGATATTTATTTAATAAAAGTGTAGGATGTATAATCACACTATTTATCAAAAAAATTGTTAACATTATTTTATTCAAATGTAGGCGTATCTTATTATGCATGATAAACCGTCACCTCAATCTCAAGTTTACAAGCAAAAGTTTTTGTGATTTTTTTATAAGTCAGTGTGTCACTAGTTTTTTTTTAAAAGAGAATTATGATTTGTATTAATATATATCCTAAAATTAGAATTACTGGTCTAACCCTTATATATGAAACGATACGTGTGAATTTTTATTTACTTTTATTTTTAAGTGTTAATTGCTACACTTAAGCTGAATTAAATATTTATATAAAATACAGTGAAAAAATTAAACGCCCACCCGACCCAGCCAGGAATCGAACCTGGGTCTTCCGCAATCCGGGCGGCTGCACTGACCATTATGCTACCGGGAAGGCTGACGTAAGCGCTGAATTTTGTCACTGCTTTTTGATTTTTTGAAATGCTTTAGAGCGACATTAGTGCCATCTATCCAAAGCTATTGTTAAAGGTAAAGGTTCCGCAATCCGGAAACCCAAGTTTTTCACTGTATTTTATATAAATACGATACGTGTGGTTTAGCTAAAGCTCAAGAAACAAAACACGTCTTGCAAAGGCCTTATAAGAATTTTCAAATAACCAATTCTGTTGCACCGAACCCCTAAACACTAATACATTGCTTCAATAGTAATTACAATGGTGAACGAAAGCAAAGTTCATGTTTATTCATAGGCACCGATTGTTCGACTGTAATCTACCGTGCAATCCGCTCGGTCGGGGGAGGCAACTCATTTTTCAACTTCGTAAATTATCAGCCGATATCCGAGGCTATTTTCCTCCGCTACCTACCGTAATGAGGTTGTAAACAACACTGTCTAATTAAACTCCTTAATCGCAAAACTCAAACGGTAACCGCTTTTAAAACAAAACCTCGCAATTTTCAGAGCGACCACCACGTAAATAGCCTTCGTTATATCGGCGCGGCGATCGCGGCTCATTACCTTCGCCCCCTCCCTAATTAGACCCCCCTTCCTTCCGTCCCACCCTGGCCCCCGTCCCGTAGCCGGATTGTTTTCTAATAATTTCTTTATTTCGCTCAGGTTAAACTCGTTAACCTCATACTTAACAAATTGCTTGTTACAATTAAGAGGGGACGTGTGAAATACCACGCTTCTTTTGCCACCATTTTATATGCGGTCGTCGTCACGCTATCTTACTATCGTAATTGTAAGAATTTTTATTTTATCGCCTTTACTGGTCTAATGGTTAAACCATCGATTTTAGAGCTGGTGGTCCCAGGTTTGACTTCCAACGGAGGGTATATATTGTTGTACTCAATTTGGTTCTTGCTAGCTACCACCATTTTGTATTAGTCTGTTGCCTGAACGACAAGTCAGTATCGTTGTTGTTGTTAGAGATTATGGCAAGTTTCTCAGTGGGTGAGGATTCCTGGTGAAGTGTTTTCATCTTCAACCTTTATCTTGGGGAGGAGTGAGATGAAAACGAAGCGCTTCTTTATTCAGAAAAAAATACACTAAATTTAGTGTTTTAATAAATTCGAAGTGATTTTTCAATATATGTATTTGAGTTAACACAAAATAAAAATATCTCATTAAGCCACAGTTACGTACTCACTTCGAGTACGTTTCCCAACATCGTCATAAGTTCTCAATTAATCGATTCTCCACGGAAGAAATTCAAATTGGCTCTCATTTCCTGCAGCCACCAGGAGGCGCACGCACCTGTGTGCCGCTTCCGGCCCGTCCAATTACTGGGCCTTTTACCCTGCACAGCGCTGGGGCCCGGCACTGGACACCGATTCAAATTGAGACTACATTCATTAATGACGTCATATTTTAGGCGAATGGCAATTGTTTTGAGTTTCGTAATATTGGGGATGTTAGCGATGCGAATGTTATTTATTTGTTTAATTTTATATTTTATTTTTATTTATTTAATTAACGGTAGCTACTTAAAATTAAGTTACGAAAATGTTTGAAACACGGTTAAAGTTTGTAAATAGGCCGCGCGGCGGCGCGGCGGTCGCTTACTTGATGTACTTCTATGCTTAGGAGGCGCGCGACGTACGAAGTGCGGGGTTCGATCCTCCTTCCATTTTGAAATAGTACAAAACACAGCTCCACGTACAACGCACGGCTCCTATGCTCACAAAATTCTTTGCTGTATCAAAGTACCTACATTTTGAAAATATAAACTTTTTTGGTGCAATTTTGGATTTTCACTCGTACTACTTTCACCGTAACCCCTACAAGTGGCCCATCGAGACGGATCTTCATGTTTAATACTCCGCCAGCGAAGAAAATAATGGTGAACACCCGCAGTACTACGAGTAAGCAGCTGGACATCGAGAGAGAAAAGGAACTTCAAGCAAAGTTACTAATGGATACCAGAGCACAGGAAACGCCACAGCCTACACCTGCAACAAAGAATGATGAGTACAAGATGAACAAATTATGTGCCGGTAGTGTTGTGAAATCGGAACGATATGTTTGTGCCAAACCGAATTCGCATGCATCGCGCCACTCGAAGAAATCTTCATCGTCTTCTATTCACGCACAGAAGAAGAAGCTGGAATTAGAGGCGGCTAAGGCAAAAGCACGCATTGAAATGGAGCTGATTGACAAGAAATTGGCGGCGGACCTCGCCGAACTTGATGAAGAAGAATACAGTCCACCATCTGAAACATCGGAGCAGAAACTTGGTGCTGGAAGTGATATAGAGAGGTGGGTGGAGCGCAGTCAACAGGAGCTGGAGCTGCAGCATGCTACTATGCTTGGAAAAGACAAGAGCAAGCCGCACACGTCGGGTTTCGCCGACACAGATGGGCCAGTTCAACAGCTAGCGGCCGCACTTAAAGATATGGTCACCTCCTCCACTATCCAGCAGAATAATAATCTTTTAAGTCGTCTTAGTACACCTAGAGATCTACCTACTTTTTACGGAGAACCAATGCAATGGCTTCAGTTTAAACACGCATATGAAGAATCAACCGAAGTGTGTACATTTACTGAGAAAGAAAACCTTTGGCGGTTACGCAAGTGTTTACGTGGTCCCGCTTATGATGCTGTAGCAGCCTTACTTATGAGTGGTACGTCACCTGCAGTCGTGATGTCAACTTTGGAGCTACAGTTCGGGAACGCCGAAGTCATATTGTCACGCATCACGATCGACATAAAGAAGATGTGTAACCTATCACCTGATTACCACCGAGAAATAGTGCCATTCTCCATTAAAGTAAAGAACTATGTGGCGGCGGTGCGAGCACTTGGCCGTGAAGAGTACTTACAAGGCATGGGGGTAGCTTCTATTGTATTATCCAAGTTACCTACTACCTTGGTCTCCAAGTGGGCAGACTACAGTTACCCGCTCATCTCCGTCGGCTCGCCTAAGTCAAGATTGGATTTGCTATCAGATTTCCTCACTGAAGAAGCCGTGAAGATATCTACATGCAGTGCTAGTTTGTTGCAACCGAAGACAGACACTAATTCTAAACGTAAACAATATGATAACGTGTACAATACACATACAGTTTTAGTGCAAAACGAACAAAGTGACGCGAAGTGCCGTTATTGTCGTACGTCTAATCACAAGTTAACTGAGTGTAAAAGGTTTAAAAAGTCGTTGCGCAAAGACAGATGGCTACACGTTAAGCGGTTCGGTATTTGCTATAAGTGTTTACTAATGCATCACCGTAGGGAAACGTGCCCCGCTCCTAACTGCGATGTTGACAATTGTGGGCAGCCTCATCACCGTTTGTTGCACTACATACCGCGTCAGGACCCTAGTGTATCTGTGCCCGTGTTAGAAACTGAAATTCCATCTGAAACAGTAACAAATGTAAACTTTCGCGGCTCCGTATTGTTAAAAGTCATGCCTATAAACATTCGCGGACCGAACGGAGTCGTAAATGCTACTGCTCTGCTTGACGACGGGTCAACTGTCTCGCTGATAAGCTCCGCCCTAGCCGCACAGGTGGGGCTGAGCGGCCGGCGGGAGTCCCTTCGTGTGCGTGGTGCATGGAACAATACTACACTGGTATGCGAATCTCAGATTGTAAACTTAACTCTAAGCGGTGTTGATAATTCTTTGTTTACTATTAATGCACGCGTTGTAGATGATCTTAATTTACCTAAGCAAAATTTAACTTCTATTAATTGTAAAAACTTTAAACACTTACATAACATTTGCCATAACTTTTGTAGTGAACAATTGAAACCTCAAGTTTTAATTGGACAAGACAATTACCATCTTCTCTTACCTTTGGAAACTAGGGTGGGTAGCTCTAATGAACCCTGTGCCACCCGGACTCCTCTGGGTTGGTGCCTGCATGGAAGGGTACCTGTCCACTTACCTGGCCCCATACGTCACTCCGCACTGTTTGTTACTAGTGACGACATGGAAACTGAAAATATTCTACGTGAGATTCATGAAGATGTACGGAGGTCGTTCTCTATTGAGTCAATGGGCGTGTCAGCTAAACCTAGACAGAACTCGGAAGACTTGCGCGCTGAGAGCATCCTAGAACGAACGTCCACTCTTATTGATGGCCAATGGCATGTGGGCTTACCGTGGAAGGATGAGAGGTGTGTGATGCCAGATTCATTCCCAACTGCTATATCTAGACTCAAGGGAGTAGAAAAGAAGATGACGAAAAATAACGAATATGCACAGAGGTACACAGAACGCATACAACATTTATTTGAAAACGAATACGCAAAGAAATTAAGTAACTTAGACGTTACACCTAGAACATGGTATTTGCCACACTTCGGAGTTGACAACCCGAATAAGAAAAAATTAAGGTTGGTTTTCGACGCAGCGGCTAAGACTAGCGGCGTGTCACTTAATGATTACTTAATAAAAGGACCCGATCTACTCACGTCTTTATTCGGCATAATGTTGAGATTTAGAGAAAACCGAATAGCCGTTTCAGGCGACATTAAAGATATGTTCCTCAGGGTTAAGATAATACCGGAAGATCAAAATGCCTTCCGATTTATATACAGGGAAGAAAATGGACAGATTTGTACTTACGTCATGACCTCGTTAATCTTTGGTGCTAATTGTTCGCCCTTCATCGCTCAATTTATAAAAAATAGAAATGCAAAGCGGTTTGAGACGTCTATGCCTTCTGCAGCAGCTGCTATATATACTCAACATTACATGGATGACTATATAGACAGTTTACCCGATGAACAAACTGCAATAAAATTAGTCCATGACGTCATCTCCATTCATAAGGAGGGCGGCTTCGAGATACGCAACTTTACCAGCAATAGTAAAAGCGTATTAAATAGTCTACCGAAAGACAAACTTGGCGAGGCGGCTGTGCACTTTAAAATCGGACAACAGTATGAGGGCGAACGCACGCTGGGTTTAATATGGGATCCAAGCGACGATACATTGAGATTCGACGTGTCTTTTAAACGTATTCCGGAGAGTATAATTAACGGAACACAAAGGCCTACTAAAAGGGACATGCTAAGAGTTATGATGTCAATATTTGACGTATACGGCTTCCTATCACCATATACTGTAAACGGAAAAATCATATTGCAAGAAACCTGGAAATTAAAAATCAGCTGGGACGATTACGTAACCGACACAATATTTGCTAAGTGGTGTAAATGGATCACACTACTACAAACGTTACGTCACGTGCGCCTGCCCAGATACTATGCGAATGCAACAGCGAATGCAAGCACGAGCGAGACAGATAGTAATGCAAAACCGGTTCCCATTCAGCCTGCCGCGCAGCCACAGCGCGGAGCTCCCGTAGCTGCGATAACAGCGGATGGTTATAGATGCCTACAGTTGCATATATTTACGGATGCATCTACGAAGGCGATGTGCGCCGTCGCGTATTGGCGTTGGCTATGCAATAATGATTGTGTACAAGTAGCATTTATATCAAGTCGATGCCGCGTCGCGCCTGTCAAGCCCGTATCAGTACCGCGCTTAGAGCTTCAGGCTGCTGTGTTGGGTGCTAGACTGGCTGAAAGTATAATAAAAGAACATAAAATGAAACCTATAAAAGTAATCTTTTGGTGCGATTCCAGTACAGTACTGACATGGATTCGTAACGACGCGCGCAACTATAAACAATATGTCGCGCATCGTCTTGGCGAAATAGACGAACTTACAGATATAAATAACTGGAGATACATACCAACGAAGCTTAACGTAGCCGATGTCGCTACTAGAGAATCCTACGATTGTTCCATTTTAGAAAAAGAATGGGCACATGGACCTACCTTTCTGCGCAGCGATGAAAACCAGTGGCCCAGCGACTTGAAGTTCCTCGATTCTGAAAGGAAAGAAATAGAATCAGAAATGGTATACGTAAACACTACACATATAGAAAATAGAGTAGCTAACTTACCTGTACCTGACGTCACTAGATTCTCTTCTTGGCTTCGCTTACTTCGGGTGACTTCCGTTGTACTGAAATTTATAAATAAATGTAGGAAACTAAATTACGAATGTGATAATATTATGGAGAGGGCTGAAGTCCTATTACTGAAGCAGTCACAGGCGCTGTCGTTTGCCAAGGAGATAATGGAAATAAAAAACAATAGATGTGTATCAAAAACCAGTAAAATACTTACCTTATCGCCTTACCTTGACGAACATGAAGTCCTGCGCGTTGGTGGCCGCATTGGTGCTGCAGCTGGAGTACTGCCTGAAACAAAAAACCCTTTAATATTAGATGGGAGCAGTTACATTGCTAGATTGATAGTCCGATATTATCACCACTACTATGCTCACGGTAACCAGGAGACGGTAGTAAACGAAGTAAGGCAAAAGTACTGGATAACAAGATTGAGACCTGTAGTTAAAACCATAGCGTCTCAATGCATGACGTGTAGAATAAAGAAGAGTAAACCGGTTGTACCAAGAATGGGTGACTTACCCGACGCACGGATGGCTCATCACCAACGCCCCTTCACTTACTGCGGCGTAGACCTCTTTGGCCCTATGGAGGTCACAGTGGGAAGACGGAGAGAAAAGAGATACGGCGTTCTCTTTACTTGTTTAACCGTGCGAGCCATCCACCTAGAAGTTGTGGTTACACTTACCTCCGACTCCTTTATAATGGCTCTAAGACGGATGGCAGCGAGACGCGGCTGGCCCCAGTATTTATACTCTGACAACGGAACAAATCTGAGAGGAGCAGATGCGGAATTGAAAAGATCAATTCAATGTTTAGATGAAGAGGTCCTGAAAAACGAAGCTTTAAACCACGGCACTATATGGAAATTTATACCGCCTGTGAGTCCACATTGGGGTGGAGCTTGGGAAAGGCTTATTAGGAGCGTTAAGAACAGCTTGAAAGTTGTACTGAAAGAACGCGCTCCGAAAGACGAGACTCTAAACACGCTCCTAGCTGAAATAGAAAACATAGTCAACAGCCGGCCATTGACTCATGTCTCTGTAGACCATAACGACCCTGAAACCTTAACCCCTAATCACTTCCTGGTGGGTTCATCTTCCAGTTTACCCCACATTGGAAGTTTTGATGATTCTGATTTGTACTTGCGGAAGCAATGGCGAACTTCACAAAGGCTGGCAGACATGTACTGGCGCAGATGGATAAAAGAAATTTTACCAGACATGCTGCCGCGCACTAAATGGCAAAAGGAAGAGCGAAACTTACAAGTGGGCGATCTAGTACTAGTGGTAGACCCAGATAGTCCCCGCAACGTGTGGCCGAAAGGTTTAGTACAGGAAGTACTCCCCGGCAAAGACGGCCGAGTACGAATGGCTAAAATAAAAACAAAAACAGGAGTTCTTACTAGATCAATTACGCGCATCGCTCGAATTCCAATTGATGAATAGTGCTGCTGAGGCAGCACTAGGGTGGGGCATGTTAGCGATGCGAATGTTATTTATTTGTTTAATTTTATATTTTATTTTTATTTATTTAATTAACGGTAGCTACTTAAAATTAAGTTACGAAAATGTTTGAAACACGGTTAAAGTTTGTAAATAGGCCGCGCGGCGGCGCGGCGGTCGCTTACTTGATGTACTTCTATGCTTAGGAGGCGCGCGACGTACGAAGTGCGGGGTTCGATCCTCCTTCCATTTTGAAATAGTACAAAACACAGCTCCACGTACAACGCACGGCTCCTATGCTCACAAAATTCTTTGCTGTATCAAAGTACCTACATTTTGAAAATATAAACTTTTTTGGTGCAATTTTGGATTTTCACTCGTACTACTTTCACCGTAACCCCTACAGGGGATTACGTAGAAGTTTGTCAACTAACTAACGGGGACAGTAGAGTTGTGTTACACTAGGGATTTAAACCAGATGATATCATTTACTGAATGTCACCTCTTACATAAAAAAGAAACGATGCTTATAAAAATGGTATGTATAAGTATGTATACGTGACGCAAGAGCAGTACATCGGAGCGATATTTCATAATTAACTAAATAATTAAATATTTACTTAAATGTCACACTTTGTAAGTTATTAGGTAATTACAAATAAAGTGTATTTCAAAGAAAACTAATCTCGTTCAAGCCTTATAAAAAGGTGTTTATTTAATATGTTTTTATTATTTTTTATTAAATACACTTTTATCTTAAAACGAGAGCACATGCGTTTCAATTTCAATTAAACGTATTCCAAAAGTAGACAGTCAACATAATACGCCACCTTGTTTGTCTTTCCATCTCGAATAGTCCTGCCGTGTCGCATCATCAAGCTTAGACAAGGAATGAAGTGCACTCAGTTTTCGATACCCAATCATCCGTTTCCATCGCCTCGCTTAATTTAGCTAACTGCATACGAAGTACCCAATTTTGAGCTTAAACGAGAAAGTAATACAGTACAAATTGCATTTTACACCAGCAATTTGACGACACCGTTTGACGCATCCTTTTTAAAGCCTTAAACGCATACCATTAGAGTTTGTTTTAATGTGTTTACCATGCTCTATAATGTCGCGAGATCCAGATAAGATGGTCTCAAGCGCGGATCGGCACCTATTTATTTATTTATTTAATCAGTTTGAGCGACGGACAATGTGGTATTGTAAGTCCTGATTTATTGTACCGGGTTGATCTATAATGGACCCGATTCTGGTTGTATAAGGCAGATAAGAACGTGTTGTTATTTAATTGCTTGTTTAGTAAATATATTGTTAAATGCAAACTTGAGTAACAAAGGAAATGTTGTAATTTTTTTTTAAGAAGAAGAAGCTTGTATTTTTAAATCTATTTTCTCTATTATATAGGTTATATAATAGAGGAAACGACTTATACGAAAGCAATATTCACAGTGCTGTTGGTCTTCTGTCAGTTTTAGGACATTAAATTCCAAAGACACATATTATGTGGTTTATAGTGAACGAGTGGAAAGGAGTGGAGTCCTTAGTAGTGACGATGCCGGGTGAAGTGCACTTCCACCTCGGACTTATGATCACTTAATATCAGGGAAGACAAAGTTCAAATAATCACTCCTAAGGAATAAGAAAAAATCTAAATTAGACATGCCTAAAACAGTCTTAAGCTTTTATAGTGTCTCAACACCTTCCAATTAAATCGTACGTACACATTTCTTAATCGCTTCCTCGTGTAATTATATTAATGGCCGCCACATGTTATTCTCAACTCACTAATTGCCAAAAATATTTTGATTACACCAAACGTCTTTTCCAATATAAATGGTACATAAAGATTTATAATTTAATTTCTATAAATAATTACAAGTTAATTGATGCGATTCTTACATGAGTATTTTTTAGTCTGTATTGGAAAGGAAGTAATTAATACTCATGGTCCACTAATTAGTAATAACGATGTTCGTTGAAATATCGTTGTTTTTTGTATGTTGTGACAGCAGTTCAATAATAAACGTTTGGGTCGTTTTAATTAGCAAATTTAATGATTGTAAACTATTATCGTTGCGCACTTAAGAAATATGTCATGTAGTGGCAATTTGCTGGGTATAAGTGGGTGCAATTAAGATAATTAAGATGTCCCCTACACTTGTGTAATCATCACCTTTGTAAAAAGTATATATGTCTCAAAAGTCATTGTCTGAAAACAAGTCTTATGAGTAAGTAGGCTGAAGGCAAAACCTAATTAAATGGATTTGAATAAAACAACTTTTAATGATCTACTCGCGTTAATTTTCCACATTGATTTGTATTATTCTGTCCTGACGTTTCGAACCCTTTGCAGGGTCCGTTTTCACAGGGACATTGAGGTGTTGGTCGTCTCATAATTATTAAGTAACTTGCAAACCCTCATTTCAATTTAATTGGGTGCGTTCCGTTTTTTCTACAACTCGCGTGTAAATCTTCAGTGAGATTTCTACACTGGCGCTACCTTTTTGAGCAAAGATATGATTTGTACTAATGTAGGTGACATTTTGACACTTTATAAGATGACTTTTCAAGTGACATCTAGAGAAATGCCACGATCCGCACTTTGGATTCGAAAGCAGCCTGTGAAATGAGTAGATTTTTGTAGAACCTGCTATAGAATATTCGATCACATTAACGAAAACAAAAATATGTATGACGAAATTCTGGTTTGTTACCAGGATTAGGCGCTGCCGCTGCAATGCTGTATAAATTCTCGTTTTCGATAACTCTAGAGTGCCCATAATCGAACCCGAGACGACTGGTAGTCTTAACCACTAGACAGCTATTGCGGTAAAACTGAGGTAGTCAACTCTTGAACTTGATCTAACAGAGAAGGAAACTCTCGATGTTTGCGTAATTCTAATCATAATACCTAAACAGTACAAGTTGCAAGTTAAATCAATACAAAATCTAACCTACATTCAACGTGACTTATGGTAGAAAAAATCAGCCAGCTCAGTGCAACACACATTACTGTGCAAAATTATGTGCACGTTCGCTCTTCGTTTTGCATTTAAATTAAAACTATGCGGTATTAGCATAGAAATGGGTTCGATGGCTAATCGTTGTGGTGTCAAAAATGTTTAATTAAAAAGATTGATGCTTACCGGCAGAGCTGAGAAGTACAGTCGAGTTGCAAACTTATCTAATTAGTTGGTGGGGGCGGGCGGGCGCCGGGCTGGGGGCGGGGGCGGGGGCGCGGGCGCGGCGGGGGCAATTAGCGGTGATAGTCGATTAGCTCATCGTGCGAGTGCGGCTTTTGACAAATGTTCCCGCTAATATATTATTATTATTTATTGCAGTTACACGTATAATTGGTCTGATTAATGCGGAGATCAGCGGTGTCTAAATCGGGGATGGTGGTTGATCTGCGTTACGGCTTGGCGTGTGGGCTGACAAATAGGCATTTAAATTTGCGTGTTCTGATAAACTGTTGTTACTTGATATAATTTTTAATTGAGCATTTTTATGTGAATTTTTTATGGAAATTTAACTTGATCTTCTCATGTGTTTTATCAAGTGGGTGTCTAGATTTTTTTTGAAAGAGGTTGTCTCAACAAAAAAATTAAAAAAAAAGGTGGTCTTAACAGCGTCACCGGACCTAAAGTGAGCATAGCAGTGGGTGGTATATGTACAGACCGATGATGATGATAATAATAAAGTTGAAACCTTCAAAATAGTGTTATGTCTTTAAAAGTGTTATTAGCTCATAAGTTGTTACATGTCGAGTATACTCGTAAATTGTGAATGAGGCTGTTAGCTCCCCAACAACATAAAATAAAATAAAATAAAAAAAATTAAAGCAATATTACTCACTTAATTTATCAAGACTGGTAAGCTTAAAAAAAAAATCTCGTATTACTATTATAATTTATACTAGTACTAATCAACCAGAAACGTTTAATTGTTAATGAAACGAAGTCGTCTAAGCAACATAGCCCCAAAATCTAAATTGAGAAAACAATATTATAAGTAAGAGTCAGTTATTGCGCACCTCTTTTACTCTACTTTGAAAGATTGATTAGTGAAAGTTTTGCAATAAATTGGGGCCGTAATGCTGAGATAATTAATTCTTAGCGTAACTTAATTGATATTGGTACTAGCAGTAATTAGAAAACTTGGGGCGCTACGGACAAGTTTTTACTAAATCATAATTAAAACGTTGTTTTATTATTGCGCGGCCCTTGACAAAGGGCTTTGCTTAGAAACTCTGCAAATAAATGGTAATTTGTTTTTTTTTCTATTTTCTTTTTAATATCAATTAATTTCAAACTCATTAATGTAGCTTTTTTGTTGGAAGCCCTGATTTATTGCTACGATTAAGTAAGTATAAAATACTGTTCATGAACTTCCCCATCTGTGGTTAACATGACTTTTTCGCTATCCATTTCTGAGTTCTACGCTAATTTACAATCCTTTAGAGAAAACCAAAGAAGTCAGGGCTTAAAACGGCGGCAAACTTCAACAAGTAGTGCAATTTCTGTTATAATTTGTGGTCAATTCCTTAGTACCGGCGAACCAGACCTTAACTTTTTATTTACTTATCAGAATATTTACTGTGGACAATAATAACATTTAAATGGACTGGATTAAGAGTCTCCAAAATCGTAGTTTGTATAGGGCGGAATAGTCAGTTCCTGCATCTTTATTCAGGACTTCCACTTCGCCTTCCAGCCACTAAGTGCTCAAAGTCAAATCATTTATACTACATAAGCCTTCACAGGCTCTTCAAAGCACGTCAAAACTATTAAATCCAAATACTTAGTAATAAAAAACTAAAAAATTTGTTTAGTCTAAACTAGTGAATCTACCACCAGTTCGGATTTTGGGAGAGCCTTCGACCGAGAAGAGCTGGCAACAAACTCAGGAGGCTTTCAATAAATGGCTACTTCGTTGACCAACCTGTGGCGCAGTTCGACTGACCTCTAACTTAGGAGCCGTTGTTGATTTGTATTTCAATAAAACGTAATACGTTTGAGATTGCAGCTAAAAGACGGACAATTGGTGGTAGAAAAATATTTTGACACGATTCAAAAGCGCTTATGTGATAAGTTTACTTGAATAAAGATTAATTTAATTACAAAACAGAATTTTCAATTTCAATTATAAGGGTATGATATGCGTAAGTATACAAAAGATTACGCCTATTATACGTTTACTAATTAATTTGCATGAATCCCCGGTTTTTTAATTATATATAATACTAGCTGACACGGCGGACTTCGTACTGCTTTGATAGTTTCCATGACAACAAAACAAACAAATCATTTTGTATTGGAATATTAAATTGTCGTTTTTAGTATTTTTTTTAAATACAAAGTATCCTATATCCTTCCCAATACCTTTGAGAATATGTGTACAAAGTTTCATGATGATCGGTTGAGTATTACTAGCGGCCGCCCGCTGTTTCACCCGCGTGGAAAAATCGGGATAAAAAGTATCCTATGTGTTAATCCAGGGTATAAACTATCCGTATGCCGAATTTCATCCAAATCCATCCACACACAAACGTTCGCATTTATTATATCAGTGTGACTGGCGGCCCGCCCTGGCTTCGCACGGGTGTACTTTTATTTTGAAATATATTTTTTTTAATATCGCCTATGTTTCTCAGAGTTAATGTAGCATTCTAATGGTATAAGAATTTTTTAAATCGGTCCAGTAGTTTTTGAGTTTATTCGTTGCAAACATACATACAAAAATACAAAGCTTTCCTCTTTATAATATTAGTATAGAAATGAGGATGTAGTTTTCTAAGTCATCAAAATCAAAAATGTATGTGTTCTACTTCTATCAATCGTTGTTGTGTTCCTACATTGTCGTAATAAGACCGTTTACGCAAAAAAGATTATAACAAGCTCTTATTTCGTCCCGTTACGGTTGACTATCGTGATAAATAACAACTCAACCGTCCATGTAAGGACAAACTTGTTGTATAAGCTTCATTCAATTAACCGGACAGTCTTGTAAACATTATTACGTACAGAACTGTACAAAACTCTATGGTGATTAGTTTGTATCACCTCACTTACATAACACGACATGACATGGTCGAATAATTTTACAACTCTTCATTGGTTTAATAAGTAAATATAATTTAGCTAATATTATTATAATGCCGGTCGTTATGTTTCTTTCATGTTAAAAAGAAAAACGAAAAACGGGGTTACTTTCAAATCAAGGATAACATCGATAGTAGTTCAGCGTCCTATGCGTCTCTAATTTCATTAGCCTCCGAGATCAAGCGGGACTACTATGTCAAAGAATAATTTGAAGATTTTTTGTATGTTACCACTTACCATCAAGTGTGATGAAGGCCAAGCTTACCATTTGTGGGATCAAATAAACAAAACAAACCGTAAACCGTTCCCCACGACTCGGCCAACCCAAGCCGAGATCCTAGTCATAAGAGGCGTCCTCGGGTTATTCCGCTTTTGACTCCGATCTTGCGTGATGACATCCCCTCTAGAAACCCTCTGGGGCGATCGATCACTACGGCTTGAGGAACCTTTAGGTCCCACCAACGGCTAAATGCCTTCCGAAGCACGGAGGAGCTCAAGGTAATTAATTTTTGGTCACCCATCTAATAACCGGCCTTTGCGAAAGTAATCGCAGACCGGGCGCGTTGACCACTGCCCTATCGAGCACTTCAAAACAAAAAGCCCATAAACGGTTAATCGCTGGTAGTTTCGTTAAAGACATGAAAAAAGGTAACTAACAGTTGAACTCCATTAATCAGCACCGAATTATTTCCTCAATTGTTCTAACCTTCGCGTTACAATGGTGGCGTACAAACTTTTATTAATTGACGTCCAGTGTAGTGGAACAGTATGACGCGTTGGGGCCGCTCATGGCCCATTACTCGCGCCTACCAGTCACAAATGACATAGCATTAGACATCCGTTTAAGAGCTCGAGTGCGCGAATACCAGACACAATAGAATTTTAATTGTTATCGGCCACCTGGTGGTCGATCGACACTCAAGGGGTCAATAGATCGTTTTCGAAATGCCGTGATTCGGAACCGTACGAAGGTTACGGACGTCGGTGAACGGATCACACGACTCAAGTGGAGGGCAGGACACGTGGCTAGACGGGAAGACGGCAGATGGACCCGGTCGGTAACAGAGTGGTGGCCAAGAGATGCTCGTTGATCGGTAGGCAGACCTCCAGTCGGTTTTATGATAAACATTTTAATTGAGGAAGTCTTTAGACAAAATAAAATTTTACTTGAAAAATCAACCAGCCTCAGGAAGCTCGAGTAAGAATCCAACCCACGACCGTTGGATAACCGGTCTAATGCTCTGGCCGCTGAGCTACCAAGGTCCCGAGGCTGGTTTATTTTTTCTGGTAAAATTTTACCTCTTAACTATATACTAAATTCAAAAGAATATGAAAAAACTTAAGACATTATGAGCTAAGCTTTTCAACACATACGATACATACTGTTTCCTAAGTGTAAGCGAACACTACACATTGAAATGAAATGCTTTTTACGAACGTAAATTATTTCGTAAAAACTGTTTAATTTTAACTATACTACTTACTTTTATGAATCTCTATTGCCAGCAGCATGTCAGGCTGCTATAAGTTTAGTTCATGCAAGGCTTTGATAGATATTCACAACGTCAAAACAAGAGAAATTTTAAAAAGTAGGTTTTAATCGATACCGTCGCAAAGCATAAATTAAAATAAAATAGTTTTAAAAAAACAAATACATTTAAATAACTCTATGGTGGTGCTTCGAACCTTCAATCAAATACTACAATTCATTTTAACATGTAATGTAACACGAATAACCGAAAACATCCAATTCACAAAAGGAATCTTCGTTAACCATAAAATCCCCGCATGGGAGTGTCGGTATCGCCGCCGCAATCGGGCGGGCGGGCGCCACCGACGCCGGCGAAGTTTTTCACGCTAGTTGTAATAGTTTTGATAAGCGGCCGGCCGAGGAACAAGGCATTTAATTAAAGGACGCTCACCTCACGGCCTGTTGTCGGCCGGCTCATCGCATGCGCCTTAATTAGTTCAGACCGCCCTAACGGGCTTATTTTGTTTTTCTCGGATAATTTTTAATTAAACGCTTGATTAAAATGAAAGTTTGCGTAAGTACCAAGCGAACAATCGAGCCAGAGTTTAGGATAATGAATTGATGGTGTTACTTTGCTCGCTTGCCGCTCGCTAGGGACTTAATTAAAAATCGCCGATAGAGTGTGTAGAGGGGAGTTTGAAACGAGTTTATGGAACTTAGCCTGGGCCTCTGTTGTTTTACTAGGTATGTCAATTTGAATACGAGATTGCCTCACGGCTGCGTGTTAACTAAATAACATAGGAAATATTATATGTTTTTTTTTCTTTTGGTGCATGGTTCAAGAGCAAGTACTACCTACTACTACTGCAATTGAATGTCATACTTTTTAGCTAGGTGAAGATTTTTATAGAGTAATTAGCAATAGCATTACGATTATTTTGTTAAAAGTCATCTTATCAACTTTACGATCCTAGCTCCTAAAATTTACTCGTTCAGTGTCAATAACCAGCCACATTTGTTGTAAATCAAAAATTACAATGACTAAATTTAACTAAAGCGCCAAAATAGCTAAATCAAAATGTTAAAGTGGGTACTTCACAACACAATATCTCGAGATAAATCCGCAAATCACATTCAACCGCATATTATGTGTAGCCACCATAAAGCTACGTTCACACTTGGAAGCGGAAGCGGTATAAAATATGAGTCCTTCTCTATGCTAGCAAATTTTTTGATGTTTGATGCTTAAATCAGTTTCTTGATAAGAAAATATTATCTTACCGACTGCATGTGTGTGTTTGCAACTGTCGATATATGATTTTGAATCACTTTGAGTGCCCCTTGGGAGTTTTCTTATAAGATCAAGTAAATTAGTATAATTTGGATCTAAGCAGCACCTGTAATGAACTTATTTTTTTAAGTACTACGTGTTATAATTGTAAATTAATAAACTAATTGACGGTGCTTAAGTCACAAATTAATTATGAAACGGCTAATACCTGAAAGAAAATGAAAGCCAGAAAGCTAATCGCTTTTTAAAACAAAGGCGTTAGGTTAAATTTGTACTAGATAAGTAGGTATTAGAAATAAAAACAATTAAAATATATAATCATACTGTCATATATTTAATAGAAATACATAATAATCATACTGTGATATATTTATTACAATTTATATTTTACTTAATGCAAATACAAATTTGATGCTAAAGCACGCAAAAACTTTTTACGGCATTTAAATATTCTGTGTAATAATATTATTGCAATTAATAAAATGGATAACAATACGTATGGCACTCGTATCATTATGGAATCTAATTTTAGGGCGAATAAGAATATGTCACATGTATATTATGGTCAATCGGGCAAATGAAATTCTAGCATTTGAATATTATGGCATATATTCTTCGGGAAAACAATAGACAACCGCCCACAGACCCTGTAAAGGTTTCCAAACGTCAATATAAAAATCAATTTATAATTTTTTTTACGTGTTAGCAAAATTAGTAGATTCGTAAAAAGTGTTAAATTAAAATATATACAAATCGCGTAGTCTTTATATTACAATAAGCGTTACAATACTGTATTCTACTGTTGATTGACCATAGAGCGGTGCAGTAGAGAGACAGGACTTTTAGGCCTCAAAAGCTTTACCCACCACTCCAAAAAAAACCCGTAAGACACGCTACTGCCAATTAGTCTCGTAACCATAGAACGTGTCACAAGCGGCGGCGGGAGCGGGCGCGACGGCGTGTGTCATTAGCAAATTCTTGGCTTGTCGGCGGCACGCGCCGCTAACGAGTATTTCGCTAACGACGTGCTAACGTGATACACCACTGCGGACAGGGCTGTCAGATTTACATTTTAAATAGGTATCGAACACATGACAAATGAATGTCGACTTTAAATGCCAATTAAATTGATTAGAGCACTTATATTCCGTACATTGAACATTCAATCTTTAAAAGCTGCCCTTTTTGGAAGTTGCAAAGTTGCTGTTAGTACAGTCAGCAATTAAAGTAGCAGAACACTTGTGGGCCTAGTGCGAGTTTTATTCACCATTAGATAAAATTAACGATTAAGAAAACTTTTACTTATGTTATTATAACATGGCGCATCTTTCGTTGCTGACCATTGAGTATGGTCAATAGTCAGCAACGAAATATGCAAAGATGCAACGAAAGTTGTAAAGTTGTAATTTTTTTTGTATTGAAGTATGTTTCTTCAATACAAAAATGACCACTTCAGTCTTCGTATACATATATCTTTAACATTAAAAATATAGGTACTCGTAGTAAGCTATCGTAAACTGCAACTAAACGTTCAATCACTGAGTTACGGGCGGCGTAAGCAAACAGAATTAATTAACAATTTCCAGAAAAAGTTCCAGCTTATGCATCTACTTTCCAGTATATTCAATAGACTTCACCGTATCCGTTAATAAGAGGGGAGCTTCTGATTAAGTTTCTTTCGGCTTTGATTAGCCATCACTTTTTTAATGGTCGTATTTTAATTGCGATTGGTTCCCAAACAAACCTCTCTGTGTAAGCAGGCATTACTGGAGCAACAAGTTAGATATCCCTCCCGGACGCGTCTCGACTTTATTGAGAGCCATTCGTCTCAGACTCGATCGGCTGCCCTCGCTCGCCCACTCCGCTCCGTCAAACACTTATTGCTCCTAACCATTTTTGTAGACTATAGTATTTTGGATTCTTCAATTGTTATTTAAATTTAAATCAGAATTCAATGTAAGCGTGTAAGTTTCTATATTTTTTAGGTCTGTGTCTGCCTGTTGTTTTTTTATTTATTTATTCAAGGAAAAACATGTTAGTTAGGTACATGTTAACTTAGTGTTTTTTTTTATATTTACGGGTAAGCACCATATAAAATAAGGAATTTCACCCGGGATCCTCAACTAGTGAGGCACTGGCTATCTTATCTCTAGCTGCTGGAACACTACAATGTACAAACATTGATGTTATGGCGATATATTTAGATAAGATGGTGGTAACTAGCCAGGCGGACAAACAAGTCCTACTACCAACCAAACCGTGTACACAAAGATTCCCCCCGCTGGGAATCGCACCCGTGACCTCTGGGTCTAAACTGGTGGTCTTAACCACTAGACCACAGAGGCGGTTTTTTTAATTAGAGAATATTGTATTAATTAATCATGTTTGTTGAGTTTTCCAAAGAGCTGATAATATAGTTTCTATATTTAATATGAACCTTAAGAAAGCTTTAAGTAATAAAACGTGATAGTGGTATTTGATTTCATAAAAAAATATTATTTTTTCCTAAACCAAACGGACGATGTTCCGCCATCATGTCGGTTTTTTCGCTGCATCACTTACGTCACGAGTCTCCCAACCCCACCTGTAGCCTCCTTCCTAAAATGATCTCATAGAGAGGTTGGAAATTATGTTCTTCACAACAATCTGAAGTCGGCACAAACACCCGCGCGACGCGAGACGCTCCCTTAATGAATAAAATAACATGTCAAGATACAGTCTTTATCTTAAATTAATGAGGATTCAGCGACGTATTCAATTTTACACGTAACGAAGGCAAATAAACTTTGACTAGGCGCCCGTTGTGCGCCAAACTTCCCCATTTATTAAGCTCATGTTAAACATACACTCGTTAATTAATAGCGGGATGAAAGGAAACCTAAAAGTTCCATCCGATTAGAAAATTCTTTAAACTCTAAACTTGTTCAGTACAGTATTAAATGAAATCAAAGATCGGCCGAAGTGTACGAGTGTTGGAGAATGACCCTTACTTGCTAAGCCAAATTTTAAGTTACAATATTTACGGTTGAATTAATGAATGTATTCACATATGTTAATGCGTTACGCTATAATTAATGGAGTCTATTCACGAGGGTACGTTAGAGAGTGATTAAAGAACTTGTTTGGACATGTTCCACAGTTTATTAACTAATTAGTGTAATCTTTATTATTTTATAACAACTTAATTCGGAGGCGCGAGTAGTTGCTGCTTAATTATACGAGTAATATTAAGTCGAGTGACTATACTTAAAGTTGTGGACGAAGTTGGAAGTAATTTGACGGCGACGGGAAAAGTGTTAAATTATAAAGTCGGCATAAAATTGTACCTTCGGTTTTTTCCAACCCTGAGCTGCTGACTACTATAGTAACTACAGTCTTTGTTTATACAAAGACTGTAGTTACTATAGTATTATATTTTAGCATTTATATCATTTATATTCTATGAAACAAAATATGCTTTAAAAATTCCATTCCAGACGATGGGCAGCAGCGTCTCTCTGAGGTTAACTCTCAACTTACTGCGATCGCCAACCCGCCTGCCAAGCGTGGCGATTATGGCAAATCCCCTCATGTGGGGAGGCTTTTGTCCAGCAGTGGACGTCTTTTGGCTGAGATGATGATGATGATGCATTAAAAAAGCAAAAAGAAAGCAACCTTTAAGTCAGACTCTAATGCTTGAAACTAGTGTACCTTTGTCGAAGTTAGGTTTATAGTCCTACTTTTTTTCCATTCCGGTACCTTCTACTTCTTGAATACCAACAACGGATTTTCCTAAAGCCCACTCTGTCTTATGAGCTTTTTGATTTATACATATACAGGTACACTGATTCATTCACTGCAAATGTAACTTTGTAATCCTATATATTTATATGGGATTACAAAGTTATTTATGCAGTTGTTGTATCTAGAAAAGTCGCAAAATATTTTAGTTTTTCCTTGATTTATACACTAAACACTAATTGTACTCTAAATTTGAAGCTTCTATGTCTGCTAGAAGTGCCTTAGAGTTTTGATGATCGGTCAGTCAGTCAGTGAGTGAGTGAGTGACAAAATTAAGAAACTTTGACTAGTTATAATTCTTAAACTACTGGTTCAAATTGAATGAAATTTAAAATATACCGTATTTATACAATGCCTGCTTGATTACTGAAAGTTCAGGCTTCTAGTTTTATTCACAACGAAGTTATAGGGGGTCGAAAATGGCCTGAACTGTTTCGAGAAAAGGATGGTACGGCCGTGCCGCTTTTTTGCTCGACTTGGCGGGGGCACTGCCGTGCCCCCAGATAATTTCGCTTGCATGCAAAACGACAATCCATCGGCCAATTTCTAAACATCGATCAAACATGAATTTAGTTTGGCACTCCCAAATATTTGCTGATGATGTCTCTCCCTCCATTAAGCATTTTTGGCGCATTTTATGTATTCCTTGTGCCGAGTGTTGCGCCGAGCTCGCGGGCGGCCAACACAAATAGATTCGCACTGTATGTTTGTCTTGGTTCGGTTTAATTAATTTTACCTTCATACGCCGATACTGTTTGTCGGGTGCTCCTTAATTGAAAACGCTCTTACCGGAGTAAATGAAACGAAATCCTATTTGCTCCGAATGATTGAAGCGAATTTATCTTTTAAGACTTTCAAATTTATCTTTAACCGGTTCCGAGTGTGCGCCATTAAATTATTCGAAAATCGAACAAGAAGAAGTGGGGGGGTAATTAAATTTTGATTGCTTCCCTTACGGCCGGATTGATTGTAACGGCGCGGCGATTTATTCATATAAATAAACTGTTAATAACGCGCTTCGTCTGGACGCTAATAGCGAATGCAATAATTACTCGTTAAGTATTAAACGAGGCTATTAATGTTGCATCGAAGTAGGCTCTCACATTCGCATTGCGAGGACGATCGGTGAAATCGAGCTATGCGCCCGCGACGGCATAGCGGCATGCGGCATTGAAAAATATATTTGGAATGCTTTTCTCATTAGTAGATTTTCTTTTGTTCATTGATATTTAATTAATACAACATATTAGCTTTCTCAACTACCGGACCAGATGAAAAATTGTAACTGTCAAAAATTTAAATATATTCTTACAAAGCTGCTGATAGACAAATGTTATTATGTTAATGACTATCTTAGGACAGTAATATCAATATTTGAATTTTAAATTTGAATTTATATACATATCAATAGTAATTTAATTTAGTATTATTTATAACTATTAGATACTATTTTTTTTTTAATGTATGATATAGAATATAGAATTTTATTCAGATTTTAAAATTTATTTTAATTGAAAATGATTTGTTTAACTGATCTTTAGTATTTGTAAAAAAATTATGATTGTATGTTAATGACGGTAGTTGTTGACATTGAATGGGCGCCTTTAGCTTTTAAAGCAAAAAGTAAATAGTGTTGAATAATTTCGGCGGGCTGGTTAGAACCACGATAGCTCAATTAGAAGAGCACCTGACCCAGTATGTCAGAAGGGTGCAGGTTCAAATCCTGCTCGTGGAAATTTTTTCAACATTTGTGTATTTGTAATTTGTTGCGCAACAAAATATGCGTTAAAATTGTTTAATTTTTTTTAATGATTTGTTTTTTAATGTATTATTTTATTTAATTATTTAATGTAGTTATAATGTATTTCGTATGCCGTAAGGTGTATCATGGAGGCACTATCTAACTAAAGCGTAAAACAACCTGTATTATCACCTGTGATAACCTTAGATTAATGTGTTAACGAAATTATAAATGATTTGATTTAATTTGATTTGATTTGATTAAATATAGTGCTTTTCTTTCCACTTTTTATGTCCGCTACTGTAGTGGGCCAATTTTTGGTAGATTTCGGTCCAATTATTATCTGATTAGCGGTGAATATGAAATGGAATACTATTTATTATAGCTAACCCTTAATAATCCCTATCTTTTCCAAACAGAGTTGCACAATTTCATGTGTTTTTCCCCTTTTTTTTAACAAGGTGCCCTTATAGACTGAGGCCAGTTGCGACCCCGGGTTATAAGACTTATCTAACTTGTCCAGCTACAAATAAATTGATGAGAGGAACGAAGGCCTACCTACTATAAAACCTGGTACCATACCTTCCTCTGCCTCGTAACCACGGAAGGCAAGCACCGAGCTTGTACTTATCTCCTAAATTGTTAAGCTTCCATCACGAAGAATCAATAAGCGAAGTAGTAATTGCAACTCGTGACTCCATCCGTGTGAACATAGGGTCTTGGCGTTCCATCCACTCCAGGTTACAGAAAAAAATTACAGAAAAAAATTGCTTACACATCAAAAAGGACCTTAAGTAATGTCTCCAAGCGTTCAAATTGAATTAACTCTCGCCGCCGCAGACATCCAAAGTTTGCCATTAATAATCTTTGATAGACAGCATCAAACGGATTCGTTACCATGTTCTATTATTTTTTAACGTCAAACAACTGAAAGCCTTATTCGCCACCATAATAAATCGCGGCACAACAAAACACGTACCGATTTTTCCGTGGAAATTTCTATTACCACGAAGAAGACATAAATATTGTGGCGCACGTGATATGTATGGATATGTCTTTAACTAATTTAACGCAAACATAAAGATTTAGTAGTACTATTACAGTTTAAATTGTATAAAATTTGTCGGCACGCCAACGGAAAGTAGTTGTAATTAAAATCCATTGCAAATAGTATTTTGAAGCGAAGTCAAGTTAAGGCGAAGGGTAAGGCACACTAGCGCCACCAGTTGATAATTTGACAATTACTAACGGACCGGATCTTTTTTTAAACAATGCGTACCGTCCGATAACAGGAAAGCATCCATAGTATTTATTTAATTATTGTGCACTACTTTTTGTTGCGTGGTTTATTCACAAAACGGGCTATCGCATTTATTCACAAGCAATGGCCACTTTCGGTGTTAGCGAATGAATACAAAAACAAACCTAAAAGTAGTGCACAATTAATAAATAATAGATGTTTGCCTAGTGTCGGAAGGTCCGCAATGTTTAAAAAAAATCCAGTTTAGCAGTTATCAAATAAAATCCATTAGTGGCGCTAGTGTGCCTTACCCTTCGCCTTAAGCACTTGTCACTCTGGGTGATTTTGAAGCATTAGTGGAGCCTTGAAAATAATTGTACTGGACTAAAATATGCTTTTGCACATTCTAACCCGTTCTACTTGGTGTTAGAAGCGAAGCTGTAATTTATGTATTGAAGTTGTAAACTATTGTCAAATCTTCAAATTTTGGCTTACTAAACGGACACCTTGTATGTAATGATAAAGGGGTGCGCAGACGACGGATTTTTGTCCGCTTTTTTGAAGTTAGAAGCATGCATACGTGTTACTTCCAGTCCTTCGTGCGCATTAGTCGGTGTTAGTCAATGGAGTTGTAACCGATCTATTTTGACGAACAAGAAAGGCTGCGGACAAAATTCCGGCGTCTGCGCACTCCTTAAGTTGTCCTTAAGGACAAAGATAGAGTACTTAGTAGTGGTTGATGACAGACTTAGGTACCTAACAAGATGGTCGCCAAACAGTCTTGAAAGTAAGCCCTACCATCAACCAAACTGAGTTCAACAGGTATGCCCTGCTAATCGAACCCAGAACAAGCGAGGGGCATTACAAAAACCAGTGAATATAACCACAGATGCGATCAAACAGACGTGCCTTATAATATGGCAAACAACCCTTTCTATTAAAATACTAACAACTATTTTCAATCATCTATCATATTATATATTTTATAATTTGTTAGCGTATAGTATCTATGTTATAAAAGTTTCCGTTCATTGTTCCAGAATGTTCGGTTCGGGCGGCGCGTGCGCAGCGTGCGGCCAGGCAATACCCGCGAGCGAGTTCGTCATGAGGACGAATGCGCCGCAGCAACCTCTCCACGTCTTCCACATAAAGTGTTTTGCGTGCTCCAAATGCGGCTCCCACTTAATGCAAGGCGATAGGTAAGTGACAACTTGAATCATCCTATATACCCATAGTCATCTATACCTAACGATGTGAAGATATTCGTTTCTTAGTTTCTCAATAGGAAATTTGGGGAGTCCGGCAACAGCAAACAACAATCTCTTGATTCAAAGCTCAACTGAGCTACCTACAAAGTAGTAGAATAATATTATCATAAGCCTATAAAAGACCTTCTACTGGGCCTAAGCTTTCTTACGAGGACACATTGTCATTGTTGGTACTACAAGAGTAGTAAACAGGTGATATCGGCGCTGTTGTTTATCAATGGCCGTCTCATTATAAACCTGAACACTGCAATACAAATGATAAACAAAACAGAAACGAAAGGTTACAATAACCAGGAAACTGCAATGAAAATTGTAAACAAAAGAATTATAAAAAGAAAGGTACAACACCTAAACGTTTACCCACAGGTATTACATGCTCGCGGGATCACTGGTCTGCGAGCAGGACTGGCAGAAGCTGATGAAGAGTGCAAACGCGGGGGCGGGCCCCACTGCGCCCGTGCGCAAGGGCAAGGTGGGCCGCCCGCGCCGTTCGCGGGAATGAGCACCGGGACCGGCGCCCGCGCAGCCACGCTCGCATCGGGACTTTGAGGAGGTAGGCATACTCGCTGGTTATATTTTACGTGGCACTCCCTAGAGTAAGGGCCCTTATGTGAAAGCAGGGTGGTGACTTGATGACCACAGAACCGGGTAGCCATACAGACTGGGTAGAATTATCGTGGTGTAAATGAGCACCGTGCCCGGTGCCCGCGCAGCCACGCTCGCATCGAGACTTTAAAGAGGTAGGCACTCACCAAACTTATTAATAGTTGAAAAAGAAGAGATCCGGCGAAATTACAAGGAAAGGAACTAGGAAGGAGCTCGATGGCGCAGTGGTTAACGCGCCCGGTTTGCGAGTGCTGATGTTAAGCAACTTTCGCAAAGGCCGGTCATTGGATGGGTGACCAAAAATTTATCGTCTCGAGCTCCTCCGTGCTTCGGAAGGCACGTAAAGCCGTTGGTCCCGGCTGCATTAGCAGTCGTTAACAACCACCAACCCGCACTGGGCCTGCGTGGTGGTTTATGGCCCGTTCTCCCTATCCATCTATAGGGAAGGCTCGTGCCCCAGCAGTAGGGACATAAAATGAGCTGATGATGATGATGATGATGATGATGAACTAGGAAGGAAATATGAACTGATGCTTCAGGATCGGCAACGCACGCGTACTAACTAGCCGCTACTTCTTCCTTAGTGTTGCAAGTGTCCATGGGCCGCTTTGGCTGCTTTGCTTTAGGCGGCACGCTTGACATCTGAGAAACAACATAAAAATTTTCATTGCAAATTAAGCCATAATTCGCTTTGAAAGTTTGAAAAACTTCTATTATAATCTCCCGGTAAATTTTGTTGTGGTTGCAAAGGTAAAAACTGTAAGTTATTAAACAGCAAGATATATAGGTACCCGAAGAATGGATTTCACGCAATCAGAACCGTATCCATAAATTATCTACAGACTTATTAAGTAGCTCCCTAAAATATTCGATTGACTATGCTACAGCAATGAAACGGCATAACAAGCGTTTCACCGTTCAAATCGATTGGCCTAATCGAGTTATTCGATACTACCGTGTTCTCTACTAAACCTTTTGGTTGTCGAAAAGCGTGGGTGACCGCTCTCAGTCTGAATGTAGTGTTTTAACCAGCATTCATTATCTGACTAAATCCAAATAAAATTATTATATCGATACATATTGTAACTATTTACTTACGTACCTACTATGCAGCTGTTTTAATATGAAATTTTAAAAATACACTACTAGCAATAACTATAGCTATCACGTTACCGAAATAAGCGTAACTTTCTTGAGAACTCCTCTTTAAAATGTTCAAATAATTTTTACGCAAATTTTGTTGCGAACAAATTACAAAAACACAAATGTTGAAAAAATTTCCACGAGCAGGATTTGAACCTGCACCCTTCTGACATACCGGGTCAGGTGCTCTTCCAATTGAGCTATCGTGGTTCTAACCAGCCCGCCGAAATTATTCAACACTTTTTACTTTGAAAGCCAAAGGCGCCCATTCAATGTTAACAACTACCGTCACTAACATCCGATCATAATATTTTTACAAATAGATCAGTAATGTCAGAAGGGTGCAGGTTCAAATCCTGCTCGTGGAATTTTTTTCAACATTCGTGTTTTTGTAACTCCTCTTTAACTTTTATTACTTTACGTTGTAACTTATGCATTGGCAATGATAAAGGTAAGTACTGTTCTATTTGAGCTACCCAGTCGTGCTGCCTGAATTTTAAACACAACGCATAATATCTTGTAAGCAGAAATCAATAAGTACGTGTAAACGCTAATTAGCATGTAAGTATGGCAACTACGAAACAAAAAACGCGCTAAGGAACTAATTATCTTAAAAACTTGCCAAGTCGAAAACAGAACAGCGTTCACATTATTAGATAAAAAGTAATTTCGCAGTCGGATACAGCTTAATTAACCGGCATAGTGCGCGCGTTAAAGTGCGTAATTTGCTATTGTCTACGACGGCGATAAAACGATAGTAACATACCTCGTAAACCGAGTGACACGTACGTACCACAAAAAAAGCAGACCCACAGTAGGTGAGCTTCATACAAAGGCGCCCGGGTAACGCACACATCTCTCAAGAGAATGTTGAGAATAGAATCTAATTGGTGGTTCTTTTTACTTTACTACTTTTTTATTGCAATTTTGACAGACTTTTTTTCCTTTTGACATTTGCTTTTATTTTTCAAAGTCAAAGTCAAAGTCAAAGTCAAATATTTATTTGCACAATATTGTGTAGAGTACATTGAGATGAGCGACAATGTTGAGCAGGGTTAACAATATTCTGCCTTAATTTTGTAGGCATGCAAATTCCAACACAATATAAAGTTTTTAAAAAAAATACTCAACATACTTATATAAATGCAAATTAATTTAAATAATTATATAATGAAATGTCAATAGAATATATAAATTATTAATCCATTACAACTTGTCAATGAATATTGCAATGAACTAATTAAAAGTAAATAGACTACCTATAATTATATTTTTTTGTTCATGTACTCAATAATGGAGTAAAAATTATGCTGTAAGAGCCATTGAAATAACTTTTTTTAAATACATTTTTGTCTAGTGGCTGATCAATAATGTCCAACGGTAGTTTATTAAATATTTTGATAGCCATATAGTAAGCATTTTTTTGAAATAAACTTAATTTACATTTAGGTATGGCTAATTTATTCTTTAAAAAAAAAACACAAATGTTGAAAAAATTTCCACGAGCAGGATTTGAACCTGCACCCTTCTGACATTCCGGGTCAGGTGCTCTTCCAATTGAGCTATCGTGGTTCTAAACAGCCCGCCGAAATTATTCAACACTTTTTACTTTGTAAGCCAAAGGCGCCCATTCAATGTCAACAACTACCGTCATTAACATCCGATCATAATATTTTTACAAATATTAAAGATCAGTTAAGAAATAAGCAAGCTATTTTATAAAATGTTCAAAATGATTTTTAAAGCAAATTTTGTTGCGAACAAATTACAAAAACACAAATGTTGAAAAAAAATTTTCCACGAGCAGGATTTGAACCTGCACCCTTCTGACATTCCGGGTCAGGTGCTCTTCCAATTGAGCTATCGTATCTTTTTTTATCGTAATTTATTCTTTCTCGAATTTCGTATATTTGATCTACCCTCTATGACCACACTGGTGTTACATTTTGTAAAGTATTCTGGGTGTTTCCTTACTAATAGACATATTTCTAGTATATACATGCACGGTAGTGGTAATATTCTATGTTTTTAGAATAAGGGTTTACAAGATTCTTTTTTTTTTATCCCACATAAGGCGCGAATACACTTTTTTGTGTTCTAAAAACTCTTTCGAAATCTACACTGTTACCCCACATTACTATGCCGTAAGGCAGTAAAGAAGAAACATATCCGTGGTATGCTTGTAAAGCTACTTTAAAAGACGCAATATTTTTAGAAGAAGAATTTTAGAAGAATTTCAGAAGAATTTTTAGAAGAATATAACTTCTTCTTCTGGCATTGCACTTCAACATGCTTGAACGCTGCGTTTCATCTCTAAACCTATATTTTATTATATATATACTAGCTGACCGGCGGATTTTGTACCGCTTTGACAGTTTCCATGACAACAAAACAAACAATCATTCGTCCGCTTAAGAACACCCGTATCCCATGATGGCCTCTATACCAGGGCCACCTACCGGGTCCAATTGTAAATCTTAACTATTCTCGAATACACAGAAATTTTCATCCAAATCCACAGAAGATTTATAAATATAAAGATAAAGATTTTAATACAGTCGACAGCATTCAGCTGCGCTCGGACAGGACAGGGTGCCTAGTGTGAGTTTCATTTGATCACGTTAACGAAAACAAAAATTAGTATGGCATTGAAGCAGCGCCTCCAGGCGACATACGAGGAGAGTTAAAATTTTGCCATACAAATTTTCGTTTCCGTAATTCGTTTCGTAAACGTAATAGAATGAATACAGATATTAAACAAAACACATACTGGGCACTCTGATCCGAGCTTTTTCAAGATTCGTGTCCGTGAAAGGAGCTCTATGGCGCGTTAACGCCCGGTTTGCGTTCGCTGACGTCGAGCAACTTTCGCATACGCCGGTCATCGGATGGGTGACCAAAAATGTATTATCTCGAGCTCCTCCGTGCTTCGGAAGGCACATAAAGCCCAACGGCCAACCAACGCCCCGGCTGCATTAGCAACGTTACGTAACAAGTTAACAACCACCAATCCGCACTGATGGGCCCGCGTGGTGGTTTATATCCCGTTCTCCCTACCCATCCATAGGAAAGGCTCGTGCCCCAACAGTGGGAACCTATAATGAGCTGGTGATGTGATGTGATGTGAGAGGATCTAGTTGTGCGTTGCTCGAGTGCGGTATGTATAAAGCTTACCTTCTGTGGGGGTTCTTGTTTTGTGTACGAACGGACGAGCGAACTGCTATTTGTTTCATCTTTGTTGTTTAGACCTTGGAAACGAGAATTTTAATCAGCGGACATTAAAAGTAACACGTCTTTAATATGCGTTTCCCAATGTGAGTGGAAAATTTAATGCTGCTAATTGTTAACACAACAAACAAAATTTTATTAAACTATTGTTTTCTGTGACACGTGTCAAGTATGTTAATTAGTTTATATTTAGATTGACACCGTGTTGTGTGGCATGGAAAGACAAAATAATGTCGGGTGTTTACTTAGCGCTAGAGGTTATGGATCGTAAGAAGTGACAATTAGTCCTCTCTACCTATGCTCTAGACTCTATATAACTCTCTAGACTCTAAAGGACTCTAGAACTTTAGAACTCAAAAACTCAACAGTGTAGAGAAACACGTGTAAGGTTAGGTATGTATTTTAGTGCACTTTGTGGTAGATCGAATTTTCGAATCGCCGCGGCCTAAACGTGTACTATATTGTAAAATAAAGTTAGTTGAAAAAATGCTGCAGTATCCTTTATAAATTTGACATTAGCGAAATAAAAACCGCACCAAGCCATTTAAAAATAAAAAAAGAAAAGAATAGATTTCATGGAGCCATTTAAAAAACAACCACAAGAATAGATTTTGATAATACATGAGACGTGTGAACACCGCAAAGAGGAGCGAAGAAATGCAATTAAGCTGCTCAATGAATACCGCAGGCTTTGTTTAAATGCACTGCTTGTTCGCACGGAACGGGCCTACCGGTCAGCGTGTTTCTTTCGGTGTAAAGTCTAGCTCCAGCTATAGGGATGGTTAACCTCAGAACGTTAATAGCGAGCATATTACAAAAAACATCGCCGTCAGCAGCTCTGTTTTTTTTATTACGAAGAAATATTAAAGTTTTGTTAATTATTATACAAACATTAGCCTTATTGACTTACAAAAAGATTTTGCCAAGTGCATAATTTAACAAAATAAATAATGAACGGTAAAAGACAAAAGCTTTTGCTTTAACACAACAGACATTTCTGCATTAACCAAATGTTTGATTTACAAGCTGCATTTGTATTCAAGTCATTCATGTTTTATGCATGCTCATTTACTTCATTTTATTCTAATTTTTTTCAATTTGACTTATATTATTACAAAGTTAAAAACTGATCCTTTTAAGCGTAATTATTTTGTTTTGATAACAAAATATTTACGCTAATGTAACCCATGATAGTTCATTTAAACTATTAGTTTATTAAAACTAACATTGCATGCCCTGCAATTTCTTTCCGCGTGCGATTAGTTCGCCATCCCCTTCAAGCCCATTGTTTGATAAACTCTCGCAAGCAGAGCAAATTATGTTTATTAACGGTTTAAAGCGAATTTCTAATTGTACTTGTCTTGTTGGAGGGTAGTTCATAGAGTTAATTATCTGGTCTCGGCCGCCGCAGCGCCGCGGGCGCCGGACTTGCTTTCAGCTAACAAAATGCGCTAACCAGAGCCGAAGTTTAAACGCCCCAACTTATTTCGGTAACTCATAAAACTATTGTCCAGCGTCGCTAATGGACGGACGATGCTGGTGGATTGCGCTCCCGCTTGTCACTGTGCCCGAATTGTTGGGGGAAACAAGTGAATTTTAATAATTCATCACATCACTACTGCTACGAAACTCTTTTGTAACCAAATTGGTATTCAGTGACGTTTTCACGGTTAGAACTACAAGTGAACATGAGTTGGTTATTCTTTACTGTCATCCTTTCTGTTTCAGTCTATTAAACTTATCTTTTTTTTACCATTTATACAATTTTATTTACAATATCATTTGGCATCTTTTATAGTTTATGACAGTCTATATTTACAAAAAGAAATTTCAATACAATTATTTATACATATAGGTATGCCACAAAATTATAACTAATTATACACATAGTTTCGTTTGTATGAAGCCTTACGATATGTTTAAAACTTATTCAGAACACTTGTAGCTATATATATTTTATTTCGTTAAAAGCAATAATTACTCGAATAGAATGTTATCGAAATAACTTAGCACTAGCCACGTTGCTCATTAAACGGCGTCCTGCAACTAAAACATTGTCCAAACCCCCATTAAACAGAGTGATAACTTTAAAAAGTGCACAAAGGGCGTCAGTTACAAACGCCCTAAAACTAAACGCTTAACTATAATAACAAAGAGGCGGTAGTGCGCGTGGTCAAAGGCGGATGTTAATTGGATACCACCTGCGAATGACAGCGCTTTGCCGGGAGTGTTTGGCGTAAAAATCAAGTTCGCCCTCAAAGACTTGACCAGCCAGCCACCGGGCTTTGTAACGCGATTACTCAGACTTGTCGAAAGTTAATTAAATAACGTTTTTCCAAATTACCTGGCGGGCACCGTTCAAAAGGAACTCTTCAAAGCGAGGCTGCGGGCGAGGTCGTCGTCTGATCTTGCTCGCTGCGCTGGACAGATGGTCTTCAACTCTTTGTCGATGCTTTGACGCGCACGGGGAGCTTAAGCGATCGCTCTAATTGAGTTCTTTGAGTGCAGCCAGCTCAAGTGGTCATGTCCCCAGAAATGCTTTGTACCTGCTTACAAAAAGAGTAGGGCCGATCGTCGATTAAAGTTCTTCCAGACATACATCGTACCTACGCTAAAAAGTGCTTTAAAGTAAGCTAACTGTAAGTCGAAAGCATTATTAATCAGAAGTGCTTACACGTATATGTCATGCTTTATGCACTAGCTCAATTAGTTCCATATCATACGCAAGCTGTAAGTCGAAGCGCACATCACCTGGAGAATCCTCAACCTCTTAGGAACAGACAATCTTACCAGTAACTGACAAAATATGGTCAAAATATGACCACGGGTCGCTCTTTATCACTATCCTTCTTTTACATGATATCAAAATTCGAAATCAATTATCAAAACTATCTCAAAGTTCTGACATGGCTCGTTATACTATCGCAGAGACTGCTCATTGAATACATTACGGGTTCGTCTAAACAATCGATGGATCCTCCAAGGTTCAGAGTTGTGTGTGACGGCTATGATCGATGGCTGTACTCCATTGTCTGTCGGCCTTCGGGCTTGCAACACGCGAACTCGAGGTCGCCAGAAACCTGCACGACATACCCCGCCGGCTAATTACCGAAAACAAATCATATGCGCCAAAATATAGAGATGTTTATTAAGTGGCAACGGCGGGGTACGGTGACATTATGTTAGTGTTGCTGTTGAATAATAAATTATATTGTTTTACGTAAACGTTGCTACATAAAACGCTTTGAGTTGGGTGGATTTGAGTTCGTATAGTTTTAAGTTTGTAATAGAGACATCTTTTTTTGAGTAAATTCTGACCTTTTAGGTCTGACCTTCCATTTAGGACCTGGTAATAAACAGTACTAAGACCGTATCAGCCTTCAATGTAAATGTCATCAATCAATGTCCTGACTTGTTTTGAGTCCGAATGGCTGGCTACCACCGTCTTATCTCTGTTCGATAAGACTATGTATGAGACTACTATGTGTGTCACCATAACAACAACATTAACAGCATTGTTATGTTCCGTCAGTTTGATAAGATAAGATAGCCATTTCCTCAGCGGTTCGAGATTCCGGGTAAAATCCGCTTCCATCTTCGGTCTTCTTGTCTCTTATCATCTGTTACGTTGAAGGTCAAGAGCTTCTTTGTTGTAGAAAAAACAATAGAATAACATTACTATTTACAAATAGCTTGTTGCTGTTCATATTATGAGACTAAAGCTGGCAAACAGTCAGTTTTCCTTGCAATTGCGATTATCACTGTCATTACAATCACGGTCAGTCAATCGCGGGATCATTTTGTTTTATTTTAAATACAAACGAGGTTGTTTACATTAACTTTAATAGCCAGTTTATAGTTACGTTCTGAGCGCCCTTCTGTAGCCGGGCATCGAACCTCGCGTGTCCACGATCGGACCTAATCATTCCCACACTAATACTCATTACCAGATTCGGTGAACTGACCGCTTTACAATTTTTTTTGACATTTACATACCGTTATTTTTAATTACGAACGCCTCTTACGAATTGTTTTAATTACCACTTAGTAGAAACGAGACCTTTTGTAATGTTCCAATTTGTTTGGACAAGGTTAGATTTATCATTAATGAGTGTAAATATAAACACTAGTAGTGAGAACAGTACAGCACTCAGCAGTAACTTGTACACACGCCCAGACTAGGTACCACAAACTGTGAATTTCCTCAAAAGACTTTGAACTTTATATATATGGAATACGGTTGAATATTTATTAAAGAAATTGGACAGTTTGTGGTAGATTGATGCGCAGGCGTCTGTACTCCACAAAGTTAATCATTCAACTAAAGTTCCAAATCATATATAAATCTATACTAATATTATAAAGCTGAAGAGTTTGTTTGTTTGAACGCGCTAACCTCAGGAACTACTGGTTCGAATTAAAAAATATTTTTGTGTTGAATAGTCCATTTATTGAGGAAGGCTATAGGCTATATTACATCACGCTATGACTAATAGGAATGGAGCAGCAATGAAAAATGTTGGAAAAACGGGAAAATAAAATAGTTTTTTAATAGATTGTTCGCTAATTAACGCGGGTGTAACCGCGGGGCACAGCTGGTCAAAAGTATATTTAAAAACTCAAATATAAATAATTTTTAAGATTACCTTACACCGATTATTCCGATTATAGTAGATTAAAATTTCATAAAATTAGAATTTAATAAAAAGTGTTTTTGCATGTCTTTGTTTTTACCTACGAATATCAATTATAAGTCCCGATGTCATTATCAAATTAATAATGCAAAAATAAATAAAATAAAATACCAATAAATATACACTGTTATTTTTAATCCACAGAAACACCAATTATGTTCTGTAACGAGTTGGCGTAATTAAATCTATGGCCCTCATTATTTTCTTGGTACTACATGCGGCTCTAATTGGTATATTCTCGGAGGCCAATTAGGAATACTTCGAATATTAATAGAAATCATACCCAATTTGAGAACAGCTTACACGTTTAATGTATAATTTCCTTAAGCCCACTTTCTTAAGTAAAATCTTATTTATTTGTTAAAAATTCAGATTATTATTATCTCCTTTTGTTTCCTGGTTTTTTTTTTCACAGACAGCTGTATATAATTAATTATTATATTAAATAATATTGAAATATAGCACTTTACTTACTTATTTTTTTCCATTTTTATTTATGTTTATTTAACTATTTACGTTTTTGAAAAAAAAAGTTCAATGTCACTGCGCCTTTGTACGTGTACAGTGACTAGTAACAGTTATGTAATTATTTATTATTTATGTATGTAAAATAGCTTTATTCGAATTTGAAAAGCGCCTATTAGATTATTTAGTTGGTTTGACAAAGTATTAAATTGATCAGCCCCCTGACTATCAGCTCTTATATATAGCAATATTATTGCAGTTGTGGAAAAGAGACGCGAGTATATTCGCCGCTACACCCGTCTCGTTTTCACAACTGCGATAATACTGCTATAAGAGCTCGTGGTGGTGGTGCCTAGCGCGAGTTTTATTCGTTATTCGATCACGTTAACGAAAACGAGAATTTGTATGGCAAACTGTTAACTCTTCTTATATGCCACCAGGAGGCGCTGCTTCAATGCCATACTAATTTTCGTTTCGTTAATGTAATCGAATGAATACGGATCGTAAACAAAACTAGGCACCCTTCTACTGTGGACTATCAAGGAACGTAACTACCCCAACTTAGCCCGATTTCATACAACGGCCACTCATATTCCCACAAACAAATAACAAACGATGACCGAAAAGGATGTTAATCAAAAATGATTAATGGTGCAAATCTCGTGATTGCAATAAAAATATAAGAAGTATAACAGCAATCACTTGCAAGGTAATCCGGTTGAAACAAAGTGTGTCAAGAAATTAGTGTTTAATTTATTCATTGGGCCCGGTCGTGTCTTGTTTGGTTATTATTACGGAGGCAGTTACGGCGTCTGGAGGTTTAGGAATTAATCATGTCGTCGTGACGGTGGACCTCGTATTCACTTGCAAGGACCTTATATACCTTAATTACAACAACATAATAATATAATATATGACATATTTCGAAACGGTATTGATTCCTTACATCATACGTTTCATCGGTAGACCCGCAGTGTCGCATTTAATGAAGGATAACCTACTACAAGATTTATTTTTGCTGGTTACCTATTTAAAATATAAGTATATTAGATCAGATTAACTCAGTCGTTCGATCGTTAGATCAGTTACTGGCAGTCTCAACGCATGTGTCTTCAGACCGTATTATATAATTCTATTCCATACTTAATTGTTCCAAACTTGTGTTATATATACTCAGGTGAGTCTCCTATTATGACATAACAAATAAAAAAACAATATTCAAAAAATATGCCATCACAAAAACGTGACAACGAAGAGAGAACTTAAATTAGGGCTAGTCCACATGTGGGGACAATTTACTTCGCGGCCTCTAATTTAAAATTAATACCGTGGGGCTGGTGGAAAATTTGAAAAGTTTGAACGACGTCGCTGTGCCTTCGCTCCGGCCGACGACGACGATTGCAATTTTATACGAGTATATAAGACGACCTCTTAGCTTATTAGGGAGGCCAGTTATTAGAGGACCGCGGGATCTCCGCGGACCTCGGAACGAGCATGCCCCAGTTAATTAGATAAATGGACACATTGTTCCGCTTGTCTATTTCAAACAGGACAATGAGGTCAGTGGCCTTCGCCGAGTCGGGCCTGAGATCAGGGCTTTCCAGCATTCAATTTGAGATCGCGCAATTTAGGCCAGCGAGCGGCTGCAGCGCACTTATGCACCGGCACATTTCCCGCTGAGGCAGCGTCCGCATCCGCTCCGCACACGACAAAGGACACTCGCCCACAATAGCTCCATTAAAATAATAAGTAAATGAGGATTTGCGGAGACGAGTCCACCGAATCCGCTCGCGTCCGCATCTCCCTGACAATACTCGGGCCTGCGACGCTTAAAACACTATACACGAACATGTTTCATTAGCTAAGTGGGGAGGCTTTTGGTGGGCGAATCTGTGCAATGCAGCTAGCTAGACGCAGAGGCGCTTTTACTTAAACGCCGTAATTAAAACGTCCCCTACCAGCTAAGGGCGCAGTTTTAAACACAGTTCAACTAGTTTGGAGTGGACAATTTAGTTTTAGTGTCGCGCCGCGTTTGATACTCCGTTGTCTTGTGTGAAAACAATTGGGAATATTTTGTGGCTAAATACCGCTTGCTGGATATAGTTGGGATGACACCTCGATCTAACTTTGGAATGAATGAGCTGGTGTCCCGGAAAATCAACACAGTTGAATCAGGTTAAACTCATTTACAAAGTATACTGTTTATTGTGCTACCACAGTGCGTCTTATTTGTTTTATTTTATCAATATTTAAAGTAAACAACACAGTTTAAATAGAAATAGAAAACATTTATTAGTGACACAACTCACATCATTGCATCAAAAATTCAAAAAATAAGTGGCACTAACAGGTGCCCGCTCAGCATGATGTCAGGCCTCCTAGTTTATAAGAAAACCTGACGCTGGTCTTCCGCGAACACCTTAGTACAACCACAAAGCAACAACAATACACACTAAAACACATTACATACTCGTATACACAAAAACTTACACTTACACACTACTTACACTACATCAACGACCATCCAATACGAATGGTCGCCCAACAGACGAAATTCAACCGTTTCACAAAAAACAAAGAATACTGAACAGGTAAAGTAAGGTATACAGGGCATGCAGGGCTCATGTTCCTACCTTAAAACTCAAGACCACTATGAATGTTGACATAATTAGACTGACTGACTACTGATATTATTAGTAAACATATTTTGTTATAGAAATTCCTACGGTATGGTTTTTTGAAGATGTTGCAAGTGTTTTTTAATTTTAATTAACAGAAATGTTTGAATAAATAAATCATCATCATCATCAGCCCCTCCCGACCCACTGCTGGGCATATGCCTCTCTTTGCTTGTGCCATTCGCCTCGATCCTGCGCTAGTCTGGGCCACGTGCAACCCACGGTCTTGCTTATATCGTCGACCCATTTCGCCGGTGGACGTCCCCTTTTTCTATAACCGTCTCTCGGCCACCACTCAGTCAGCTTTCTGGTCCACCTGTCGTCACTTCGTCTGGCCATGTGTCCTGCCCAACTCCACTTGAGCCTCAATATCCGCTCGCTGGCATCTTGGACCATAGTCCGCTTGCGGATTTCGGTGTTTACGGTGTGAATAAAGAAATAAATAAATAAATAAAATAAATGAGTTTGCGTCGTAATCTCTAGGTATATTTAAATGTATTTGTGTTCATTAACAATTATCTTTTTTAATAAACAATATTAGCTTCGTTACCATAATGTTAACAACCCTAATTTGCCACCCTCGAGTATTATCGTACCCGATTTAAAATTAACGAGAGGCAGGCTCTATATCCATTATAAATGGTTGCAATAAACAGCTCCAAGACTCAATTACCTGCTTACAAATATAAACATCTACGTACCAAACGTGGTAACGTGCATTTAACGTTGCATGTTTGCGTGGGGGTTTCGCCGCCCGCATTTAATAACTTTATTGATAGCTAACGAGTAAAATTGATCGGCATTAACGATCTTAATCGAATCGCGGCTAGCATCGATTCATTGCGTGTCGATGCCCCGATCTCGAGTTAATTTAATTGAAACCGAGTTGAGTAATTAATTAGTGGCGAATGAGAGCTCTCAGCCGGATGAAGCGAGCCCGCACCGCTGTTTACAGCGCTCATACATATTGAGTGGAGCGACGTGCGACGTGCGACGCGACGTGCGACGCGACGCCGCGCGACGTCTCTAGCCCGCCTGATAAGCCACGTCCCGTTTCTTTGTGACTGAGTCGTTTCGCGGTATCGATGTGAGTGAATAGCGTGGGCGTACGGTTGTTGTTTACGTTCGTTGTAAGTATGACGAAAAATACTGAAGAGGGCGCTCTTACTACTAATGTTGACACATGCGTTCGTCCGCGTCTTTGTATGTAGGTACATTAATGACAGCTGCCGATGATCGAAAGTTTAACTTACGAATCTCATCATTTGGTATGCCTGACCATTTGATATTGATGTTACAATACGAGACATCACTTTTCTTCTACGCTATTTAAACAATTGTCTTCGAATCACCCATTTCGTTGGGTCTCATTAAAACAATATTTTTTTTCAAATACCTACATACTTATTATTATAATTAGGTAATTTACATACACAAAACCTATCTCTCTATTTACGTAGTGGAAATGATTTGTAAACAATATTGATAGCAACTGGAAACGTAATAGCGTTGCGGAGTAACGAATCAACATCTCAATCCTGCTTGAATCAGCAATCAGGTTTACGACTACCGCTGTCCACAGTGCCTCATTACTCAGGCCTCATTGATTTAGCTAAGATCCGTACATAAGTTAACATCATTTAATCCCGCTAAAACGCTAGGCGATCCGTCATAATGAATATTTATCCCCCTTACAGAGAAGTACGCATACTTTTATGACGAACGCATACATATTTCAGTGGCCGACGTAATTCCGCTGATTACTTTCTTTAATTTTTCTGGAAACGCTATGTGCCTTTGCGTAAGTGTATTAAGCATCGGGAACGGCAAACATTACATTGATGAAATTGAAAAAAACAAAATGTACTGTTAATAAAATGTAGTGCTTGCATTTGATCTCCTCCATATCCATATAACGACCCCCTTGGTCTAGTGGTTTGTACACCGGTTTTCATAGTGTCGCCATCTCTGAGGTCCCTGGTTCGATCCCCGGTCGGGTCAATTTAGATTTTACTGTTTTTCTATATTGTCTCGGGTCTTGGTATTTTCTATGTATAATAAGTATGTATTTAAGTATTTGAAGTATGTTTATCCTTTGTCTAGTAACCATTTAACGAGTTTCATAACGAAGCTTCTCTTGGGCTAGATAATTGGCGTGGGTATAGGAAAGTTTAAAAAAAAATCTTGATACTATTCTCGATGAATTATTTAAACAGTATAACACAAGTAATTTTCAAACGAAATGGAAGAATAAATAAATTATCAACCCACCCACATTCGATTCGGTGATTTCACAGTTTAAGTACGAACAAATTATGTAAAACCAACCCTCCACAGGTTGTTTCCATGCCCATCTTCTTGCGGTCATTATCCAACGCAAACACGGCCCGTTTAAAGAAAACACGTGGTTAACATGCGCTTAATTAATGTTTCCGCAGTTTTTAATTAATCAAAGTACACACACCGTACATACGTGCACGTTTAAATTCTCAATACTCTGATATTTTCAATAAGTTGTGAGCGCGAACGACGTTTTATATTTAATACGCCCTCGTCCATTAGTCATATGAAACATGTGCCAATACAAATGATATGGAGGTTTATGAATGAATGACAGATGTCTGCGGGGTGGGACGGGGCTCGGGGGTGGGCCAGGGCGGGAGGGACACTAATGGATTACATTCGCGCGAGTGAATTAGGATATTGTCGTACGATCTGTTCCGGTGCACTCCTTTATGGCTCTCCCTTTAATGCCGATGCGGAGGATACTCAAAATAGAATTGATTATAAAGTATTCAAAGGAAAAACTCACTTGCTACATGAAACTGTGATATCGATAGACATGGTTTTTGAAAATATTAAAAAGCTATTTTGCTGTAAAGTATCAATGTATATTAATCAGACTATAAAATTTTGCACTTATACGATTAATAGTCACTAATTATTTTAAAGAGTATTATTATTTAAAAAAGTATGTAAATAAAATAACGGTCGACTTTGTAGTCAGATTTAAATAATCATTTCATTATTCCATTCATGATATGAATGTATGAACAAGGTCACATCAGTATATGACAAGAAAATGTGCACTGCCTAAACTAAATCGGCCAGTTGATCGTGCCCTTTTGCATGAAAGTGTAAAAAAAATACAAACATCCTCTTAGCAGTCGGTTCACTGATTAAAAATTATAGTCCCTGCTTTTAATCTTGATACTTATTCGGAACAAATAACTCATGCATGAACAATAACAATTTCAAACATTGATTTATAAAAGGTAGAGACTTATATTTAAAGGAGACATTCCCCAGCCAACCTGGAAATTTATCCAGGATCCAGATCCAGTTGAAAACGGAGCCAGTCGTATAAGCGGGAGCAACAAAAGTTTTATACACTGGTAGATTATTTGAATGTTGTAACTTTCAAGATGTTCAATGAAGCGGATAGCAAACAGATTTCGCGTTTAGAGAGGCATTAAACTAGCATGCTATTGCAAAACACATTTGCTAATGGTGATTTTCCACTATAAGTGTCTTGTTAATTTACACCAAACTGCTTACCGGAACGCACTAACCATAAATTAATTAAAATGAGTAAGATATTTGTGTGAACCCCGACTTAACGTAAAACACACATCGAATCTTTGAAGAATGTCTTTTGAAAATAATATTTATAATGCCGACTGTGCTATTGCCGGACTTAACAGCTTTAAGCGAGAGGTTTTTGCACCGATAATAAAGTCATAATAATAATAAAGTTTGATTCAGACAGTGTTTGAATAAACATTTTGTCAAATCTTTTCTACTAACTCTCTATAGCTAATTGGTTTGAAAAATTTGAAACTTCAAAGTTTGTATAGGACATCGAAATGTATGTAGGCTCAAAATGAAAGCGAGCTCATTATGATTTCGCGTAATATACCTTCCTATAAACCTACTCGTACATAGCTCTACACTGTAGAGTCTACAGTAACGCACGTTCGTTGGTGTAATGTGTTATATTAATCAGCATTTTTAATTAGCTACTAAAACTAATTTAAAGATCGAGCCTATTACGATTTCTCATTATGTACCAGTGACAGTGACTTTTGTCATCCACCCGTTGGTTTTACAAAGTGTTATAGTGATCAGCATGTGATCAGCGACTTTTCTGCTGACTAAAACGATTATACTTAAATTCAAACTATACCTACCTACATACAGCAGTGACAGAGACTTTTGTTATCCGCGCGTTGGTTTGACAAAGTGTTATATTGGTCAGCATTTGTTTTAACTACTTTTTCTGCTGACTAAAACGATTATACTTAAATTCAAGCTGAACTTAAAAGAAACAAAATTAAAGAGAGAGCATATTATGATTTCTCGTAATAAACCTACCTACCTACCTACATACTTCAGTGACAGAGACTTTCGTCCGCGCGGGCACAAAATAAGGATACTGCAGAAAGTAAGCTTCATACATGCGCTCGAGCAACGCACACATAGATACCCCCACACACATAGACCTTCTCCCTTCCTTCATAGGACTACACGTGCTGCTCTTTGGAGTCACCGCTTCACTGTCTCAAATATCCCATCGCAAACAAAGAAATTTGGTGACTCGTTTCTTTGCCGCACCTCCAAAAGATGGAATAGTCTACTAGCACACGTTTTCCCTACTTCTTATGATATGGGGTCCTTCAACAGGCGTGAAGAAGCACCTTGTGGGCCGGCAGAGTGAGGTTAACTGATGCTACGTTTGTTTTCACGCTAAACCGCGTCAGGACTCCATTTCCACTTAACATCAGGTGGGATGGAGTCATTTGCCGAGCTATCCATAAAAAAATATTAAAAAAAACAACCTATCACGAACACGAAATCTCGCAACAGACTTCTTGGCGGGAAAGTGAAGAGTCATGTCTACGGTTTTGTTTTATTTTTTTGTGTTCGAGTGATGAGTGTTGGCAAATGAAACAAAACAGTGCAACGGCACATTTCAAATTCTCTCAAGAAGTCCGCCCGAGGACTTAGTAAAGCCCCATAACTTTACTAAGATACTCTAGGTATATCATTTCTCAATTTTCATTTCTATTATCATTCATCATCATCATACAGTAAGGAAATATTGTTTATTTTTGTATTACGTGTAAGAAAAATTACTTTGACACTGGCTAAATGTGCTAATCGCACGAAGCCATCAACTAAAGACAAAAAATATCTCGCATCAGCTGCGCTCGTACTGTTCCAAGATCCGTGTCCGTGAAAGGGTCTATGTATAAGTTGCTCGAGCGTGGTATGTATTAGTTTACCTTCTGCGTTCATCTTATTTTGTAGCGCGGGTGACATACTGCGCCCGGCTCGCTTGGTCATGCTTTCACTTTTAAATGCATTCATCAGACGACAGACGTAGCCACAATTTTTGTATGAAGAGAAACTTTGTCATTTCAATTATTATGTGGTTACCACATAAATGTTAATTTTCGTTAAATTGCAATTCATTCGGAAAGTATTGGTCGTTGCATTTGTAACTTACAGATAAGTTTTTGATGATTTTTTGGCTTCCACATGGTATATATTTAAAATGATTGACTTCTAGTATTAAGTGAATCTATTTTTTTCTTTTTATTTATTTAAACAAAAATGCTTGATTGATCGTAATAAATAGTGTAACAAAGTGTGTTTGTGTGTGATTTAAAGTATAATTCTATGACAGGGATGGCATTTTCTAAAAGAAGATAGTAAAATAATGTCCTAACTGAATTTCTTGCCGGTTCTCCTCAGACAAGGTATCCTGCCGTAGACTTACAAACCGATATAGTATAGACTCAAAGTAATATTTTTATACCTATACCGGGTGTAATCGTTAAGTGTGTCCAGGCGATTATTCCGTAACTATTACAGATATCAAAAAACTTTAAACTGATATCGAAAGTACGTTACCTAATGAGTAAAATGACATCAATAACTTTTTAAAAATCAAAAGAAAAGTATCCAAAATTTTGACATTAAACACTCCCATACATTTAGTATGAGATTAGTAAAAAGGTTTTAGTTTCCTTATTTTGAAAGGTTATTTTTGCTTAGTACTGATATTAAAGGAAACTGTTTATTAACCTAACAAAGTAATAAAACTATCTTAGGGTATCTTTTTTTTTGTTATTTTTGTAATGTGTTGCTTTTCAGCCAGTTTAAATTAATGCGATATTGAATCAAGGTTTATTACTAATTTGAAGTGGTAAGATAATTAATCTGCACGTGTACTTGAAACTTGAAAATCATTATTATCATATCATACGTGATCATAAAATATGATTAAGGTAAACTACTAGACCATTTAAAATAAGAAAACTAAGACCTTTCTACTAATCTCATACTAAATGTATGGGAGTGTTTAATGTTAAAATTTTGAATACTTCTCGTTTTATTTTTACAAAGTTATTGATGTCATCGTTACTCCGCTGGCTCAGCGAGCCGAAGTAGATCTTGGCCTTCGACATTATTTTCATTATCATATTGTACATCTTCGTAGTACATTTTTCAAACATTTCTATCAAAATATACGCAAAAAGCAAGTAAACATTAAAAAACAAACATCACCGTACTGTAACACACATAGACGCGTATCGCAAAAACGGAGAGATAAAATATCGCGCGATATTTTCATTAGCACAGTTTATTTAATAACGATTTCCAGTAGTTCATTTTGTAAACATTCTTTTTCAAAATACATGTAAATATTAAAAAACAAACATCACACCGTATCGTAAAAACAGACATTTTCCCATCTGCGATATTTTCATTATCACAGTTTATTTAATATCTACTTTTTATAGTTAATTTCTGAAAAATTTCTGTCAAAATAAACGTAGGTAAATATTAAAAAACAAACACCACACATAGCGACGTATCGTAAAAACGTAGAGATACAATACCCGCGATATGGAAACGAACCACCGTCAGCCAGTGCCGAACTGTGCCCGCCTCGGTACAAGGGTTTCAACTTATCAATTACAGCGTTCGCTACTTACCGCGCGGAAAGGGCAAATTGATTTAATGTAACCAGAGTGCTTTGACGAATATTATTAACGTCTTTTTGCACCCTCCTTTTGTGGAGGCGCAATTCTCGCTTTGTTCTTTCACGTGGTTCTGTCTTACACCGAATCACACTTATCCGAAAACCTTAAGAGTGGGTTAATATTGAGATCGATGTTCTCGCACCTAATTACGGACGTCCCTTTAATGCGACACTGCTGAAACGTCATGAGTGGCTGGTAATGGACTTTAAATAAAATAAAAATAAAATAAAATAAAATAAAGTATTTGCGAGATATTTTTCGTTCGGTCTGAAGCTGATTTTCTACTAGTAGATATCCGCATTAGCAAAGACTAACAAGCTCAGTACTTATGTGCAGTTGAGCGTTGAATTAATAAAGTTGTACGTTACTGCTACTGTTAGCCTTAATCGTGTTATAATAATGCCTATAGGTATCATCCCAGTGTTGGGCAAAGGTTTCCCCTATTCCTACCATTCCTCACGATTTCACACCACCGTAATGTTGTTGTCTATCTAATTTCGTGAATGTGTCTGCCAATCCAATACGTACTTCTTAGTAGTGTGTACTCTTAGGTAGCTTTACCCTACAACTCACTTTCGTTTGCGCCATTTTAAAATTGAGGAACGTTAGCTGTGCTATATTTAAAAATACAAGAATTGTCACCGAACTAATTTCAAAAAATGCAAAGGATAATTATCCTAATTTCTTTATTTGAATACGTTGAATTCCGTTTACTGTGCTTTATTTAAACGAAAAAGAATCGTTACACAACTATTTTTTTTTAAATCAAAAGAACAATTTTTCTTTTCATTTCTCTATCCGAATTCCTCCATCTGACACAAAATTCGCGAAGTATCAAAGGTAAAGGGGACGTGTCATAAATTGTGTTAGCGCTTCCTCGATGTAATCGGGCGGGCGGCCGTTAATAAATACGTCGTACAAGTCCGCTCATTAGACCGCCATAACTCCTCATTAGTGGGCATGCTAATTAACGTGACGTTTACTGCGGGCCGGCCGCGTAACTCACTCCGCGGCCGGCGGGTTCCCGCACACTACTTTTACCGGGCAATAATATTTTTTTACCAATTTAATTTAATAAATGTAAGAATACATCTTTTTCTTTTTATCCTGATAAAGATACTTATAATAATTATTAGAGAACAAAGTTTAGTGAATCTTGAAACAAAAAATACAATATATTATTATAATACTGTTTCGGGTGGCAGAATAAATTGTTTTCAATGTTACCTAATAATTATGTCTTTATTCCTGTGAAACAAAACTTTCATTGTACTGTCTTTTTTTTTAATTCAAGCGTATTAGCACTTACTTACTTAAAATTATATTAAAATATTGGCATGGGTTTATGTGTCTCAGTGGTTTAGGGTTCCAGGTAAAGTGATCTTCGGCTGTATCATCACTTCACAAACCAAAAACATTTTTTTCTTGTGAATACTTAAGAGACAAGACTATACATAGTCTATGGACAAGACCACCAAAAGCCCAAGCTACAATACACTGCAATAATTGATTATGCGGCCTTTTAATCGTTACCTTATTGATGTAATTCAACACTGCTAGCGGGCGAAGTAACTCTTTCGTTTCTTATAAGCAGGCATACTAATTTTAATGAGACTTTTACGAGGGCGAGCGCTCGTAACTCACACGGCGAACGATCGGCCAGCCATACCCGCACTCGGCTGAACGTGATTCGATATTTTTATGTTGCTTATTAATGCTATGAAATTTCTATTTCGAATTACTGGCGTTAAGGTTATATATAGCTCTTTGTTCTTTCATCAGATATTGCTAATGTGGTGCAAAAGGAAAGCAAGATTGCATATATCAGTTTAATAAAAGACTTTGTGGACGAATTATTACTGCAAGGAGGTCTTGTAACTTTAAGTGATATCAACTTTAAAAAAAGTTATAAAAGTAAGGTATAGCTTTTTTTAAGTTTTTTTACTTAATTCGTTTTATCCGATACATTTTAGTTTTATAAAGCGCTACACAACAATTTGATGCATTTCGAATTGAATTAAGACGTCAATAAATTTTTGGCAAGCGGGAAAAACCTGTTACGTTCGATATTTGTCTTTCCTTCATCTTGTTTCTTAATATACTTTAAAATAAAGAGTTTCTATTTGCTTTCTTACTTATAATGATTATCTTTGCTAACCTATGGAGAGCTCGCACTATATATTTTTTTACAACGTAAATGTTATTGTTTTACATCTCACATTACAGTAGGTGACGAAAATGGAAGCGCACTTCCCCCGGAATCTCCAACCAATAAGAAACTGGCCATCTTATCTTATCTTATCTTAATTGTCGAAACACAACAAAACTACTATAATTTTTACTATGAAATATTAGGATTAGCCCTACTACTTCTACACTATTTGAGCCGGACAATCATAAATATATATCCCCCACCTAGGAATAGAACCCGGGACTATGCGTTTAAAACCGGTTATTTAATTACTGGATATAATGAATCCATTGGTTCTCAAAAACTAGGTAATATTTACAAATATTTACGAAATAAAATTTTATTGATATAAATAAAACGATTTTCTTCCATCAACAGAGATACAGTTGATAGCCTTATTTGCATTAACATAGCTGACAGTTTGCATAATTTGTCATTAACCAGTAAACGGTCTTGTATTAAATTCTGTAGACTCAGCAATAAAAGAAACGAGATTAAAGTCAATAATGTGAGAATCTTCAGCTTTTATTAAGCCAGTTGGTGTATTAAGTGTTGAAGTATTCTGTGGTGTTGAGTTGCAATCGGGTAAAAGTTCCAATGCTTGCTCCCCATTGGAGTTCACTAACGCTTGCTAGCCCAAGTTTATCACCCCTGGTGTCTACCACCTACCAGCCTACCTTCTTAGTAGTTAAGGATTCCGGATAATCTGCATCATGTTTCTCATACTATACCATCAAGTGAGATGAAGGCACGTTTCCCTGTTGTGACATAAAAAACGACAGGTACATAAAATTTACGTAAAAAATTACGCATATCCTAAGCATTTTTTCTTGATCACAAATTACAATTTGGTAAAAGTGTTAAGAGAAACCATGCATGCGAGGGTATATAAACTTGCGGTGGGCGGAAGTGGGTTGACAGTGATGCTCATGGGATGTGTTGAATTTTTTTTCCTAAATTTTATTCCAAATTAAATTTACGTTCCGATACGTGTTGTATTAAAGTGCTGTAGCAAATAAAGCAGGCACCGTATCGGCCCGCTCGATCAGGATCACAGCCATAATTAAAGCTTTAGGGCAAAAGTTGGACGGACGATCGTAATCGCGGGCATAATTTCAAATCAAATTAACACTTCAACTTTAAACCGAGGTCATTAATGCCATTACAGCGAAACAATATGGAGTCGTGACCACACCGGCCGATATCTAAATAATAAATAAATAGGCGTGCAGCTATCGCGGCGGCTCATCGAGCGGTAATGTTCGCCCGGAGTTTTATAATTAACAATAAATTTGGTACGTTTTTTGTTGGAGCCCACTGCTGCTGCTGCAACATCCATTTTTCCTACGACTCGATACTGATCTTAATAACGCGCGTGTAATGCGCCCTGATATCGCAGTATGCGTATGCGCTCGTTTTGTTAACGATCGCGGAATAAAGTATTAACAACATTGTTGAATATTATATTCTATATTATACTAGCTGACCGGCGGACTTCCTACCGCTTTGATAGTTTCCATGACAACGTTTCCATGACAACAAAACAAACAAATCATTCGTCTGCTTAAGAATACCCGTATCTCATGATGGACCCCTATAGCAGCGCCACCTGCTGGTTCCAATTGTAAATCTAAACCATTCTCGAATCCACTTGAACACACACAGAAAATTTCATCCAAATCGGTCCATTCGTTTAGAAGGAGTTCAAAAACATACACACGCACAGAAGATTTTTATATATAAAAATCACGCAAATATTGTTGAGCCACGATAGCATAGTTGGCAGTGCACCTGACCCGGCATGTCATGGGGTGCGGGTTCGAATCCTGCTGATGGAGCTTTTTTTTTCAACACTTTGTCTTTTTTCAAATTGTAATTTGTTCGCAACAATATTTGCGTAAAATTATATGTAAATAATCATAAAATCAATGTAGGTCACGCAACAAAAGATTGCACAACTAAATCGAATCTAAACCTAATATATTATAATAGGAAATGCCTGTAGAATTTGTAGCATTAACCCTATACTTGGCAGAGTTATTTTTTGTGGAATGTTATATTTATATATTGTATTAAATGTGTTCATATTTCGCTACTCGAAATTTTTTGTAAATAAGTGTTCAAATAATCCACTATGCCAAGAATAAGGTTACATACAGTAAGTAATTAACCTAAAAGCTCCTCATAAATGTTTAATAAAAGCAATAAAAAAGAGACGTTACGCCAAAATCTCGAACAGCAATAGAAAAGGCTTCTCAGAAATAATAAGCCCATTCTTCCGGCGTGCCACTCGATGACGACGAATACGGAAGACTTTTCGTAAAAAAAAATCCACGAATTCCTTTTCGGAAACACCAACAAACGGTGCACAAATCTCGAGTGCCGGCTCCGTTATCTCGTTATCCTAATTAAGTCTACACTAATGACGAGTAAGTAAATTATAGGGAGGGCTAATGGGGCTTTATCATTTTCGAGTGCGCTCAAGGTAAGGGCCAATTAGAAGCCAGCATCGGTCCATATTGTTCGCGGCCCGCTTCGATTACGATTATTCCGGCTGGGCACTGATAAATTGGACAAACTATTTGCTGTACATCCGCGGGTTTTTAGCGAGCGTTTTTTTAATTTGCTGTTGTGTTTTTGTGCTTTGGGTAGTGGTGTTAGGTGATCCTTAATAAATAATGTTAGGTTCTTTTTAATAATGTGAGAAATATTAAACGTACACCTATTTTTACCCGACTGCAAAGGAAGGGTTATGTTTTTCGCGCCTATCTTGTATGTAATATTCTTTATTACCTCATATCTCCAGAACAGCTGAACAGATTTACATAATTGAGGTATCGTTTGATTTGCCTTAGCTGCCCAAGTGTTCACCTGACGTTAAAAAAAACATGGCGACTGTGCGACGCCATTAGACTTGGTAAAAACCATTTTTTTTCAGATTTATAGGTTTTTGCTACAATATTTACATAAATATATTGTGGTGGGTATTTAAGTTATACAATAATTAGGTCGGTGCAGGCTAGGCGTGTACAAAAACTGTGTAGTATGAAGACGTGCGGGTAGGTTCGGGCCAGGCGTCGCCAACTCCCGGCCGCTGCGAAACTTCCCGCCACTGTTTTTTATTGCGCAGAATTTAAATGCATTTTTGATGTTACGAGATGACACGCGGCGGACGTCCGCCCCGCCCCTCCCGCCCCGCGCCCTATAATTTCCCAACTCGAAACTTCACTACGGTATTAAGCCTTGATTGCTTGAAGAAACTTGGAACATTTTGCCGTATTCTTCGGGCTCCCAGAAGATGCTGCGGCGCTAGCGCAGACATTTATTACTAACTGTGATTTGAATTAATTCGGAAAATTTTCTTTGGCGAAATTTAACGACATTGTCTTATTATATTACGCAATTTCGGACGTTTTAATATTTCATAACAATGATTTCACTACTCATCTGTTTACATTTTTCACTCTCGAGATGTACTAAACACAGCGTCGCAGATTATAATAGAAAATCTGTTATTGTTAATATTAACACAATGGGGAAGATCTCGATCTTTATCTCACTTACGCCTCAATCAATTGAGGTCGTCAACGACCTCCGTAGCCATGTGGCTTGCAAGTCGAACTTTGGGCGGCGCCAACTCTGAGGTCCAGGGCTCGATTCCCGGTTGGGTCAATGTCGAAAACTAACTTTTCGATATTGTCTCGTGTCTGGGTGGTTGTGATACCGTCGTAGTTTCTGATTTCCATAAAACGAGTGCTTTAGCTATTTATCTTGGGATCAGAACAATGTATGTGATGTTGTCTAATATTTAAGAAAAATCATCTATTTTAAATACTTATCCGAAAAACTTATCTTAGTGGCCTGATTTTGACATTTTGCCTATAGATAAAACGCTTTAAAATATTTACGGATTACTACATTGTATTTGGTGCCGGTAAGTGTTAAAATAGCCTATGACAGAAGCGCAACTCACCCGTAATCCTTAATTACTGAAGAAATGGGTATCTTATCTCTTAACTGTCTTCTAACACAACATAACAATTCCTACTCACATTGTTGTTATAGCAACAAACATACCTATATAAAATGGTAACAGCTAAATGGTTTTGATAGCTGTACTATCAAAATTTGTTGTTTTACAAATTATAATTTTTTTTACATACATTGATTCGCAAAATGTGTTTGGCATTCTCAGTGGATTAGTAGATAATAATTAATGTAGCACAATCGGATAATCATTCGGCACATCGCAACTTGATGCTTACATATTCAAATCAGTCCAAATCACTTGTGCTATCCCAATCGAAAGGGTTACCGTGTATCCGAATAGTCTATTACGGTTTTCAATTAAGTAGTTGGGGTATAGTTTGGACCGCACCAGGGCTGGTACACGACAATACGTTTAGCGGGCCGCGGCCGTGGACGCGACGCGGCGGCGCTGCGGGCCGCGCTGCAGGTGCGCCCGCGATTGACTTCCCCTGCCGCAGTTTTAACGCCCCTAAAAGGATTGCCATGTCCGCATCGATACTTGAGAGCGAAGTATGAAAGCTCCGCTTCGGTGTGGCAAACTTTTTGATTACCTCATATGAATGGAATTTCAAGTGGGGGCAATCTCCGAGTGTGTAGCGGTTAAATTGAGTGATATTTTGAATGCGCCCCTTCAGCGTGTGCAGTATAGGAAAGGCGAGGCGTCCGAGCTTCCCGCGGGCACATTAATTAGCGGCCCGTGCGGGGGTCCGGGGGGAGGGGGGGCTCATGAAAGTTTACCATTTAATTAGAAGCACCCACCCACCCCTCACCTTTTGTCGTAATGCCACCAGAATAAGCGCAAGTTAGGGTTTCTCATTAGACGTGTTTCAAGTTACAGACAATGACAATAAGAACTCTTTGCACCGCTCGTAAGACATTTTTATCGGAGATGTCTTTACGAGTAGATAAGTACTGACAATTTCGTAATTAACTTCGTGGAAACATATTTGCATTGTAATTTTATAATTAATGGGTTATTCCAATTATTTTGGAAGTTGCATTTGAGGAATGCGATCGCGGTTGCGGGTATATTGTTAATTAGGTAACTCTTAATTAAGAGGTGGTCTTTAGGCTGACAAGAGAAAAATGTTCTCGAGAAAAAAAACTGTACACGCATGTATTGTGTCGTCTTATTTTATTTAACGATCAGTTGGTTTACTACGCATATAAATTGTATGATTACTTTTTTATTATACAGTTTAATGAAACGCACCTTCTCATTAATTAGCAAAAAGGTCAATTCCTTTTCCTAGTAAAACATTATTTAATAAACACGCTCGTCCTTTCTTTTGTAGAATGGGTGATAAAGAATCCTACTTATTAAGCAAATGCGAATGCTTGGATGTTTTTAGTTGTTTAGTAATCGGTTACAGCTGGACGGATTTGAATGAAATTTTGTACACATGTAGAGTATGTTCTTGATTGACACGTCTTATTTATGTAAAAGATTTCACCAAAAAGTTTTATCGTAGCAATTAAAACTCTTTCTTGATTGACAAGTTGATATGAGCGGATCTCTTGAAACCAGCCAGTGTGTGCCATAACAATGGTCCGTCGCCGTATGTTGCGCTGTTTAGCCACACCTACAGCTTCATGAGCCGCACTCGAGCACAACATTCAAATAAAAAAGAAGAAGTTATTTAAAAGTTTTATCGTAGCAACTTAAAAAAAAGAAGTTACCAAAAAGTTTTATCGTAGCAACTTAACTCTTTCGTGATTGCCAAGTTGATATGAGCGGATCTCTTGAAACCAGCTACTGTGTGCCGTAACAAAGGGTCCGTCGCCGTAGGTGGCGCTGTTTAGCCGCAACCCGCGTCTCCAATTAGGCTAATGGACAGCATCCGACCTGCATTCATACTCGAAATCCTCGACACCAAGCGCAGCTAATTTTCACCTTAAATGCTGCGCGGGTACAAACCAGCGTTTGAAACGCCCTTAGACGTGTAGGAAAAGTTTATTTTATCAATGAGAACAGAAAGAAACGAGATCACAGCGCCACAACGCCCGTAAATGGAACTAACAATTGACATAATATCATTGACTTAACGTTTATATACTGCTTAGCCGGAAGTTTACATAGAAGTAAGTGTTAGGCCCACTGATGGAAAATTCTAATGCCTTTCTATATGCTCTGTTATTTCACTGGATCTTGTACCTACTCTTAATGGCTAATTAAGCTCTTAAGGCGCTCGATGGCAGTGGTTATCGCGCCCGGTCTGCGATTGCTGAAGTTAAACAGTTAAACAGAAGTTAAACAATTTCGCAAAAGCTGGTTATCGGATGGGTGACCAAGAATTTATCATCTCGAGCTCCTCCGGCTTTGATAGGCACGTAGGCTGCATTAGCAGTCGTTAACAACCACCAATCCGCACTGGGTCGTCTGCGTGGTGGTTTATGGTAGCCATTGGGACATAAAAACAAAAATAAAAATATACGAAACTTTTATATGTATTGTAATATCAATAAATTTATTTTAAAGTCCACTTTTTAAGTCCGCGTATTTTAAAGAAGTTGTATGCTTATAATAATGAATAACAATCAATGCATTCATCTTTTATGCAAATTCCAAGATGCTACTATTTAAATGTTTGTTTTGAAAGTGATAATCAAATATTTGCATCGAGAAAATAACTATAAATTCATTTTAAAATGAACATCCACTTTACATATATGTAAATAGTTACTTGTGAGTCATCTTAATTAAATACCGTAGCTGTAAAATTAAAAAGTAATAAACTCCAGTAGCCTCGGAGATTCCATACTCGAATAACCAGTAAATTTTATCATTTTATTGTAAATATCTTACTTGAGAATGATACTAATAAAATACAGTTTTTATTCCCTACTCTAGAAATATAGAATATAATATGATGTCAATTTATAAATTGCAGTCAGGTTGCTGTACAGCATTTTGATCTTGTTTGAAATCAGTTCAAAGTCTTCTGGAGTTTCGACATCTCTATGGTTTCGATTTAGAAGCACAGAAGAGATTATTTCAGTATAAATTGAACAAATATGCGACTAAGTTTGGATTTTTTATTTTATTCTTGCCGATGAATTGCATGCGCCGTTTGGCATAATTTTTTTTATATTATACTAGTATATGTTTTTCTGTAAACAATAAATAAAATAAAAAATGTTCAAATAATTTTTAACGCAAATTTTGTTGCGAATTTCGGCGGGTTGGTTAGAATCACGATAGCAATCAATGAGCACCTGACCCGGTATGTCAGAAGGGTGCAGGTTCAAATCCTGCTCGTGGAAATTTTTTCAACATTTGTGTTTTTTAAAATAAAAAAATAACAAAAAACATTCTCTATTTGATTTGCTGATTGTTTAAGACGGTATTTTTAACGTTACCGGACTTTTTGGGGACGGCGAGAAATTTAAAGGGTACAACTGTTAAGTTCAATTACGTACCTTTACATATTTCATAGTTTGGAGTTAAAATAAACATAACTGTGTTTTGCATATAACCTCTAATCATGATCTTTTAGTGCCTCTTTAACCTTTTAATTGCAAAATTTACATTCAAGCCTGTTGACCTTACACGAAAATTCATATCATAAATGATAAATATCATCTATACTAATATTATAAATAGGAAACCTTTGTATTTTTATATGTATGTATGTATGTACGTATATATGTATGTATGTTTGCAACGAATAAACTCAAAATCTACTGGACCGATTTAAAAAATTCTTTCACCATTAGAATGCTACATTAGCGCTGACTAACATACGCTATATTAAAAAAATTGATAAACAAAATACTAAAAACGACAATTTAATTTTCCAATACCAAATTATTTGTTTGTTTTGTTGTCATGGAAACCATTGATATGATGGAAACTGTCAAAGCGGTACGAAGTCCGCCGGGTCAGCTAGTCACTACATAGTATAAAACAAAGTCGCTTTCTCTGTCCCTATGTCCCTTTGTGTGCTTAGATCTTTAAAACTACGCAACGGATTTTGATGCAGTTTTTTTTAATAGATAGAGTGATTCAAGAGGAAGGTTTATATGTATAATACATGCATATAGTAGAGCAACACTGATAATATTAGCATTGCAACCGTGCGAAGCCGGGGGCGGGTCGCTAGTAATATATAATTAACGAAATGTCTTCCATCCCATGGTTGGTTTCATTAACTCCGTTTAATCTAGGAATATATTTTAGTCGGAAGTACAGTCAGCAACAAAAATCGCTGTACACCTTGTCCAAAGCAAGTAGAGAATCGAACAGGTGCTTATCAACCTCTAATGATGTTATTACTTTTGTTTTGTATCATGTATTTTCATTTAGTATATAAGTAAGTAAAATAAAGTAAATAACCTATATACTGTCCCACTGCTGGGCAAAGGCTTCCATCATTGAAATCAAGTCATCGCTACAATTGATGGGTAATGGCTTAATCCCTACGCCAAATGCAGGTTGTTTAATATTTGTGCCTCTTTGTAATTTTTGTGTGATCTATACTAATATTATAAAGAGGAAATCTTTGTATTTTTGTATGTACGTATGTTTGCAACGAATAAACTAAAAAACTACTAGACCGATTTAAAAAATTCTTTCACCATTAGAATGCTACATTAGCGTTGAGTAACATAGGCTATATTTAAAAAAAAGAAATGCGGTACGAAGTCCGCCGGGTCAGCTAGTCGTCAATAAAAGTCTTCTATTCTTATTACGACGCGGTACTAAAGTGGTCAACGACTTTCGTTTGCTGACCGTACAAACGCGTCTCCTGAATCGCGCCCGCCCGCCCGTCTGCTCAGCACTCGCCTAGTATGCATCGCGACTCATTACTCCACTAATGGGTGCCGTAATGAACCAATCTAACAGATTGCTCTCGAATCTTCAGCCAACACCACTGATTTGAAAGCCTTGCGACGTGCCTATCTTTTAAATTAAATACTTCATTTCAAAATGGATAGTCTTGTGGAAGTAAATGTGTACAAAATTAATGCATGCACGCCTATAATAGTTGACGTATATTGTTTGTTTTACTTGCTGCCGTATGCTAATGACACAAAGTAGCAGAGTAGAAATAAATTATCATCTTATGTGGAGTTTAAGATACACAATGAGACATAAAACCGAAATCTATAAAAACGAAATAACCGTCATATAAACTTCTACGAGTAAATACATATATATTGCTTCATCATCAACATCAGCTATTTTTATGTCCTCACTGCTGGGGTACGAGCCTACCCTATGGATGAATAGGGAGAAAGGGCCAAAACCACCAGCACGGCCCCAATGCGGATTGGTGTATACTGCTTGACTGACTGAAAAACTATCAACTCCGCCCAGCACAAATGGGTGGACCTAGAAATCTGTAGACGAAGTTGCGGTTAATCGTACTAAGTAGGCAATCCGTGTAAGTAGCCATTCGAAACTCACCCTTATATAATTGTAAAACAACCCTACAAAAGAAGAATGACAAATTCGCATAACTCAATTCGATCGACCGGCTAAATGAGTCCAATGATCCGCACCAATTTGGCACCAAATTAAATTTGTTTGACGGGCCGACACGCGGGCACTAATCGCCAAGGTTAGGCGCGACTCCCGCCAACTTGTTCACAACTCCAATTTGTAGCTCCGTTTGTGCGACTCGAGAAGTTATATTAAAAGGTCCACAGTAATTTTCTTGACAAACACAATGAATAATGAATGTCGCAATATAAAATTCGGATTGAAGAAAGCACCTCGCCATGTGTCCCACCCGATGTTTGCCTCTCTTAATTCTGTGTGTTTTTGCTAATTGAGTCCTTTCGGCATCACCTGAGCCATACACGTCCCGTTTATCTATTATTCATCCGCGAATGCCTAATGCGAACGCGAGAAACGCCTGCGCGTGTGACACGCTTCTTACGTACTGCGCGAATTCAATCAACTCCAAACTCACATAAGGCGCAAGATTTATGATCGACACAAATCGAATTTGCTAACAAACAATATCGTATTCGGAGCGGTACGTACGATACGATACGAGTATATCAATATTGCAGGCGCTATTAATACGTCCGTCTCATGAGCGGGCGGCCCCCCCGCCCCCTCGCACCCCGCAGTCGCCGCTCTTAATTGAATGAGGAGCGGGAATTGTTTCCCAAAATGAAACAATTAATTGTGCAACGGCTATTCCGCCTTACATGGATAATACGTTCGTTTATAGCCTCCTAACGCGGCTGTACGGCGTCCTTTATTGGACCGACTCCACGAATTTGTGTTCATTGGAGCTCGTATCCAAAATTTAATCGGCGAATTTATAAGAACGTTTCTTTGTTGTCCCGCACCGGGAACGTTTTCGCAGCTGGCCCGCCAGAATTGCATTGTGCAATGTTAAAAAGAGCTCGCTCCTAACAAAACCCTCGAGTGTTTCTGCGGAGCCGGGGTTCAGACGTTATGCGGCCGTTTGCCACGAGCGCACAGCACAGCTCAGCAGCCTTTTAGTTTGAGGCGAGACGTTTAAAGCTTTCATGGTCAGAGCATAGCACGTGTAATGCGGTTATGCCGCGTGAAATTCAGCAGTACACGCGAACATGTGGCGCATTCAGCTTGAAGACGCGTCGTAAACCGCCTTTACGCCTCTCCGCGAGAGCCTCTCAAAACTTTTCATATTCCCCGATCGTAAAACGAGCCAAAAAATACGACCGACGAAAAACATTGTAAATGCTAGGAGGTTATCGACGCCAGCCGCAGCGCCGAGAATTAGTTTTAAAACATAGTTTTAACTGTGCTTGTAGCGCTCGGAACTACCGCTTTTTCCGTTGTAGAATTTGCGCAGGTGTGCCGTAAAAGCAAGTTAAGCTAATTAGGTGTAGGAAAGCTATCGATTAAGACTTAATTGAATTTGTAATACTGATACTGTAGAGTCCAGTTAAAATCGCAAAGCATGTCTCGAATATCGTTCGGGACAATTGGTGTGTTGTGTCATGCAGGCGCGGGAGTGCGGGGTACACATTCAATTTGCTATTTATCCGGGAATGGATCTAAGTCATTACTTAGCTGAGCGAGCGAGATAGGAATGGGATGCACTGGAAATTACACAGTGATGTGCCGGCATTCAACGCTGCGAGAACCGAAACGATATCGCTGTGCACTGAGCTCGCTGTATTTATTTACGGATAGAATAATTGCACGTTTACTGAAATACTTTTTTAAAGTCGTATTTACCGTTAAATTGATTAAATTTGATTTCAGAATTTAAAAGGTAATCATTTGATTTTTAAATTAAAAAGCTTTTTTGTTCAATTTATTGACATATGTTACATTCTATACAAGAAAAATTTATAGAAAGAAAGACAGAAAGATTATATTTTTTTAAGTAGCGCGTTGAACTCTTTCCTTTGATAACAATGCGCTTGCGCAACATAGTCGTCATACACTGTTACACAAATAACTTATTTTTTTCGTTGTTTTTTGTTGTTTTGTTAACAATATTAGTTTTATTTAAATAACAATTATTCAAACAGATTGGTATTTACTTTTATTTGATCTGTTCAAAACGTTTTATTTCGAAAATAAAATTCCGATTTGTCACCAATACTTTACTAAATATAGTCACTCTATTTTATTCTTGTCAAGTTCAAAACAAAAGCTTTATACACCAGCTACGCTTTATATAATATTCGTATATATAAATCGGACTTTACAAAACTTATATTAATCCTAATTTCTCACGTAAACGCAGTACCTAGAAATGCGATACATTATTTTTTAATCTGCCTAGCTAATTTGATGTTAGTTTAAAAGAGTGAAAGACGAGGGAAAATCGCGGGCCGCCCTCAATCACAGGAAGTGCGCCATCTCATCCCGGAAGTGGTTTGTCGTGCCGTCCCTCTCGCACGGACGCTCGCCCGCTCTCTGTTTTGTAAACTTGCTCTAATGGACGCATTCGTCTGCTTCATAATGTTACCATTACGATCGAATGCATTTTGACTGATTGAAAAAAGTATCTTCAATTGTTATATAAATGTTGATATATATAGTTTTACGCATATTATGTTGCGAAGAAATTACAATTCGGTAAATTATATAACATTTCAATTATAAAAATAATTGCGAAAAGTGTTGAAAACATCCACGAGCGGGATTCGAACCCGCACGCTATGACAATCCGGGTCAGGTGTTATTTGTTTTTTATTTTTATTTTTATAATTATTTAAATCTATAATTTGTTAATATACTAACATCAGATGTTGTTGAGACGTAGTTGTCACCATTGAATAAAGCTCTTTTAGCTCACAAAGTTTTAATATACACATAGTGTTGATTTTTCAAGGGTCTGACAGAGCCACGAGTTTACGGGTTCAAATCCCGGTCGCTAATAAATTTTTCAATACTTTCCTGATTGTTTCATATTGAATTCATACAGATAATATGTACAACGCCTCAGTGGCAGGATGGTATAGATAATGTTCGGGCTGATATCCACAAGTGTATTTCGACGTCGACGCTCGAGTTTGTAAATACCAACCCGTACTTGGCAAGCGTGGTGATTAAACCAATACCCATCAATTGAAACGATGACTTAATTTCAATGATTGAGGTCTTTGCACACAAGTGGGACAGTATATAGTCTTTTACTAGTAAGTATACTTAGTTTACTTACTTAGCGTAATTTAGGAGCTCGATGGCGCAGTGGTTAACGCGCCCAGTCTGCGAGTGCTGAGGTTAAGCAACTTTCGCAAAGGCCGGTCATCGGATGGGTCACCAAAAATTTATCATCTCGAGCTCCTCCGTGCTTTGGAAGGCACGTAAAGCCGTGGGTCCCGGCTGCATTAGCAGTCGTTAACAACCACCAACCCGCATTGGGCCCGCGTGGTGGTTTATGGCCCGTTCTCCCTATCCATCCATAGGGAATGCTCGTGCCCCAGCAGTGGGGACAAAAATGAGCTGATGATGATGATGATGATGATACTTAGCTTCAATGCAGCAATTACCACTTAAAAACAAAAAGTAAAAATTTACTATAGCGATGTGTTATCAAATTTGTGGTATTTCATCTGCAAAGATGAATCTGCATAGCCATCGGTTGGATAGATGGCGCACTGTGCCGCTATTAGCACAGAAAAATTAAAAAGCAGTGACAAAATTCAGCACTTACGTCAGCCTTCCCGGTAGCATAGCGGTCAGTGCAGCCGCCCGGATTGCGGAAGACCCAGGTGCGATTCCTGGTTGGGTCGGGTAGGCGTTTAATATTATCACTGTGTTTTATAAAAAAATTAAAATACTTAAATACAGTTAGGTACTTACTAAATATACTTAAAAACTGTCGCACTTTTGGGCACACTACATTTGTAAATGATACATTTTCGGTCACCCATCTGATGACCTTTGCGAAAGTTGCTAAATTAAGTAAGTTAGATAAGTAAATATAATTACTTACTTGCTTACAAATTAAGTAACAAAGTAAGTATACTTACTTACAAATTAAATTAACGGTTTACATAAGTAATTTAAGCAACTTTCGCAAAGGCTGGTCATCGGATGAGTGACCAAAAATATATCATTTCGAGCTCCTTTGAGCTTCGAAAGGCACGTAAAGCCGTTGGCCCCAGTTGTATTAACAGTCGTTAACAACCACCGCACCCCACTGGGCCCGCGTGGTGGTTTATGGCCCATTCTTCCTATCCATCCATAGGGAAGGCTCGTGCCCCAGCAGTGGGGACATGAAAATGAGCTGATGATGAAGTAAAGAAAGATTATTAAATAAGAGCCTCCTTCTATATCTTCTTACTCAATTCACCTTCTCATATTCGCCGAATAAATTTCAATAACAATCATAAATCTTACCCGGTACAAGCCAATTAATTCAAATAGGGTAACCATTAAACCGCGACTCGCTTAACGAGTCAGCATATCGCTCAACGCGACATGTGGTCACCCTCGCCCGTATTATATACTCTGACATTGGTTTAGGACGATCGTGTTTGTTGCTACCTTAATTTAATTATAGTTTAAAGCGGATATTTCATTATTTTAAAGGTGATACGGTATATTTATGCTATTAAGCAACGTCTGATGTGTGTTTAGGATGAAGTAACTTAGGTGAAACATTAGAAGTGACAGTCACTATACGAATGTGGCACTTATTGTAAAGAGAACAAGAATCTATTTGCGGTAACAAACATATTACGCTAGTTTCATATGCGTGATTTAATTTAAACCATCGTCAAACGGCTTGTCCAAAGTAAATAACAGAATAACAAACAATTTACATTTATAAGAACGGTATTAAAGAATATTGAAAGAGCTTATTATTTGATATCTTTTTTACACAATAATTGCTTATCAAAAATCTGAATAAAAAAAAATGTCTTTCACCAAGTCCGCCATGTTTGTTTTTTTTAACGCCATGTTTGTTTTTTTTAACGTCAGGTCACCTATCTAAGAACACTTGGGCAGCTAAGATGAATCTAACGATACCTCAATTATGTAAATCCGTTTAGCGGATCTGGAGATATGAGGTATTATAGAATATTACATACCTAGTAGCAAGTAGTTTCTATGTCTTAGTTATATTCCATAACCCTATTAAAATTTTAAAAAAAACCTTGATTTACCTAAGATATATAAATAAATATGAAACAAAGTTTGCCCAAAATGCATTGTAACCGATAGAAATTTCTAGAGCCGGTCTAATAAGGTTGTATGTCACACCACACAAGCTACGAAGGCTAAACTGGAGATTACTCATGGCGGCCAGATTACAGCCACCGGGCTGCCGGGCTCCTAAGACCCGGATTCTGGGACCTAGCTAATTTAATGAGTTGCTGAAGGAACTTTGAATAATTAACTGGGAAATGGAGAACGATTCAGTTCCAATTTTAAGTTAATTGCACCATAAATAGGGTAGTGGCGATAGGGTTCGATAGGAACCAGTGATCAACATTTTGTTCTTTATTATCTATACTAATATTATAAAGCTGAAGAGTTTGTTTGTTTGTTTGAACGCGCTAATTTTAGAAACTACTGGTTCGAATTGAAAAATTATTTTTGTGTTAAATAGTCCATTTATTGAGGAAGGCTATAGGCTATATTACATCACGCTATGACTAATTAACGTGGGTGAAACCGCGGGGCACAGCTAGTTAAAAATCTTAAACAATAATTGAAACACCTGCTTCCTAGCTCCCGTTATATTTCAAAGAAAATCTATGTTACTTTTTGGCGACGAAAACGACTGCTAATGCAGCTGGGACCCGGGACCACCGGCTTTACTTTCCGAAGCACAGAGGAGGTTGAGATGATAAATTTTCGGTCATCCATCCGATAACCGGCCTTTGCGAAAGTGGCTTAACTTTAGCAATCGCAGACCGGATACGTTAACTACTGCGACATCGAGCTCCTACTGCGCCATCGAGCTACTTTTTCTCAAAAGGATTATTGTCTGTTAAAATTACAAATACTTACACTGACGACACGGTATGAGCAAGCAGCAGATTAGCGCTGCAGGCACCGGTGGATGGGTCCACGAAGGCTTCTAAGTCCTAGCTAATTAAACCGGGGCAGCTCAATTAGAACATTACGTATGATTAATTAACCACACGTCTATATTCAGCGGAAAGCTCTAACGGATTGGTTTTTTCAATGTAAAATATTTCGTCTAGACATTTATTTTGAACTGTCTTCATTAGCAGGTTTAGTAGCAGTTATTCGTATTAATATGTAGCCGGTCCCTAAAAGTTGAGGATTCCGGGTGAAGTGAACTTCGACTTTGGACCTCTATCGGTGTGATGAAAGCCAAACGCTTCCCAGTAGCAAAAAAGTTAAAAAAAACACTTTAAAATGTGTTTGGCTTTTTGCACATTATACTTTATTATTTAAGCTAAGTTCGGCCGGAATAAGTTTCGCAATCTCATCCTCTCTCATATGAAAACTTTTCTCGTGAATCTTAGTAACTTTCATATATCCGTTTCTTAGTTCATATTAAGAAACACATGCCAGCGAAGGTCCACGTTGGCTTCTAAGTCTTAGCTTATTAAGCCGGAGCTTCTCAATTAAAAAATTACGTATGATTGCTAATGAGCTTATAAAGTCCGACCGGACTGTTCCATTTATTGTAATATATAGATTTGGAAATTCATTGAAAAACAGGTATTGGCAGCTAATATTCTTGAGCCTTAACTTTGTTTTGTTTGTTTTTTGCACTTATATTTATTAGCAATGTTTTTAGAACTGCAGAAAGTGTTTCCTATTTAGTTTATGGTTTGCACTTCAGCTCACCTCTGCTAATCACCATATTCCGCAATCTCATCCTCGCTTACATGATAACTTGTCTAATTATTCTTATTTGATTTCCTACATCCGTTTCCTAGTTCAAATTAAAAAACACACGTCAGCAAGCGGCAGATTAGTGCAACGAGCACCCTGGGGTCCTCGCGGGCTACTAAGTCCTACTAGCTAATTGAGTAAGGGCAGCTTAATAAGAATAATAAGTATGATTCAGTTACTTCTAAAAATCGAACGAACTGTTTCATTTGCTATAAATATTGACATAGATTTGAACTGCGATTAGGTGTAGCAAGTATTTGCATTAAAATTCTTAAGACTGACTGTGTTTTGTTTATAGTACAATATGCTTCGTTGCAATATTCTTAAAAATGATCGCGTTTTGTTTTTACTCGACCGGTGTATGTTTCGCAATTTCATCCTCGCTCCCATGAATCTTATGAGATTTCCTACATCCGTTTCCTAGTTCAAATTAAGAAACACACGCCAGCAAGCGGCAGATTAGCGCTGCGAGCACCCTGGGGTCCGCGCGGGCTTCTAAGTCGCGGCTAATTGGATGAGCCGGGGCGGCCCAATTAGCGTTGTGTTTCATTTTAATCGGGCGCCCTTATCAGTGCTCTGAGGTGCCTCCTCTATGCACTTAACTACTTTTGTGACGTGCAACTTTCATAACTATTGACTGTTTTTGTTTTTAAACAAACTTTTTTTTATTTCGCGCTCTCACTAATTTAGTACATGCGCCATGTTAATATTGCAATAAGAAAACCGTGGTGGCAAGGTTTTAGTTTAGATAGATAATATGTTTATTATAATAAAGTATGTTAATTTATTCAGGGTTATTTAACGATAGATCATTAGGAAAAACCGACTACAAAATAACTAATATCAACTTATTCTTACGAGTAAATAATCTTAACTTACATTATTATGCATAAAGCGTCAAACTTCTTATAATTTGACTCTAATAATAAGTCAGACTTTTTAAACCAAGCTGGATCCTTTCCAGCTTAAAGGAAAAATCTAAACATAATGATATTATAATTGTATTGTTTTCTTACAAATCTTTCTGCTCTATCCTTTTGATCGTTAACTTGGGTTTATTAGTGAAAGCTTTAATAAATAATACGGAAAGCATATTATAAATAGAAAATCTATATGTTTCTAGGAAATATTAGCATCACGCCAATTGTTCTACAAGTGATATTGAAGATGCTCAAATGATATCAAAATAGAGTTGTTTAGATAAAGAGCGGCTCAGAGTTGCCTCAAGACGCCGCGACGCCTCTAATGACGTCGAAGTCAGCGGGCCCGGCTCGCGTGCGCAATTCTTGTTATTTCTTTATTACAAAGGAGTGCCTCATTAATTTGGCAGCCCCTCAGGGTTGAGAGTCGCGAACCCTTGACCTCGTTGGAACCTGCGACTCCCGGCCGCCCTGAATTGAAGCAACGCACCTTGCTATACATAATTAACGATCCTCATTACTGCGTAACAAATATCATTCACCCCCTCACTACGCAACGGAAAGTACGAACTCAACTTGTCCAACAAAATACAAACGGCGCTCGTTCTCACAAACGGAATTCACATAAAAGTCGAACTTGGATCATTCCACACTCCAATATAATTCCTCGGAGCCGCGCCGCTGCAGCCCGAACAGTTTCTATTATCCTTAATGCGGCTGAAAGAGTTCTAAAACGGCTCAGATAGTAAAACTTGTTCTTGGGAAGTGTTCGCAGGTCATGCATAGCGTCGGACGGCGAAGTTCGACGGAATGTTGCCTTTTATTGCAGCAGAAATGGCGGGACAAACACGTGTAGGAGATGCAACGGCTCCGTCCCCAGCTAATTGAGACGTCTTGGCGCGCGGCGCGGAGACGCGGCAAACGCAGTTAATTTCGGAAAGGGACCGCATGTAAAGAGGCTAATGAACGCAGACCGCGAGCCGTGTCCGCGGACTCGTGCATTTTTAATGGCGCACGCTAGCACACTCACTATTAATATTTACCGAACACGTCAAGAGGGTGCACTTTACCTTTTAGTTAACTAGCGTCCGGCCGTTCATTAAATTTTCACGCGCGTCAGTTTCGGGCGAATTTTCCGCGGCGCTGGCCGGCCGGAGCGGCCGATAACGAGAGGCGCGCTCGTTACGCCCGCCGACAACCCGCCCAAATTTTATTAATAATAAACTGTAACTGAAACGTCGGCTTTGAAGTAAGAGAGCTCGAACGCTCGTTATCGGGAATTATGCAAATCCTTTGACGTTAACTTATTTCTTAAAGTTTACCTATTACCTACATTGTGACTTCTGAGATCCCGTAACGTTTGGTGTGTGGAACATTTTCATACAATGTACTTAAGTTACAAACGTTCAATCGTAGTTTCCGTAACGACTTTGAAGAAATGGTCCAAAATATCTTTACATTAAACTTAAATAAGCCAACTAAACATCAAATTCTATTATTATTGTTAGCCAAAAATCAAACTCTAATTTTATGACTTTATTAGATATGCAAACATATCACTTTGTTACTGCAAGCAAAATCAAAAGCCGAATCTTTCTCCACTTTCGTACACACAACTTCATAAAGTGTCACGATAAAAATATGAACATCCTCCGTCGGCATCTGTGTAAGCCCTTATGAAGTCATCAGCGTAATACCGAGCGCTGACGGGAGATAAACGTGTGTCGGCAGACGCGAATGATGATTAATGCGACGCGAGCGACGCGGCGGCGCGGGCGGCGAGCGGGCCGTGCGTGCCGCGCCCGCATGCATAAACAATGAGCGCGCGCGCACGCGACGCGACAAACGGCCGCGGCGCACGCGACGCCCGCCCTACCCCGCCCGCCCTAATTTATGGCCGCCCGCCCTACTATCACTCGCGTATCTCGTTGAGCGTTCGTCTACCCCAATTGTAGAGGTTAAGTTAGAGACGTAGCAGAAAAAAAATACTCACGTGTCGTGAATATATAATTTGTGACCTTGACCGATATTGTAGTACAAGTGGTATACTACATTGTTATTTTTATTTTTTCTCGTATAAACTATAACTTGAAGAGTTTGATGGCGCGGTGGCTTGCGCGTTCGAGGCGCGGCAGCTCGCGCGTTCGATTTACGGAGCTAACCAACTTTTAAAACGCCGAGCCGTTAAATCCCACCAAACCATCTCCCCATGTAGCCCAGCATTACGTAGCATTATTGTACTGTAAAATAATGAGATTGATATTATGTTAACACTTACACTTTACTTGTGTAAACACAAGATCAATCATAAGGTCCATTTGTCGGTATGTCAACGGAGGGCCGTCGACTCGCCCAAATATCGGAGTGTTTGCGTACGGCTCGACGTGCCCACTACCTACTATTAAATTATTTAGGCCCAGTCTTGCATTGTCTCGCGAAAGTCTACCCCAGAGGCCCGATCGCCGAACCGAATAGGGTTACCAACGTTAAAATTATTTTTAAATTTTAGATTAAAAAAATAGAGGTAGATAAACATTTTAACACTCGAGAAGCTTGATTGCGCAGTGGTTAACGGGCTACATACATACATACATCATCATCATCATCATCATCATCATCATCATCAGCTCTTTTTTTTTTATACATACATACATACATACATATTATTTAACCGCATGTTTTTTCAACAATCCGTTTTGTACTAATTTTCGCTAGTTTTATTTTTGTTTTTTGTTTTCTGTAACTAAGTGAAGTAAACAGTGCAAGTACGAGTAATTACCAAAGTAGAAGCCTCACGGGCTTCTTATTTTATTTTTCGAGTCGCCATTAGCCGTGCGTAGACAAGCCAACTCGGGTAGACAGCGTGGGACTATATCAGACTTGGAGCACTAGGGCATTAACTGGATTAAAATATTTAAAATGATTAAGGAGTCTATACTTTAAAAATGTGTTAAAACAATCAAATGTGAGAAAACTCTTTTGTTTGTTTGCAAGCTGCCCTTTATAATTAATAAAAATAACGCTAAATCAACTCCTAAATGTCATTTTGGGACTTCTTGGCGGGAAAGTGAAGAGTCATGTCTGCGGTTTTTCTTTTATTTTCTAAAATTTGTCTTATATCAAATATTAATGTAAAATAATGGTGGGTTATTAACCGTTAAGTGTTCGTGAGTGTGCATAAGTGTTGCCAAATTAAACAAAACAGTGCAACGTCACTTTTCAAATTCTTCAAGAAGTCCGCCCGAGTACTTACATCTTTACTGAGATACTCGAATCATTTCTCACTTCTCATTTCTATTATCATTCCTCATCATCATCATACAGGAAAGATATATTGTTTATTTATGTATTACTAAGAAAAATTACTTTGACACTGGCTAAATGTGCTAATCGCACGAAGCCATCAGCTAAAGAAAAAAAAAGTCATTTTGTGCATATAGCACAGTTATTAATTTAGTTTCTTTAATTTTCGAATGAATCATGTCGTTTCTATTACATATGTATATTATGAGTATTTTATTGTGACGTTTCGAACCAAGTTGCTAATTAAGTATGAGGCGACCAACAACCTCATTCTTCCTTTGACCACGTTGAATTAGGATAAAATAATCACTTAAGTAAAATAAACGCAATGAAATCCCTACAAAACGTTAACTTTAGAAAACAACGTCGTTTATTTTTGTTTAGTTTGTATCTATTGTCTGTAGCTGCGATCAATAGTCCTAAACTCCCGATAAGCACTTCAAAAATAGTCCATAAATTACACCACAAAAGAGATTTGTAGTCTAATTTCTCGGACTATTTTTATTATTTCACATGAGAATGTCCTTTCCAGTATATTTGACAAACTTAATTGATCTTTATGTTCGACATATAAGGCTTATAATAAGCTGTTGATACTAAAATACCTGTTTTACATTAATAAGATATTTAGGTGTTCATTTTTGTTTCAGAACCTCACTCAGGTACTATATTTATTTATAAATCGATTGATTGGTTGATATCTAGTAGAAACCTGGCGACGGACGTGGCGACCCTACCCCAGACCGCAGTATAAACAGTTAGCGTTGTTACAATCCAATAGAAATGTCCCGAATGTGCGAGTATCGTTCGCCAGGAGTCGTTTTGTATTGAATTAGAGCCGGATGCGTCCCATGTTTGCTCGCCTAGTTAATGGAATGCCGATAGCCCATTGTCCCGTTTTCTATTCAACGATATTATATCGAAGCCGATACCAGCCTTTCTCGGAAGGACCTGCTGCTTAATATTCCAAATTTGAGAATAATATGCTCTATTGTCTTTGAATTTCTTGGGTTGCATTTGAAAACTAAGTTCTGGGTTATTGCATTGATTAACGCAATAGTTTCGGAAGTTTGCGTAGATTGGTTGGTGTCTACAATTAACTATTGTTGAGTGTTATCGTTGAAAAGGGCTTGGGGAGGCCTATACCCAGCAGTGGACTAGAACAGGCTGATGATGAAGATGATGATAATAGTTGAAGAGGAGGTTTCTTAAATTATAGGTTAAAAGGCTAAAGAAAATAAATTCATTACTCTTTACTTTTTATATTAAGCTACAATTCAACGTTGAAAGTCATTAAGTCAACGGTTCTCAAGTCTACGGGGGGAAAACTTTTTTCTACTGCAATTTATATAGTTTTTACTTACGTAGACTCTATACAAATGTTGAATTATTATATACACCGCCAAACAATAAACTAAAAATGTAAGCTAACGTATTTGAAGTCTTCTTTTTCTTCAAGTTTAAAGCAACCCAACAACACTTGACTTATTCCGAAACGACGAATGTTAGGTCCAATCATTACCGCTGCAAGATCGTGTTTCGATCATTAGACCTGCACGCCGGCCGATCACTCGCTGACCCCATTGACCCCCGTGACCCGTGCAAATTGCAGCGCTGCCCACCGGCACAAAATAAGGAGACGGCAGAAAGTAAGCTTCGTACAAACGTGCTCGAGCAACGTATACATATATATAACCTCCCACGGATACGAAACCGTTTTAACCGCCTCTGTGGGCTAGTGGTTAAGACCACCGGCTTAGACCCAGAGGTCCCGGGTTCGATTCCAAGCGGGGGGTACATCTTTATGTTTCATCTGTATGTTTTATGCATAATTTTATAAAAATATTAACATTCAGATAACCTTCTCTATATAAACTATAAGTGTGCGAAATTTCATACTCCTCCGTCCGCGCAATTTTCGTTAAAACGGGTACAAAGTTTTTGCTTCACGTATCAATATATAGTCCAAAAAAATGGGTCAGGTATTACATCATTTTATAACTATAAAATAAATGTAGAAAATACTCATTAGAAGACATTTGACATTTCAAAATGACCTTTGATAGTCAAATGACACAATATGTCACATATAATAATAATATGTCATGTTCATTATATCGATTTTAAATTTACAAAATGGCGCGCGCTTGCACTACACTTGTGTTACACTGTTACACATACTTCCGTCCCATTTTACGAAATCACTCCTACAAATTGCTAATAGAAAGCGAGCGGAAAGATGTTACATATCAAATAAACCTCGCAACAGCTGCGCTCGGACTGTTACAAGCTGTTCCGTGAGAGGATGTATGCGTTGTTCAAGTGCGGTGTGTAGGTATAAAGCTTACTTTCTGGGTCTCCTTATTTCGTGCCACCGGATGAGCCTCCACTCAAACCAGTGCAGGCATTCACGCTATTTTGACATGGAATTTTACACCTGACTTACCTAAAGTCTGCAACAAGTGGCGACGATGCTATGATACTGACAAATTGCATAGATATTACTCTGAAAGCATTCTTTAATTGTAAGTGAGTTGCTGAACTTATTTCATTTGGCGGAGTAATAGCGTTTGTGTACAGACTTTGTTACTCTGCTTTGAAGGACTATTAAATTACTAAGAAAAGCCTTGTGTAACTTCATGGCAATAATCTCAAATTTAAAACTCTATTTTTAAATTACTTATACCAACATCCACCAGTGCGCTCTAATACCCGATATCAACAGCCGTAGGCATCCTTTGGGTCCTTTTATGTGCTTATACAATTAATTCCCCAAATTTTCATCGCCAACGCTCGCCGGGGGATAAAGGACGTCCCAAGTTTCAATAGCGTCCGTATTAGTTTGTAATGTAATTGTTTCTGTGGCGCGACAATGCCGCACCGCAATATGTAACCGCCACAAATATTATGCATGTTTAATTAACGCTATACCTAATTCATAATCCGACAGTGATAAATTGGACAGCTCCGTCCGCCGTAATTAGGTACGCAATTATCGCGGCCCGTTTGAATTCATTAATACCGAAAGTATACTCTAGGCGAACGTGATTTATTACGTGGCACTGTCTCGATCGTAATTAATATCGCGTTACACCTGCCCCGTATCTGTTACGTACTACGTGGAGTACGATTTTTAATCGCGCCACAGCGCGGCCGCCCGCCGCCGCGCCGGCCGCATGAAATAATTAATCAGCTATACGAAATCCTCATATTGTTCCCCCCGGTTCTATTATTAGGCAATAAGCGTGTTTTCCGCGGCCACCGAGCGGACGTAATTGGAAACCCTATACGGCTATTTAATTTACCTAGCCGCCTGAGCGAGCCACCTGGCTCGATGGCGAAACAATTACCGAGCGCCTAATTATATTTTAATCGCAACATGCCCCCCCGCCCGCGCGCGGCCACGTGGGCTCGAGGGTCCGGGGCTTGGGGGCTCGGGGGCTCGAGGGTCCGGGGGTGGGGGTCGCACCAGGACGCCAGTAATTCATTTGTGCGGCGGGACCAGCCCGTCGAGCCCGGCGCCGCGCCGCCGCCAGCGCTTGTTTATTCTCATAGGAGAGTTTAGGTCTCCTAAAGCAATACCGACGCTTAAACATATTAACCGAAGCGTTTATAAGGGTACTAGTGTGCAATGGCGTCAAGTTAATTAAGTTCCGCACGCTCAAAGACTTAAGGTTTGTACTCTAATAAATTTATGCATGAACACACAAGTTTAAAATTTGACTTTACATACAAATATTATGATGTTGGAAATATGTCGCGGGCGCTTGCAAGGAGTTGATCAAGTGCAATAAATATTAAAGTTACAATATCATTGTTACTACACTGGGTGTACGTGAACAGCTGTTGCAGTACAGCGAACTATGCCAATTGTGTTGAAGCCATTGTTCGCGGCATTAACTATGAAAACTATTACTGCAATGCAATACAAAACAGAGCACTGGATCGATTCGGTAATTTGCTCCTTAGGTTTTATGCATACATTTCCATTAATCTTTCGACTCACGTGTAAACGAGTGTGTAACGAGTAAAAATACCTGAACAAAAAATTATGTTGCAAGTTTGATATTTAATTTTAAAATGCCTTCCTTTTATATTAATTTACTATTATAAAATAATACGTTGGAAATAAAAGCGTTTATCTACTTCTTTTATATTTCCTTTTTATTTACCTACTAACCAAAAAGATTAGTAATAATTATACAATATACTTTGCCAATTACATAGCTGAATTAAACCAAATAAGTTGATGAGCTCTAATCTTATAACTCTAATCTGATAGGCAGCTTAACCTGCCTTTATAAATAGTATTGTAAATTAAATTTCTTTTTATAACAAATCGGACAATTATTTCATAATTACGTGACGGAGAATAAATGTATATATTATTTTTACATTAAGCAATTTTTATCAAGAACATTTTAATATTATTTAAGATCAGCGTAGGCGATATAAAAAACTTTTTATTACTACCATACAATCCATCCTCTCCAAGAACCAACATGATATAGGGAGCTGCTGAAAAAGCTACAGCAACATTAGTTCCCTCTAACAGAAAATAAAAAGCAGAGAGAGAGTAGATTCATCGTAAGGTACTTCCATAATTTTCTAGAAACTATGTCTTAACTGTTGCGAGAAAGTAGTGAGCAAAGCGGCAACGTCTGACATGTGATACGATTTACCACTAAACTGGTCTGCTCCTGCGCCCACTCCGCATTAGCGTGAAAGCCTCCGAGGCGGGGTCGTGGCTGCGCATTGCCCATTAGCGTGATTAGAGCTCGCCCCCACCCGCCAATTCTTTAGGCCTCTCATCTCATAATACTACATATTTCATTATTTATGTAAGCACTGTTTTTACTCAAATCTTCTCTCAAGGAGATTAAGCAAATTTTCCTTGAAACGCTTTGGTAGCAGAGTGGGAACGCGCTCGGCCCGATAGCTGGAGTTCCTGGGTTTAATTCCTAGGGCAAAATGTGTTTCGTATTTTTCGATGCATTAGCTGGCGTGGTGATTAAGCTAAAGTGATAATACCCATCAACTGTAGCAATGACTTGTTTGTAATGATAAAAGACTTTACCAACCAATGGAACAGTATAAATAACTAGCTGATCCGTCATTGAGTTAAATTAATATTATCAATGGTTTCCATGACAACAAAACAAACAAATCATTTTGTATTAGAAAATTAAATTGTCGTTTTTAGTATTTTATATATATTTTTTTTAATAAAGCCTATGTTACTCAGCGCTAATGTATCATTCTAATGGTGAAAGAATTTTTTAAATCGGCCCAGTAGTTTTTGAGTTTATTCGTTGCAAACATACATACATACATACAAAAATACAAAGGTTTCCTCTTTATAATATTAGTATATATAGCCACTTCCTTAAAAATGTATAATGACGATTCTTTTACATTGTTTCAGATGATGGCGTGCTCGTATCTCAGCGCTGCGGGTGTGGGCATGAAGGCATCCTCTACCAGTGCCGCTTGCTGGACGCCACCGTCTATGCCGAGCTGTCCGGTGCCTGGAATGGATGGGCCTTCTGTTCTGCCAAATCAAACCTACTTGCGGCCCCCACTAGGGTTGCATGGCTTAATGGCGCCGGCACCGAGTTTCACACTGCCGATGCCGTCTGGTCTGTCATTGGCACCGACAGCGAACACGCTGACACCGTGCGGCCTGAACGCGACACCTGGCCTCGTTCCGACACAATACGGCCTCATGTCCACGCCGCCCGGCCTCACGCCGACACAAACTGGCCTCAAGTTAACACCGACGGGCTTAATGCAGGAGCCGGCGCTGGATTTGACCACGACACCATCACTCAAGCCCGCGACAAAGTCCTCGCCCAGTGATGACGCTAATGCAAAGTGACAGTGCTGTGCCACAGACAATGAAAACAATATGCGATAGAAAAATTATTACTTCTCATATGTGTGCGCGTGCGGTCAGTAATAATTCTTCCGACGTCAATGAACTGTTAAATTATACCTTAGTACCTACTACATATTTAATTTCGGTTGTGAAAAATGGCAATTTCTGTAATACTTAATGCGCTATTTGTATATCACCATTACTGGTTCTTAAGTGTTGATCAGAATGAGACGTGTTAAACACAATGGTGTTTTTTCTCTACTGATAAAGTGATATTAAAGTGTGTGAAAAATAACATATCCTGAAAAACTGACGTAGGGAAATTATTTTCTCCTTTTTTAACCATTAAAGGTAATCAACTAAAGAGAACTGTGACAGCCATTGAACAAAAGAAAACGAAAGAACAATAATTTGTTAGGTACCTACGTTAGGAAATCTATATTCTTGTCGGGACATTATACTGGAATACCAGGCAATGTTTCTGTTAGAGTGGGCCTATTATGAAAGTCGAACTAACAAAGCAGTCGCTGCAACACGAACAACCTCAGTTATGTGCGACGAAGGCAGCCATCGAAGTCATCATTGCCAACTTCGAATTTCAGAATAGACCTCACATGTGGATGCATGTCGATTCTTGCCAGGAATCTTTTATGTATTATTCCTTTTACATCAACTGTGTTTCTTGCGCACTCATCTCTGTGATTTGCAATTTTGCTGTGTAAATAAATTTCTCGAATAAAATTTGTTATTTCGTATATAAACGACGTGCTGTTGACACTATGGCTCGTTATTATTGTTCGTTTAAACTGTAAATATTAGTATAAATACAATAGAATAAGTAGAAACATCTTGTACCTAAAAGTTTGGGCGCAAAACTTCGTAGCAATAATTTTGATGCCAACGTCTTTGAAGTATTACTAACGGTCTGTATATATCGATCTATGTTTTACCATCGATTTATTAAAGTTGTTCGAATCAAATTCTAAATGTACTTATGCAGTTGTATGTAAGTGATCTTAAACGCTAACATTCCTGTTCGTGTATAATAACGAAGTGTTAAGTAAGTGTAATGTCATTGTTACTTATTCCATAATACGTACTTATTAAATTATTAAATGCGAATCGTTCGATGTGCTCCAACGAATAGTAGTGTACAAATTAAAAGAAAAATGCTATAAAAATATCAATGTAGTTTTTCTAATGTTTCCATTTCTAAGTTATTCTGCGGATCACATTGACATTAGATCAATCTAAAGGTTGAGACTGACTGGAGCGTATTACAGTAACGTAACATGTTCGATGCGAGCATTCGCATGGTCAGTATAGTGAGCCGAGCCGCTCGCCGCGAGCTACGCCCTGTTATCGGTCAGTCATCCATTGATACGTCAATACGTATCAAGCTCGCCGCGAATGGTACACTACCGTTACGTGACGATGATCGCTCCGGTTAGTCGCCACCATAATGTTAGCGTTTAGCGAATCTTGCCATCTAAACATGTGTTTTAGTTTACTAAAAACTGCTCTATGGTTAATTCGTTAATGGCGAATGAAGCCCAATCACGTGGCAGTTTGTTAGAAGAAATGACAGTTATGTGGTGTTACCAATACACAAAGAAAGAAGATACATACCTAGAGTAAGAGAGCCGGCGGGAGGAGGAGAAAATAAAAATTTTGTAAATTATCTTATTAGTTTCACTCTAACACTACCCACTTTTCTGATATGACCAGAGTTCTTTAGATTTATTTACAATTCGATTACGTTAAAGAAAAGGAGGATATTAGTATAGGTCGCGCCAAACTTCTAGTCCCCTCTGAAGTTGGCGCGATTCGCGTCGCAGTAGTAAAAAATAGGCGTCAGTAGGGCGAAGGCGGGGACGAGCGGTAGGGCCTGACTGTACAGCTGCGCAACGAAGCAACTTCAGAGGGGACTAGAAGTTTGGCGCGACCTATACTTATGGCTTTGAAGCTGCGCCTTCTTGTGACAAACAAGGTTTAAATTTAGTCATACAATTTCTCAATTTCGTTAACGTGTTAAAATGGCAAATAAAACTCACACGCGCACGAGATTTTGTATGGCATTGATTAGTGTCTACTGGTGACAAACGTGGAACCTTAACATTATGCCATACAAATTTCTCGTTTTCGTTAACGTAATCGAGGAGAAATAAAATTCGAACTGCTGCAACTACAGCTGGAGGCTTAAGCTCTGAATGGTACACTACGGTTACGTGACGATGATCGCTCCGGTTATTCGCCACCATAATGTTAGCGTTTAGCGAATCTTGCCATCTAAACATGTGTTTTAGTTTACTAAAAACTGCTCTATGGTTAATTCGTTAATGACGAATGAAGCCCAATCACGTGGCAGTTTGTTAGAAGAAATGACAGTTATGTGGTGTTACCAATACACAAAGAAAGAAGATACATACCTAGAGTAAGAGAGCCGGCGGGAGGAGGAGAAAATAAAAATTTTGTAAATTATCTTATTAGTTTCACTCTAACACTACCCACTTTTCTGATATGACCAGAGTTCTTTAGATTTATTTACAATTCGATTACGTTAAAGAAAAGGAGGATATTAGTATAGGTCGCGCCAAACTTCTAGTCCCCTCTGAAGTTGGCGCGATTCGCGTCGCAGTAGTAAAAAATAGGCGTCAGTAGGGCGAAGGCGGGTCGAGCAGTAGGGCCTGACTGTACAGCTGCGCAACGAAGCAACTTCAGAGGGGACTAGAAGTTTGGCGCGACCTATAGGTCAAGCCATAGGTATACCTATGGCGTTGAAGCTGCGCCTTCTTGTGACAAACAAGGAGAGTTAAAATTTAGTCATACAATTTCTCATTTTCGTTAACGTGTTAAAATGGCAAATAATACTCACACGCGCACGAGAATTTGTATGGCTAGTATCTACTGGTGACAAACGTGGAGCCTTAACATTATGCCATACAAATTTCTCGTTTTCGTTAACGTAATTGAGGGGAAATAAAATTCGAACTGCTGCAGCTACAGCTGGAGGCTTAAGCTCTACATTTCTGCATATTTAATATGAGCTAGAGCGCGCGAATACCAGACACAATAGAATTTTAATTGTTATCGGTCACCTGGTGGTCGATCGACGCTCAAGGGGTTAAAGCAATTCAACTTTGTATTGCATGAGACGGTATTGTGGTAGCACCAGAAAGGAATGCCTTACAAATAAACAAAGAATAAGCTCCGAATAGTTATTCCATGTTTTGTTCCTGTCACGTAGACTCGTTGTTGTTGTGTTTCGTCTGGTGAGTGAATGTACCGGAGGCCCAACTCTCACCCCTCCCCCCTCCCAATTCCTAATTCCTCCTCAAGATCCAACTCCTTACTCAAGGCCTACAACACATTTGCGATTACTATGGTTGTGCGGGTGTCCATGGGCGGTGGCAATTACTTTCCATCAGGTGTCCCGCCTGCTCGTTCGCCTCCTTATAATATATTTAAAAAAAGTAATTTCAAATTAGAATAAAAGAGACAAAACACGGAATAACTATTCGGACCTTATTCTTTGTTTATTTGTAAGACGTTTAATGATACACAAACGATTTACAATAAAATCAAAAACAAAACACAAAACATTGAATAAATGACAAAGAACCATGGAGAGGACTCTCAGCATAATACCAGTGTTCGACACTTAACCCCAGCTGCCCAGTATTCAACACTAGTTTCGTCACCAAAAAATAATAAAGAGTTTCATTGCTTCAAACATGCTGGCTCGTAGGTTTGCACGCTGCACAAGTAATGTTAAAATTACTTTATTCAGAGCATATTGTACCTCTTTCTACACGTACAGTCTATTAGCTAGATACACTCAAAAATCTTACAGTTCCCTCCGTGTTCAATACAACAATGCGTTTAGGGTGATCTTGGGACTGCCTCGCTTTTGTAGCCCGTCAGGAATGTTCGACGAAATGCGAGTTAACTGCTTCGACAGCGATGCGAAGGCGATGCGTATCCCTGGTGCGCAGGGTGCGGGGCAGCACCAACAGCATCCTAAGCATGGTCGCCAGCAAGCTTGACTGCCGATACGGAAATCATTGCTGCGCCATTTCGTCTGGTATGGCGCAGTAATGAAGTGCGGTGTCTACCTCTACCTTATCAAAGATTGACGCCATAACCTCAATGTTAAGCATTGTTGTGTTCCGTCAGTAAGAGAGCCGATAGCCATTTCCTCATTGGTTGAGGATTCTGGGAGAAGTGCGCTCCCAACCTTGGCCATATCGTGACTTATCAGACTGATGAAGGCCAAGAGTTCTTGGCCTCTGATAATAAAAATATAAAATTAGGCAATAATGACGCCTACCAAAAACTTTAGATGTCCATTCCGTTAAAAATGGCATTAATGCATAAATTACAGTAAATAAAACAGAACGGTTGATCGTCAGCTTTAAAATTTTTTCAAGAAGTCCGCGTGAGGTCTTTGTAAAGTGCCACTTCGGTATTAGTGGGAATATTTCTTCATTTCTCCCATTCATCAATACACATCATAATTTATTACCATTAAATGACAATAAATAATAGAACACTGCATGACCTAAATCCTGTCTTCCATAATGAAAGATCAACATAAAAAACCTTTATTCAAAAAACACTGCAATAACATTAATTCATAAAACCTGATATCCACCGTAGTAAAATTTTACTAAAAAAAACTAATGCTCTTACCGCTGAGCTACGGAGACCTCGAGTTAAGGCTAGGTATTCCCGCAGAGGCCGCGCTATTGAGTTTTTTCAAACAATCTGAGACATAGAAAACAAGGTTTTAAATTCTGGAAAAAAAGTATGTATTAGTTAAGGATCTAATCTAGTGGAAGTCGCATTTAGTTACAAGATCCAATGAACTTCACTCGATTAAAAAAAATCCCAAAGTTACCCCTTTTTGCAATGTTTTTTCAATATGATGACTAAACTACTGATATTTTCCATTTATTTTTTGTACTCAATTGAAGACAATAATATTTCGCAGGGGAATTCGCAGAGTTTGACATGATAAAATGATTGTCTTATTTACTATGTTTAAATATCTACGAAATGCGCGAGTACGGCTGCTCGGCAGGCCCGATCAGTCGCGCTCGGGCGCTTACGGACGACGGACCTGTGTCAGTTTTTTCCGTGACTGCCAATCAATCCGTTTTTGTCGTAAAAAATTATATAATTATTGCAAGTTATTCATAATGGGCAATAAACAATAAACGCTTACAAAGATTCATGCATTCATGTCTAAAACTTATATTATGGTTATAATTCGATAGTATAAGAATATCAGTATGACTATGTACTGAAGATCGCATCGCTACGATTTTTGATAATTCATATTTTGTCTATATCGGTACCTCTGCCGGGTTGGATTTAGAAATAAGTCGCCTGAATCTGAGAAAACTGAATGCGTAGGGGGCTCAAGGAAGCTCGTCTAAGATCCCTAAAACAATTTCGGCTGCCGGAGTTACGTTTGAATATTTTTAATTAATTTTTAAAATTCGTATAAAATGTACTGTGAATGCGTGTAACTATTTTCGATGCTTCTTTAGTCAAAGTCAAAGTCATATATTTTTTATTCAAATAAACTAAAAACTAAACTTAAAATTTTTTTACCTACTACCCATTCTAATTGGTTCTATCAAATACAAGGGCAGCTTCACGTTACTGAAAGACGACTCTGTCTGCTAGAAATCTGGGCTGGAGAAAATGAACCTTTGCTTACAAAACGCATCGAAAGGGACGATAATTTCTGGAAAACGCAAATGGAGCCAAAGTTGGTCCAATTTTACATGAAATGTTTAATGCCGGAAATGAGGATCAATCACATAATAGCAAATCTGATTTTTACTATATACATCGTATGCGCAATCAACTACTAAGCATTTTATTCTTAAAATATTAAAATCCGTCAAGAAATGATGAAGTTATTAATGTTTTTCTGAACGGCTATTTTGAAACGCGCGCGCCTGCTTGCCACTCACGATGATGTCACAGTACATAGTCGTGCGGACTCGTGCGACCGTATGTACGGGTCAAATCGTGCAAGGAATATTTGGATCACTTCCCGAGGACCGATCGAGATGAAACTTGGTATATCTACGCAACTTCGATAGCAATTCAATAATATGGCATCATGGAACTGGTCTGATGATGCAGTCGGAAGGTGATCATAGGAACTGAGGTTATAGAGTTTTATTTAACTCATAAGAAATTCACATTTCACTTACTGAGCTAACTAGGAACTTTGCAATGAAACAAGGTAACCCCGCCGTATTTGTGCTTATTTTATTTGTCTTGATAAAAACTAACCTTGTGTGGTGCCCAAGATCTGATGATGAAACTGAAAGGAGGTCAGAGGAACTCCTAGACTGTAGGTACTTACATGTTAAAAAGTTAAAAGTAAAAAAAAATTTAAAACAAGCTTTTTATTAAATTCTAACCGCTTCTGTGGTCTAGTGGCTAAGCCACCGGTCTTACACCCAGAGGTCCCGGGTTCGATTCCTAGCGGGAGGTACATATTTGTGTACCTACTCGGTTTGGCTGATAGTAGGGCTTGTTAAGTCCGCCTGGATTTTAGTTTTTTAAATAAGTTCTAAGATGCTGTACTTTTTCGCAGACACATTAATAAGTAGGTACCTACTAAACTAAAGTAAAAAAAATAGTTTTTTTTGTTTTATATTTTGATATGTTTCATGTTTTGTGTTTGTGTTTTAAACGTTTTTTTATTTATTGATTTATCATCTGTGCGTGTTAGCTGAATATTTTGTAAGTAAATAAAAATAGTCCTCTCCGGGTCTATCTATGTGCAAAATTTCATCTAAATCTGTTCAGCCGGTTCCACGAGATTGAGTAACAAACAAATAATAAACATTTAACCGCCTCTGTGGTCTAGTGGCTAAGCCTCCGAACTTAGACCCAATGTCCCGAGTTCGATTCCTATCAGCGGCGCGTTCTTGATTTGTTTGGTGGTTGGGCTTGTTAAGTTCGCCTGGCTAGCTACCACCATCTTATCTAATACCGGCGCCATAATAAAAATGTTAAAAGCATTGTTGTATTCCGACTGTTAAGAAATCCTTTTGGGTCTTTTGGAACACAAAAAAACAATTTGTCCGGCGTAGCAACACTTGTATTTTCGCATCGTAGCACAATACAATATTTGTAAGACGACATTATCCATTTACGTGTATTTACTACGTAGGAGTCAACGCGCTGCAAGCAACTGTGGTTGAATGCGCGGGTAGATCCCCCACTATCCATTGCGTATATCCATTGATGGATATAATCTAGGATTGTTTGTCCCACTATATCCATTGCGACTTATCTCAATACAGGAACTGCATACTGGTCATGTTTTTATAATAGACTAGCTGACCCGGCGGACTTCGTACCGCTTTGACAGTTTCTATGACAACAATAAACAAATCGTATTTCTATTTATTTATTATTAAATATTCTTTTTTAGTAATAAATATAACTTATGTTACTCAAGGATAATGTAGCATTCTACTAGTGAAAGAATTTTTAAAATCGGTTCAGTAGTTTTTGAGTTTATTCGTAAAATACAGTCGCGGGCGGCAAGCGGCAACTGCCGAGCTAGTGCGAGCGTAGCTGATGACGTCTGCGTTTTTGAGAATGCTGCACGAAAATCGCTCTAACTTCGTCATTTTTGGTCCAATTTCAATAATTCTTTTTTGGTTAATTGGTTTTGATGTGACTGTAATTCTACATATTTAACTAAAATTCTCGTTGATCTTCATTGTAGATAGTAGACAAGCACGTGGAATGCCAATAAGAACGTTGTCCTAACAATTACGTTGTCCTTACCATATCAAAATAGTAACTCTACTTTTTCACTACTAAACAAAGTTTGATCATAAAAATGCACTTCTAAAGCAAAATAAAATTACCCTACTGCTTATTTCTATACTGTATCGGTGGCGAGCGGGCGGGCGGTGTCATGCGAGTTCACTACCGCTACGTCCGCGCGAAACGCGGCCGAGACATCGCTAAATGCCTACTTTGACAGGAATACCTAGCCTTAAGCAGTTAGAGCATTGTGGAACGCTATCCAAGGTTCGATTCTCACTCGAGCATCTTAAGACTAGTTGAATTTTTCTAGTAAAATAACTTTCTAGTAAAACGAGATATAGCATTGCTAATATAGCATTCATCTCACCTTACATGACGATGGTGTGAAGACGGATGTCGAAAGTCGTACTTCGGAACTGGCTGTTCTTTATCTTTAACTGTCGAAACAACATCGCTACTAACATGTAGTATGACAGCAAACTGAGACGTCATAAACTTGGAAAGCATAAAGCAAGCCGTACCAAAAACGCTATGGGAATCGAACCCAGGACCTCTAGTTCAACACCGGTAGTCTAACTACCAGACCACATACATACATACTCTCACGTCCTTCTCCCAAAAAGGGGTAGAAGAGCATAAAAATCACCAATTTTGAGTAAACTCGCCGTTAGTGACCTCAACGCTATATTTAGCATAATCAAAGTATGGCTTCGAGGATAATTGGATAACATCAGTGATAGGTTGCTAGCCTAATGTCTGAGCATCTTGGAACCAGACCACAAGAGATTAAAACCTTTTCGGGGTTAAAGTTACTCGCGTCCGTAGGTTTACCCTTGAGACCCTACACGTGACCCCTGGATGGTGCTAAATGAGTGACACTGTCTGAGTGGTAGACGAAATGGGCCGGCTCGCCCGGCATAAAATAACCCTCTCACAGAATATCGGCGTGAAACAATGGCACTCGTTGCTGTTGTGTTTCGTCTGGTGAGTGAAAGTAACGGAGGCCCACCTCTCACCCTTCCTCTCCCAATTCCTACTCCCTCCTCAAGATCCAACTCCTTCCTCAAGGCCGGCAACGCATCTGCGATTACTTTGGTTTTGCGGGTGTCCATGGGCGGCGGCGATTACTTTCCATCAAGTGACCCGCCTGCTCGTTTGCCTCCTTTTAACATAAAAAAAAAACAATAATTGCTCATAAGGTTGTGGCACCAGTGATTGACAGGAACCTAATGGACATTTTATTCCTCAAGTAATTTAAACACAGCACATCAAGAAGAAACGAGATGAACTAAATATTAAATACAAAAACTTTCTGTGGTTGCTAAGCCGAAATAGCAAATTGTCAGTGGACAACAAATTACTAGTATACAAGTCGATCCTGATACCTATATGGATGTAGGTACGGCCTTCAGCTCTGGGGTAGTGCGTGTAACTCCTCTATCATACGTATACAAAGAATGTAGAATATAATTCTCAGAACAATCAGTAAAGTCCGTGGTATGTGACTAATGCTGAGATCCACGAACACCTGGAAATGGTCATAGTGAGAGAAGAAATCACTAATATCAAGACTTTATACAGGAAACGGCTAGAAGCCCACCCAAATACCCTTGCACGACAGCTCACAATATCCAGCTATGTTAAACTCCTTAAAAGAAAAGACATTCTATAACGTAGAGAAATAAGAGTAGATGTTCTCGCTGGAGGACACGCTCTGAACGAGAGAAGCATGCAACACAATTCTGTTAAAAGTGAATGCACTGATTGCAGATGCAACGGGAAAAAAAGTAAATGTTCAAATATTATTCCACGAGCAGGATTTGAACCTGCACCCTTCTTACATTCCCGGTCAGGTGCTCTTCCAATTGAGCTATCGTGGTTCTAACCAGCCCGGCCTTATTCAACACTTTTTACTTTGAAAGCCAAAGGCGCCCATTCAATGTCAACAACTACCGTCACTAACATCCGACCATAATATCAGTTAAGAAGTAAGCAAGCTATTTATAAATGTTCAAAAATTTTTAACGCAAATTTTGTTGCGAACAATCATAAAAACACAAATGTCATGACCCGGAATGTCAGAAGGGTGCAGGTTCAAATCCTGCTCGGAAAAAAAGTAATTTAACATGGGGTCAGCAGCTGATTATAGTCTTACCAACAATTGAATACTGACCACCTGCTTCCCGTCTGTCATGCCATATTTCAATGACAAACCTATGCTATTTTTGGTGGCGAAAGTTGTGTCGAAGATTGGAGTAAATATTTATAAAATGTTTATAAAATACAGTAAAAAAATTAAACGCCCACCCGACCCAGCCAGGAATCGAACCTGGATCTTCCGCAATCCGGGCGGCTGCACTGCCCGCTATGCTACCGGGAAGACTTACGTAAGCGCTGAATTTTGTCACTGCTTTTTAGTTTTTGATTGCAATGGGCTTAAAGTGTTAAATACTGATACCATTACTAACTTTTTTTTGACAGTGGAAAACTCGTCGGCTGAGTACCACCGCACCCGGGGAGGCGCGGATGGTTCCTGCCCAGACCCGTAGGGTCTCGACAGGTATTCGGGAGGAGGAGGGGCCTATCCACTAAAAACCACTATACATCTCCTTCACGTGCCGCTAGGATGACCAGGATCACCTGTTTGGCAGTCAACAGTGTTCACCCTAGCGGACCTACACACCTACTACTTTTTTATCAACATTTTTTTTTAATATTTGTTTTACATATCGACGTACAAAATACGAGTCACTAACGAGCATGCAAGTTCAGCCATAGGACAGCCAGCACCGGCTATTGATTAGCCACCATCGCGCATCATTCATTCATCGGCCGCGCGTCACTCACATTTCTATTTTTCGCTATTTTCCCTCCGCTTTTTTTTCGTTCTCCTCTATTTTTCGCCGTTTTTCGCTAACGGCCGCCGTGCATATTTGATGGTGCGTCGGAAGGAAGCGCGCCTGCGTAATTGGCCGGCCCGCTAGTTAAATTCAACAAAACCTAATATGGGATTTTCGCCATCGCATCGAAAACAAACCGTTGGACCCGCTGTTAGTTTTGGCTTAAAAAATTGAAATTAGATTTAAAATGCAAAATAAAAGATTACTTTATTTAATAAAATGTTTAAATAATTATAACGCAAATTTTGTTGCGAAACAAATTACAAAAACACAGTGTTGAATAAGTTCTTCGGGCTGGTTAGAACCACGATAGCTCAATTGGAAGAGCACCTGACCCGGTATGTCAGAAGGGTGCAGGTTCAAATCCTGCTCGTGGAAATGTTTTCAACATTTGTGTTTTTGTAATAACTTTATTTTTTTATTTTTTGAGTTACTTTGTAGATTTTCCTCTGACTTTTGGTTAAAACCACTTAGTTAATCTAGTAGCAAGGTCCACTGGTCTTAAACCCAGAGGTCATTCTGAGGTCCTCCATGCTCCTGTATTTTTTCTTACAGTTCCATATTATCTCTTTCAGCAGCCGAAGTTGTCAGTGCATATGAATTCGTAAGTAAACGCAGTTTACAACGTGTTTATAAATTCTGACACCATAGTTCTGCTGTTTTGGAACGTCCACTGCTGTTCAAATTTTTTTTAGTTTCTATTTTGAAATCAGGCAAGTAAGCCATCATTGTAGACGTTTTAAAATACAAGTTCATGTTCAGCTTAATCTTCGTTCGTTAGTTCGACGATTGTTGACTCGTAATTAATAATTAAAACTTAAAAAATTAAAGTAAATTCTTAAGTAAATTCTTTAAGAATACTACCACTGCCTTTTCAGGAGAATCTATGAATATGCGAGATTGAAAAAAGATGTTTCCCCCGTGCCCAACGGACTGAATGAAATCGAAATATTTTTGAATACTAATTCGGCCATCTCGTCCACTTAGTTCGTCAGGGCACTGCCAAAAAAGGCTTCGAAAAGGCTTGTTTACATAATCGTTCAATTTGCAATGTTAAACAGCGACTGCCAGATGTTTTCTTGCTTTTTAATCCAAACTGAACAATGTACATAATTGTATTTTTCTGCGGAAACGCTTGGAACCGTGAATTATATTAAAAACAATGTCGCGTTGTTTTACTGCGCCGTTACAACTTTTTGGGAATATTTAATTTATTATTTTGCTGTTTTCCCTGTCTTTTTATCGGTATTGGTTTTGTAGCTTTTTGGTTGAGGTTTTAAAAGTTAAAATCTAGATTTTCTAGAAAGACAGATAGTTTAACACTTTATTGCGTACACTACTTATATACAAAAAACAAGTAACAGAAAATATAAACATAAAAGTAGTCAAATGCGGTATTATCGCTTAAAGCGTTCTCTTCCAGACAACCTTTAAGGCATAGGAGAGGGAGTTGTATTTTTCAAGGAGCAAAAGAAATCTAACATACTCAAAGACATAAATATAGTACTTTTTGGTATCTTTAATTTAAATTTAAAACATAATTCACCGTTTAGGTTAAGATTTATTTCAAGATTTGTTTTTTGTTATTGATGTTAAATAAACGATTAGAAATAATAAAACCATCAATCAAACCATGCAGGGAACCCTGGACCTCTGGCTCAAAGACCGGTGGTCTTACCATTAGACATTTTTTTGGACAACCAACAACTTTAGAGGCGGCAACTTAGGAGGATGCGATGATGTGTTACACACAGTCGTTGCATATTTCAGTTTAAAATAATCTTCTAGCATGCCCGCAATAGGAGATAGGTGGTATAAGAGGTACCTATTAATAAAAATCAACGTAGTTATTAACATTTAATTTATAGAAAACTAATACAATAAAGAGTGTTTGTTTGGTTAGTTGTGTAAAAGAGGTATTCTCTGAAACAACTGAACCGTTACTAAAACACTTTTAGTGATAGAAATCTACAATATCCCTGAGTTCCTTTTATATTGGAATAAGAATTCATTTATTTGGAAATATAGAAAGACTTTTGTGACAGACCGAATCGCAAGCGTAGCCTCGCTTTATTTTTGCATATACAATGCCTTTATTCATAACGAAAATAATTAAACACTTGAAGGAGCGAAAGCCTCAGGTGAGACTTGAACCCGCTTACAGCGTAGGAAACAAGCACTTGAAGTATGCGACAGGAAAACCAGTGTCTCGGTAATGCGAGAGGTCGTGATTCAAATCCCACCCGAGGCAGTTGCTTTTTTCGAAAGCTATGACTTTCCATTGTACACACCAATATTTTCGTAATTTAAACAAATAATTTTTTAAATCAAATGCAGTATTTTTTTTAGAATACATAGAGCATATAAAGTTGAAGTCAAATCTTTAATCTATATACTCATACACATAATGCTTTGTCCTGAGTGATTCATCATCGCCGAGCCGAAACCGCTGGAGCTAATTAGATGAAATTTGAACTGTAGGTTAATTGAGTGACTTAATTAGCCATTAGAAAGGATTTTGCGGAAATCATACCCTAAGGGGGTCCAATAGGAGGTGAAAGTTTGTATGAAAGTCCGTCTTCTCCAGTTTTGAAGTAAAATACATGAAAATTGGTATTTGGATTTTTAAAAAGAAATAAAGAATGACGTGTCTCAGGAATTTTGTTAATTTTCCTTTAAAGGAGTAATAAAGGGAAAAAGGTTTTTTTTGGGGAAAGTGTTATTTTTAAAGTATAAAAATTAATAATTTATCGATCTGTAGATTTTCAATAAAAATAAAGAAAGACGTGTTTTTGTATTTTTCAAAAAATCTCTCCTAGAGGGGTGAAATAAGGGTGGAAAGATTGTATGGAAATTTGTCATTCCTTAATTTCGGTATTTGGCTTGGTTAGAAATTATGAAGTGATGATCCCTTAGGTAGGGGATAACAATTTGTACAGGAGGTTTCAAAACGGACTAAAATTATTTATACAGAGTGATCTTTGTTAGGTTCTTTTGTGTTAGACACTTTTTATGCATGGATGGATTTTAATGATAAAAAATTAAAATCTTAATGTTGAAATGTCGTGACATGTTTAGTTGTCTAACCCTTTTTACTTGTACCCTTATGATATTTAATATTTTATTTATACCTATAATAAGTTATTTTATACCTATAATAAGTTTGGCTTTTATTACCCACGTGAATAAAGCCGCGAACACAAGCTAGTATTTAATAAGCCTTTACATGCATAATGTTATTGACGTCAAAATTTATTTAAAAATCCAAATAATATTAATATAAAATTTAGTTTCAACTAAACTACTGAACCTTCCACCAGCTCAAATTTAAGGAGAGCCTTTTACCAATAAGATCTGGCAAGAAACTCAAAAGGCTTTTTTTTCTCCATCTTTTCAACCAAGTTACAATAATCATTGCAACTGTAAAGAGAGGCATAATCCTGCTTCACCAGCTTCGCATCTAGACTCCGCGCATAGAGGAGAGGAGAGTAATAGTTTAGGGTCTGCTCAGTCTGTTCTATCTGATTAACATCATGGAGAGCAAAATTTTTTTTATACGATTTTAAAAAATAAAATATTTTTAATAATACTCTTTTAATCTGCAAATGAGGTCCACAACGAAAAGGCATACCATAAACAAACTTTATTTTTATTTCAGCGCGATGGTTAACAAAATCCAAACATTCTGCCTAATCATAATTTTTAACAAGTGATCGTGTCCCGCCCGCTGTGCCTTGTCGACCTGAGGGTCACTTCGCCGACCCACGGTGGACATAATAATCCTGCATTTTTATCTAATACAAATACGAGCGTACGACTCTCCTTGCATTGTGGTTTATTGTTGAATTGTACTTGTCTCGTCTTGTCTTGAACTCAATTATGTTATCTTAAGTAAGTATTTAATTTCCCTTAAAATAGTTTTTTTTTTTGAGGAGCTCGATGGCGCAGTTGTTAATGCGCCCGGTCTGCGAGTGCTGAGGTTAAGCAACTTTCGCAAAGGCCGGTCATCGGATGGGTGACCAAAAATGTATCATCTCGAGCTCCTCCGTGCTTCGGAAGGCACGTAAAGCCGTTGGTCCCGGCTGCATTAGCAGTCGTTAACAACCACCAATCCGCACTGGGCCCGCGTGGTGGTTTATGGCCCGTTCTCCCTATCCATCCATAGGGAAGGCTCGTGCCCCAGCAGTGGGGACATAAAAATGAGCTGATGATGAAAATAGTTTTATTAGCAGTTTTCAAATTCAAATCAAATTCAAATGTTTTTTTTCAGGACCCAATATCTTTTTAATGTTTAAAAATTGGACTTTATCCGATTGGAACTTTGCATAGGTATTTTTAAATCGCTTAAATTCAATTAAACAATTATATTTTTATATTTTCTATTAACTGTCAACATGAAAATCGGATTATTGATTTGAAAAAAAAATTTGAGCTTTCATAGCTCTAATTTTATGGGATAGTAGTGTTATGGGATACTAAATATGAAATGACTCTTAATTCAGTACACACGTACCTAATAACAATTTTAACAACATTGTTGTGTTTCGAAAGTTTATAATTAGATAGTCACAGGATAACGCTTTAAAATATATATACACTAGCGGCCGCTCGCAGTTTCCCGTTCCCGTGGGAATATCGAGATAAAAAGTATCCTATGTGCTAATCCAGGTTATAAACTATCTGTATGCCGAATTTCATCCAAATCCATCCATCCGTTGCAGCGTGAAGAAGCAACAAATATACACACATACACACTAACTTTCACATTTATAATATTAGTGTGATCACATTACATCATCATCACATGATTTAAATATATATTGCTTTCTAACATTAATTTGGACATGGAAATGGGTGACTTTGCGATCCACGGATTAAACAACATTCATTTTCTATTTTTCCATACATCAAACGTCCTATTCAACTATTCTGAACATAGTTCTTTGTGTCGGTGTAACATCCAATCCTGACGATTATACTTTTATTTGCAATAAAACTGCTGGTAAATAAATATCATGACCTAGCCGTATCTACGTTCATAGGCTTTCTCATCAATACATAATTCATTCATTCATTTTTTGTTCTATTTTAAACAAAGTTTTCAACGGGATTTAACGCAATTTACTGAGAGTCGGTTAAATACCAAAATAAGACTTAAATATAGAATGTAAAATAAGGGCATAATTAGTGTTGTGCCGCCCGATCCTCAAATACCACTCCACCCATTCACATGATACACTGAACGGGCACACTCGCTTAGACCCAAGACTTAGTACTCGTACGTAGGAGAAGGGTACGACGACCAGGTTCACACGCGCTCCATAGTCTTCATAGTCTCCATGTCTATACCTGGACGCTTCTGTCGGGTTTTTTTAATCGGTTTGGTACGTGGTAAGGCTTGTTTTAAGTTCATCTGGTTTTAAGTGTACCAACATCTTTATGTATAAAAAGAATATCTCTTTGATCCCCGGTCGGGTCAATTTAGAAATTATTGTTTTTCTAAATTGTCTCGAGTCTGGGTGTTTTCTATGTATAATAAGTAGTAAGTATTTTAAGTATGTTTATCCGTTGTCTAGTAACCGTTTAACGAGTTTCATAACGAAGCTTGTTATGCGCTAGATAATTGGTGTGAGTGTAGAAAAAAATTTATTATATATAAATCTTCTGTGCGTGTGCATGTTATTGAACTCCTTCTAAACGGCTGGACCGATTTGGATGAAATTTTCTGAGTGTGTTCAAGTGGATTCGAAAAAGGTTTAGATTTACAATGGGACCCGGAAGGTAGCGCTGCTATAGGGGTCCATCATGGGATACAGGTGTTCTTAAACGGACGAATGATTTGTTTGTTTTGTTGTCATGGAAACTGTCAAAGCGGTACGAAGTCCGCCGGCCAGCTAGTCTCATTTAAATATGTCGCAATAACAATAATGTTAATAGCATTTTGGTGTTCCGACAGTCATGGACGAGATAGCGGGTATCCGGTATCCTAGTAGTATACCAGATACCCGCTTACATCTTACATCTGGTACCGTATACGCTTATAACTGGTAAGAATAACAAAAGGCTGTCAAATATAAAATAAAATGACCACTTCTACTTTCATGAAAAATAATATGAAAACAGTCAGACAGTCCCACTGCGCTACAGGTGAATGGCGAAGCTACGAAAAGATTTCGCGTACGTTGTTTCTTTAAGGTTCGGCTTATTACGATACAGTTAGTAATGTTAGCATACATCATTATGCGTGTTCGTTGTCCAGCCAGCCATGGGGTAACGTGGAACACGGGAACAGGAGCGGCGGGAGGGCAGCTTGCGTTCTGTGTACCGGTGCGCGTTTTATTCGCGATACCATCATGTTACCGAAAACGAGAGTTTTTATGGCAAAACTGCAACTCACAAAATACTGTATGACATTGTGGTTTTTTATTTTTTGTGTTTATTTGTAATGGAAAGTGTCCTGCTATGATAGGGCATTTTCCAATATTTTTGACGCTGTAGGAAGAAAAGAGCTGGACACTTGCTGTATTTTTGCTGGTTCTACTCAAGAATTCCCGCCAAGAGTAGACTTACGAACCGATGGTATAGTGACATTCACAAGAGCTACTTGTAGCCTTAACTGAATAAATAATTTTGAATATGAATTGGAATTTGACTTTTAATTCTGAGTATTTAGACTTTTGAGGCAAAGGCAAGACTAGAAGGCTGAGAGCTACCTTTGCCTACCTCTGCCTCTGTAGGCTAATAAACCTGGCAATCCATCCAAAGAGAAAAGGTAAGTGTTGCCTCCATTTTTGTGATCGCACAGCTACTGTGCCGAAGTATCAGATACTGACAAGTAATAAACAAGATAAGAATCCCGTTAATAATATTACTATAATGCAAGTGACCATGTTAGTTTCATCATCATCACCATCATCATCATCATCATCATCAATGATGATACACGTCCACTGCTAGACATAGGCTCTCCAAATGCACGCCACTGAGCACGATCCATTAAATATATTTTTTTATATACGTACATTATTTGCAGTGATCGGAATAGGTAGAGCTATTTTGGTTCATTGACCGCAAACGTATATGTTAATATGGATATACCCCGGGATTTCGACTACAATACCGGGATTTTTAAAATAAAAAATAAATGAATGAAGGTAACAGAAAAATGTAATAGATCATGTAACGAATTCCACTGGTGATTGTTTCGGAAATGCCGCGTACTTCACTGTATTTTCATCCTCATTGTAAGCATCGCGCGATGTGTGGCTTCGTAAGAATTGTCAAACTTTTAGTTAAGTAACTTCCAACTCAAATGAAATCCCGGGATTAATTTTGAAACTGCGGGACGTAGGGCATGTCCATATTATTACATCGTATAATATTTCGTATAAAAGTACCAAAAATAGCTCTACCTATTCCGATATCTGATTATTTGAGATTCAACAAGTAAAACATTACGAATATTTGTCAAGTTAAATTACAAATACGTTACATGTCTTATCTACGGTGTCCGCGATTGTACCCGTTCCCCATTCCGGCCCTGCAATGCACGGACGGAACTCTGACATCAAGAAAATTCTCTACCTACTAACAACTTCCTATTTCGAGGAATACTAATGACGGCGAATTCTCCTGTGGTGTTTTCTTTATGTAAATCATATCTACACAAGCCAACGGGAGCGCGATTAAATTCCATGTGCTATTCAAATTATTTGGACTTTAAGAATAACTACGACTGAATAGTGAAAGGGGGACTTGAACCGCTGGCTGGGAACTTTTGAATAACCCCCGCTTATTGGGTTATCAAACTCGCTAGCCGTTCTACTCGTACGTAAGTAGGTATAGCTACTTTTTTTCCTTTAGTTGATGGCTTCGTGCGATTAGCACATTTAGCCAGTGTCAAAGTAATTTTTCTTACAAGTAATACATAAATAAACAATATTTTCTTCCTCTAAAATGATGATGAATGATAATAGAAATGAGAAGTGAGAAATGATATACCCCCCAAACCCTCGAGTATCTCAGTAAAGATGTGGGGCTTTACTAAGTCCTCGGGTGGACTTCTTGAGATAATGTTTAGAAAAAAAAACAAATAAAATGTTCCAATAATTTTTAACGCAATTTGTGTTGCGAACAAATTACAAAAACACAAATGTTGAAAAAATTTCCACGAGCAGGATTTGAACCTGCACCCTTCTGACATACCGGGTCAGGTGCTCTTCCAATTACGCTATCGTGGTTCTAACCAGCCCGCCGAAATTATTCAACACTATTTACTTTTTACTTCGAATCTATAGCTAACTAACTAGCTAACTTTGAGGAATATCCTTCTTTAATATTGTTTATTGCACATAAAATATAGATACAAAATTTAAAAAAAAATCAAAATCATTTGTTCAGTTTAGGCTACAAAAATTTGCTGATGAATGTCACTAAGAATGCCTACGGTTCGTAAGTCTACACAGGGTTATCGTCATCATGATGTTACGAAATCAAATATAGATATTTCGAACCTAAAATAAGCAGCGCCCTTGTATGTACTACATTGTTAAAGATCGCGCCAAACTTCTAGTCCCCTCTGAAGTTGCTTCGCGCAGCTGTACAGTCAGGCCCTACCGCTCGTCCCCACCTTCGTCCTACTGACGCCTATTTTTTACTACTGCGACGCGAATCGCGCCAACTTCAGAGGGGACTGGAAGTTTGGCGCGATCTGGTAGAACTTATTTTGTAACCCTTTTTTGTGTCTACTGGATGGTACTGGTGTGTACACTGCCTTCACATCATACAACCACAAGCTGTCGACTTTGAACATTATGTCTATGTTAGGTTGAACATTTATTGAAGAAATTCAACAGTTTTGGGCACATATACATGTGAAATAAAATAAATAAATCCAAACTAAAGTTATTATTTTAATTGGCGAGATAATAACGAACTCACTTAATGAGATATAACCTAATTAGTACACAACTTTCAGAGTATAATTGAAGATTCTCTCTGCGGGAACTCTCCGCAGATTGGGAAACCTCAAGTGGAGCCGGCATAGATTTTCAGACCTAATTAATTAACACTTTAATTGGCGCACCGAACCCTAGGCACACGCAGGCTGTAACACTGAAACCAATCGAGTTTTAATGAAGTCCAACACTAATCCCCTTATTCATGAAAAATATTTAAGCATTATTTAGTTAAATATTGTTTTGTCAACGTCACACAAACGTCATTTTGAATTTGAGAAAAAGAGACAAAACAATGATTAACTAAATTATGCTTAAATAGTTTTTATGAATATGTTTATATATTTTTTTTTAATTTTTATGTTTTTTTTATGTTTTTTTTAATTTTTTTTTACTCATAAACCGAACGCACCATTAGCCGCAATCCAGCCATTATTCGACCACGTAAAACGTAACATATGCAGCCTGCACGTCAACCTACCCAAAACTGTCACATTTCTTCAATAAATGTTTAACCATGACATCATACTAGCTTTTGTTCGCGGCTTTGCTCACATGGGCTACACGACCTGTAATTGTTTTTAATAAAAGCAAAACTTATTTAAAGTAAAAGTGTCTATATGGATAATCCTGAAACACTTCATAATTTCTAACCAAGCCAAATACCGAAAGATTTAACTTTTATAATGACAGATTTCCATACAAACTTTCCCTATTTCACCTTTTTAGGGGAGGTTTTTCCAAAAATGCTAAAACACGTAATTATTTATTTTTATTGAAAAATCTAAAGATTGATTAAATTATACATTTTTATACTTCTTACTTTAAAAATATCGATTTGTCCAAAAAAAACTTTCTTCCCCTTTTGACTCCTTACAAGGAAAATAAACAAAATTCCTGAGACACGTCATTCTTTATTTTTTTTCAAAAAGCCAAATACCAATTTTCATGTATTTTACTTAAAAACTGACAGACTTTCATACAAACTTTCACCCCCTATTTGACCCCCTTAGGGTGTGATTTCCGTAAAATCTTTTCTTAGTGGCTGGTTACGTCACTCAATTAACCTACAGTCCAAATTTCATCTAAGTAGCTTCAGCGGTTTAGACTCGGCGATGATGAATCAGTCAGGACAAGTCATTATATGTATATAGATAAGTACACAAAGTTCAAATTCTATTGACGAAATTTGACAGCTTGTAGTAATCTGATGTGTAGGCGTGAGTACATACATACATACTCTCACATCCCAAAAAATTGTAGACAGAGCATCAAAACCACCAATTTTGATTGGCTTGTGTTTAAACGCCTACCAAAAATGTATCAATTCTACTACCAATAAAATTCGAAACGCTTACCAAAACGGATAAATGCTCACCAAATTGTGTTTCCTAAAATATTATAAAAAGGATACCATTTATATTTTTATTAAATGCCTTAAAAATATATGAATACCTTTTAACTGCATTGCAGACCAAATATGTTATTTTATCACCAAATAGATAACACCAATATTTTATGCCTCGAGTTTCAATTTGAAAATTTTTGCTTTCTGTTGTCTAATAAAAAAAATAACCTCGAATTTCTAACCTATCACGTGACCTACAGGAGCTGCCCTATCCTCAATCATTTGAATAATAGTGTAAAAATTTGGTGAGCATTTATCCATTTTGGGAAGCAAAAATAATATTTGTACAGACATTTAATTTATTTGGTACTTAGGCTTAGGGTCTATAAAATATTTCTGGTGAGCGTTTAAATTATACCCATTTTGATTGATTTTAGTAACCTCGACGCCACGTTTAGCATAATCAAAGTAAGGCTACGAGGTGGAATAGATAACATTAGTGATAGGTTAGCCGATTGCCTGATGTCCGAGCTTGGAACCGTTGTCCCTTTGTCGGCTATTAAGACATGCACGGGAAGTTAGGCAACTGATACATTCTTTCCACTTCCCAGACAAGAACAATATGAAAAAACTTAACTTAATATCGTAAAATCCGTTAAGCAACCGCTGACTCCCAAAATCAGCCCGGTAATATATTACCACCATTACTAAATTATTCCAAGCGTCTAGATTAATCTAGTACTCGGGCCGCAGTCCGACGCGGCCGCTCTTACATTATTACAGCATTCATTAGAGTTCGCTAATTACTCCTTGCTTTAATGAATAAGCTCTAATGAACCACTTTCTGTTAATTAAAGGCGGCGAGGGGTGGGGGCGCCGCGGGCAGGCGGGGCGGAACTTTTCTCCTGACTCTGATTGCAAATGTGAATTTGTGTAAGTCCAAGTAGAAAGAGTGTTTCTAGCTGAAAAGGAGTAATGAGGCGGTCGAGTGAGGCCGAATTAGTTGCAACTGCGCCCCTGTATGTGTTACTTTGCATCGGCTAAGTTGCGTGGTGGCCGGCACGGTCTTATTTTTTATTTGTATGCTTGTCATGATTACTTTGTTGCTGCCTTTTTTTAAAATTGTATTTAAGTCAAAGCGTCTTTTAAATGCAATCTGAGATGACAGATGAAAATATTTTCTAATACTTTTATAAACTAAGTTAAATATATCAAATATCATGCATCTGCTCAATAAATACTCAATAGTAGAGTATTGAGTATTTATTGCATTATAAAAAAAGCGTCTCCGTAATTATAGGTAACTATTGATTATATAATGGCCGCCATTATTGTTAAGTATTTTCATGAAAATAAAGGGTATTCACTCGCGTTTATATTTTGAGCCGACTTCGAAAAAGAAGGAGGTTCTCAATTCGTCTGTATATACTTGGTATACTTATTATCTCTATTTATTTATTTTCGCGATTTGGATTCTTTTTCGATCGAAAGAGTTTTCTCCCGAGATGGTCCCATTAAAATTTTAATGCAGTTAAAATTTCTTTTTGTGACCCTGCACAGAAACCTTGTACATGGTTCAAAACGTTACGATACTTAGGTATGTGTAAAAAACGCGAGTAGAACTGAATTACAAAATGAAATCACTGAACATAAATGCCGGCCATTATAGGATTGGTGTTAAAATTGCGGAGCTCCAACTTTAATAATCCTATTACACATTACAGTAATACGTGAATTTTTCTATTTTGTACTGATTAGTTTAAATTGATGATACTTAACTAAAAACAACATGAGTAATAACAATTTCTTTGCAAGAATAAGGCAGGTGTCCCACCGCCGGCGATGAGCGAGTAGCGAGTAGAGCTAGAAACTAGAAGCGAGTTGGCGAGCAGCTACAAGCGAGTTGTAGTTCAGATAGTTTTGTTGCTGGGCTATATGCGAGTGTTCTTGTGCGATGGGCGATTACTCGCACTACTCGCTCGGGGGCGGCTAGTCCTGTAGACATGAGCAAAGTTGTTATTTTTCAACCACCGTGACTGTCGTTCCAGTTACACAAGAAAAATCATCGTGACTTTGTCACGTCGGTCGATCACGTCGATATCGTACATTTAAGAAACACAGTTCCGGTATATTTAAGAAAAACGTAGGTACATCTCGTTATTATTATATGTTACGTATTATTATTATATTGTACTTACAGTTGATCATAATTTCCTTTTATATATTTTAAAGACTATGCGGCGTGTTTATTATTTTGATCAACTATTTACAATTTAAATATTTTATTTTGTAACTAACATACATCATCGTCGTGTCTGAACTAGACCAACAATGGTGGGACAGCTGCCTGCCTAAGGCCTTCTTGAAGCGTCGATAGCTGAACAGAGAGATGTAAGGGTTGAATGCGAAAAAATATCCCTAGGTATAGCTAGCTCTCTTTGTCTGACATGCAACCATTCCTGAAACAAGCATATTTACCTTCTACGATGGGCTAACAAATGCTGTTTGTTCCAAAATAAAAAAAAATATTTAAAGTAACTTTTAAAATGATATTTTCTGAAAGCTTTAAAATGAAAGAAATGAAAAATGATAATAGTTATGTAAGTAAGTATTGTTTGTAAAAAAAATTCAACTCCGGTGGGTGCTACCTACTAGATTTAAAAGTAAGATAGTAATAATAATAAGTAGATTCTTTATTTATTTATTCACTCCTAAAAATGGATATTATACATAGGTGTAGAAATTAAAATACAATAATGTGCTAAGATTTCTTTTATTCGTATAAAAAAATATTAGAGCAGTCTTTATAATACCGTTATTTACATTATATATCGTTAACAATCTCATTATATTTTGTAAATAATCCGTTAAATTATTTAATTTTGTAGGCTTTAATATGTGTTTCGATCGGAAACTATTTAATTAATGTACAATAAATAGCCTTTAGCGGTATTTTTGCACAAAACTAATCGCAGTCCAACACAATTCTAAATTACAAAATGGCCCGTTGAAATGACCAATATCAAACAATTTTCTCCATTATGCAGCGTTTAACACAAATTATGCTATCATAATCGTCCAATTAGCTCTTGATCAACAAACAAACAGGAATCTGATGAAACAATTAACGCATTTGAATAAGACTCTTGCCAATTATTGATGTGGAGCGGGTTATGAAAATATTTCCACAATGTAAGGTGCATATGCAATGAGCGTGAAAATTGAAGGATCAGGATTGAGACACCGCCGGGATTTGGCGCTAGTATATAAGCGTTCGACGTAGTGTTGTACACACAGCTGGAATAGCTTTAGACGTCCACCGCACGTACCTACTTCAACCAATCACCATGTTCCAATTTCTGGCGGTAAGACAATTTGATATTAAAAGTATATTTACAGTGCCTTACAAATAAACAGAGAAAAAATCTCGAAAATTAATTCCGTGTTTTGTCTCTTTTACTCTAGTTTGAAGTAAAGTTTACATGACGGGAACAAAACACGGAATAACTATTCGCAGCATATTCTTTGTTTATTTGTAAAAACCATAAAGTTTTAGCACAGTACCTACCTATAAAGAACACTATGCTGTGCTATGTTATGCGGTAGGTAGATTATACACTGTTATTATTATTTTATTTATTTTTTAGCAAAATTTTAAGGGTATAAAATTATTAGCTCATCCATACACAGTGTGTAAAATTATAAAATTTAATTAAAAAATGTATAAAAAAATGTTTTTCACGACGTCAGCGTTGGTCCCATTGTAAAAGTTTTGCAAAATGATGGGCAGAGACTGCCCTTATAATTTTCCTAGTCGATAAATAATAACGGTGTGTACAGTAGCATGTCGAGATTTATTGCTATTTAGGATGAGTTAAATTTAATTACCGTCAAAGTGGCAAGTTTCTTTAGGACGTCACTAGGTGGCGTTGTCGTTATTTAGATCCCATACAAATGCAGTCAACTTTAATTCGGTCGAAAAGTGAATAAAACTCGCATAGGAACCATGCGTAGTCTACCACGGATCCTCGAATTAAAGAGGAAACACAGTATTACAGAATTGTTCCAGACCCACCCTGGTTAACTTGGAGTTTACCACGGGATATCGATATTCATTTCGCCGTTTAACACGAGGTCGACAAAACATTTGGCCTTTCTTATACTGATCGAACAAACAACTGACCAAAATATATTTTGTCGATATAACAGTTGACATTTCTATTTATTGATCGAATGAATGTTTGGTCGAATCGTCGAATGGTCTAATGAACGTTTGGTCGAGTCGACGTTTGGTTGAATGGACGTTTGGTAGAAAGAACTGTAAGCTTTTCTATCGCTTGTCGATAATGCTCTAAGCTTGTCGAACAGATCTAAGACCTCTCGATTTTGATGGGATTGAAAATATTGTGTTTACTTAATAATTATATCATAGTGCCATACTTCCTTAATGGAGTTTATATGTGTGCTTAGTGCGAATTTTATTTAACATTTCATCACATTATCGAAGACGAGAATTTGTATAGTTCTGGCTTTGTGTTTTATGTTGACGGTGGTGGTGTTCTGGTAGTGGGAATCAAATAAATACTACGAAGTGATGCGCACTTCTTCGAAATCGTTGCCACTTAAGACTTAAAGCCATATAAAAACCACATTAAAATCTGCCACAAACTGTTAAATTAATTAATTTAAATATTCAGGGTTCATTTAAAATGGGAACCTTGGCGCTTTGGACAATCACTGACTGTGCAATTATGGGTATGTTCCGATATGCACTGCGAGCTCTGTAAGGTGTAACGTCAATTTAGTATACTGCGAAGCCGTTCCTTTATAGTTAGCTATACTGGTTACTGTTTAAAACGGAACGCAGTCAAATATTTATACTGTCATCCATGCTGTCATCTATGTCATCATTTCTGGACGTTGTTGATCACGTGATCAAAGCACTGAGAGCACCTTACCTCGAAAATGCCAGTGCTTACAGTACAAAAATGGCGACGATTTATGACGTCATATATTTCCCTAGGATACTGCGGCAGTATACTGTCAGTCCATAACGGAACAAATTTCTCACCAGTAAGAGCACTGGACAGTGCTCGCAGTGTATATCGGAACATACCCTGAGTCACTCACTACACTAGGTTCTACGAGAGTGCTAGAAATATTGTTAAATTATTTTAAAATATCGTGTGTGTACGCGTGAGATTGGGATTTTACTTTATATCTGCTATGAAACTATAATTAGAAGTTTTTTTAATTGGTTTCTGTGTATCGTTTTTATAGATCGCCTGTTTGGTGGCAGTGGCAGCGGTCACTCCATCCCTTGGCTATGGCGTCGACAGTTATGTAAGTATTCACAAAAATCTGGGGGCACGGCAGTGCCTCGCCAAGTCGAGCAAAAAAGCGGCACGGCCGTACCATCCTTTTCTCGAAACAGTTCGGGCCATTTTCGACCCCCTATAACTTCGTTGTGGATAAAACTAGAAGCCTGAATTTTCGGTAACCAAGCAGGCATTGTATAAACACGGTATATTTCTAATTTCATTCAATTAGAACCAGTAGTTTAAGAACTAGTCAAAGTTTCTTAATTTTGTCACTGACTGACTGACCGATATCATCAAAACTATAAGGCACTTCTGGCATTCACAGAAGCTTCAAATTTAGAATACAATGAGTGTTTAGTGTATAAATCAAGGAAAAACTAAAATATTTTGCAATTTCGGTTCAGTTTTCTAGATGTATAGGATTACAAAGTTACATTTGCAGTTAATGAATCAGTGTACCTGTATGTATAATATAATGGAATAATAGGTGTAAATAGGTACCTAGATGGTACCGGAAAGGAAAATAGTTGGACTATCTACAATAAGAAATAAGATACCATTAAAAACAAACTAGTAAAAAACGAAGTCTCGCAACTCAGTTCTTCTACCGTAAAAAGTTGTGAGATCCATGTAATACCAAGTTTTACCATCTTTTAAGAGTAATCCAAAGTGGCGTGTCCCATAGAAAATTTAATTTTAATTTTTCTTATTTGTTCTTTTAAAATTTCCAAGCTAACAAAATAAAATAAAAAATATTCAAATCGGTTTAGCAGTTTTTGAGTTTTAGCAAGACAGCAATTGATTTTTATTTATATAGATTAAGATAACCTGAAATACGTACGCACGGTCGTACGTAAGGTGGCCCGCTAATTATACCTACGGGCGCGGGACGGGTACTATTAAAAAAACTATATATTTGTCAGACTGTTTGCTGGTATCGTTGAATCGAATCAAATGAAAATAAAATGTGGCTCAAATTGTATACCTTGAATATGTGTTGTATTAAATTAGTCTTATGATACTGCTCGACGATTCGTTCGATTAGTTCGATTTACACTTGGTTGTTTACACCTTGTCTATAGACCAAATATTTTTAATACATTTTCAACCTTATAAGCATTAACTTCCATGTTTATTGAGGAAATTTAACAATTTGTGACAGAAAAAAAATTTTTTTTTCAACATTTGTGTTTTTGTATTTTTTATTAAAATTATTTAAACATTTTTAATTTGTAGTAGGTTGATGTGTAGGCGTGTGTACTGAAAAACGTTCTTTTACAACTATTGCAGTTAAAGTTTAAAGTTTCCTTAACACCATCGCAGTTATAGTATAACAATTGCAGTTATAAACGTTTAATTACAACCATTGCAGTCACAGTATAACGTATAACATTTCCTTACAACCATTGCAGTCTGTACCCCGCTACGGCTTCAACTACGCAGTGAGCGATCCGTACACTGGCGACAACAAGGCGCAGACGGAGCAGCGAGACGGCGGCTACGTCAAGGGGTCGTACTCGCTGGCCGAACCCGACGGCACCATCCGCGTCGTCGACTACACCGCCGACCCTGTCACGGGCTTCAACGCCGTCGTCAAGCGACTAGGGGCCGCAGTTCACCCACAAGTCATCTCACCAGTCATCACAAAGCAGGTCGTAGCACCTATAGCTCCAATAGCCGCCCCTATACTCGCGCCGGCTAGCGTTGTCGGCATAAACGGATTAGGCGGGTGGAATAGCGGTTGGAATGGCGGTTTGGGAGGTTGGAATGGCGGTTTGGGAGGTTGGAATGGCGGTTTGGGCGGATGGAATGGTGGTTGGAATGGCGGTTGGAATGGATTAGGAGGGTGGGGTCTCGGCAGTCGCGGCTGGGGCGGTCACTAATCTCCTGATACCAAAACGTTAGCCATTACCGACGTCCACATGTTTCATTGATTCCAGTGTTCATTTGTGAAAACATGCCCTTGCATCACAAGAAAAAATAAATCATTTTGTTAACATTTGCATAGTTTTATTTAATAAAATAGAATAGGAAACATTGATTGTTCCTCACACCCCGACAATAACAAACCACCAAATAAGTAATAACATAGACTAAGCAATTAAAACAATGAAAAAAAACGTTATCTTTATAACATTGACTTTGAACATATGTTAAAATATTTTGGATCAACGTTTACACTTCCAGAATGGTGTGGTAAAATTTAAAAAATCTAGACCTTGTGTGTTGTTTGTTACTAAGACATAATTAGTAACTTTAATTTGTTTAATTTTCATCATTAAATATTTATATTAGTGTAGTATCATGCAGGTCAGGCGCGCATAAGCTAGCAGCAGTGATCATTAATGTATGTACACAGAGGTACTAACCCATAGAGCTGTGATTGTTTATTTTGATGTGCCGTCATAATAGAAATATTTCGTTAAAATTACATATCAAAAATTTGATTCCAGACTCATGTCTCCCCTGATGTTTCCCATCAGGATTTTCTTAGTCCTAGTGTCTCCCCCAGGTAGGGGAGACATCAGACCTTGCTTTTTAATAACATGTTGAGTTTTCGTGAATCCCCTGTCAAGAGTAAATATACTGGCCACTTGAAAATAAATAAGTACAAAAACAAATGTAGAAAAAAATCCTCAAGCAGGATTTGAACCTGCACCCTTCTGACATACCGGGTCAGGTGCTCTTCCAATTGAGCTATCGTGGTTATTATGTCTTAGTAACTGCATACAAGATCTAGATAGGTTATACTTTGGATCTTTTCATTTTTACCACACATTTCTGTTACACATTGATTTATGGAAAAATAACTGTTTTAATTATAATATCCAAATAGAGTGTAAAGAACTTATTGACGTTTAAGCTCAGATGTTGATCACCTTGACTGCTACGATAAATCTGATAGCGACTGTACTTTAAAAAAAACACTATTTAAATAACTACACATTTATTACATAAATATCGTTGACACGTCAATACTTAAATGCACGTCATGTTTGAGCGGTTTCACCGGGCATCGCACGGCCACACATTGGTAGTTTATCTCAATATGTACATAAATAGGGCTACATCTCCCACCAGTATGTTACGTGTTATGACCTTCGCCGAACAGCCACATGCACAGGCGATCCGCCAGGTACGCGAACACCATATCCGCTATTAACACTTGCACTAAGATTAGCCGATACTGAAACAAGAGAAAAGTTTAATTGAGTTATTAACAACAACAAATAATTAATTCCAGGAATTATATCATGTAAAAGTTTTTTATGTGTTAATCTTTCCTAAAAAGAGGTTAATATAATATAATAACCTCAATTAATAAAACGTTAGCGCTGAATTTTGTCACTGCTTTTTGATTTTTGAAATGCTTACGTCAGCCTTCACGGTAGCATAACGGTCAGTGCAGCCGCCCGGATTGCGGAAGACCCAGGTTCGATTCCTGGCTGGGTCGGGTGGGCGTTTAATTTTTTCACTGTATTTTATATAAATATTTAATTCAGCTTAAGTGTAGCAATTAACACTTAAAACATAAAAAGTAAAATATTTTTAGATATCATTACTTTTACGTTTTGTTTATGCAGTTTCTGGGCATTTGTTTCAAATTCCAAGACAACCATGGCCTTGTGAAAGGATCAAGCTAACCTACACTAGTCCTTTTAATGTATATGACATATTCAGCGCCTAGCACCAGTGACTTAAAAACACGTAAATTTTCGAAATTCCGCGCGGCACCCTCTTAATCTTTCCTAAAAAGAGGTTAATAAAACCTTAATTGATAAAACGTAATAGTTATTTTATAATTCGCTATTCCCATACTTTTGGTATGACAGATTATTTTTTGATAGGATAAAAATAGTTATTCTATCGACTAGTGGTGAGACGGCCTTGACTCTCATCTAAAAGATTGGTCACTTGATGCTTAAAATAGAACACGATGGAACTCTTTCCATGTTCAACGAAGTTCCAACCAACTGTACACCAGAGGGTGTACAGTTGGTTGGAACTTCGTTCGAACGACTTTAAAATATATTTATATATTGCATGTCGTGTCTGCCTATAATTAAGACAACACTTAGCCTTAAGATAAACTTGTATTTTTGAATTTTAATAGTGTATGTTTTGTTGGTAGTCCATATAAAATAAATAAATAAGTAAATAAATATTTATTTTTTTTAAATTGTTTACGCTCACACCAATTACCTAGCCCAAGATAAGCTTCTATTGAAACTTGTTAATATGGTTAAACTAGATAACAGATAAACATAGAAAAACACCCAGACCCGAAATTAATTCAGAAAAACAGTTTTTCTCTAAATTGACCCGACCTGGGGACCTCAGACCCGGCGCGCTAACCACTCGACCACGGAGGTCGTGGAAATCGAAAAATCGGATGTTAGTATGAAAATGGTTTCAACGGCAAGCTACGATATCGTGACGGTTTTTGTTATGGGAATCGAGGGGCAGGTCATAACACCGCTGTTGTCTAGTGGGTAAGACCGCCGGTTTAGAGGTCCCGGGTTCAATTTCCCACGGGGGTACATAATTGTGTACTCGGTTTGGCTGGTGGTAGGGCTGGTTTGTCCGCCTGGCTAGCTATCACGATCTTATCTAAATATGTCGTCGTAACATCAATGTTTGTAGCATTGTTGTATTCCGGCAGCTAGAGATAAGATAGCCAGTGCCTTAATAGTTGAGGATTCCGCTGAAGTACGCTTCCACCTTCAGCCTTATCATCATTTAACATCAGGTGTGATAAAAGCCAAGTGCTTACCGGAAGATATAAAAAAGAACACTTGGGGGCCTAGTATAAGTTTTGTTTACCATCCGTATTCATTCGATTACGTTTACGATAACGAAAATTAGTATGGCACTGAAGCAGCGCCTCCTGGCGGCATACGAGTAGAGTCAGTGCCTTACAAATAAACAAAGAATAGGGTCCGAATAAGTATTCCGTGTTTTGTTTCTGTCATGTGAACGTCATTTCAAATTAGAGTAAAAGAGACAAAACACGGAATAACTATTCGGAGGTTACTCTTTTTATTTTTTTGTAAGACCCCCCCTCAGATGCTAACTGGGAAAATTAGCCCGGAGCGGGAAATTCCGTCAAACCCCAACCGGGCGAATTCACCCAGAGCGCCACGCGACTTAAAACTTTAATTTCGTTTATTTAGAGCCTACTTTTGTATGAAGAAGTTTAACTATAGACAAACTAGAATAAATTTGCTACACTCTCAACTCCCAACAACTTTATTCTCTGCGCGTTTTAATTTTTTTTTTTAATTTTTTTTTTTTGCGAATTACGTCATCGGCGCAGGTGCTGTCATTTGTTTTGTTAATGTTTTCGCCGTGAAGTGAGAGGTTAAAATTTTACCATACAAATTCTCGTTTTCGTTAACGTGATCGAATTGCAAATGAAACTCGCACTTGGCACCCAGGTGGAACGGAGGCATTTGACGTGCTAACTATAAAAAAAAATACACATGCATGCAAAATTTCAATTCAATCGGTAAACGGGATCAAATTTGACCTGCAAGATTTGATTACAGACAACCATCGGGACAGGTGAAACTAAAATAAGCTTGTAAAAAATTATAAGTAATGAGCATTGCACTCACGTCGGGCGTGAAGTAGACGATCTCGAACATGGCGGAGAGGTCGGGCAGCACCCCGGCCGCCAGCGCCAGCACCGCGCCGCCCGACACCGCCACGCTGTACAGCAGCGGCTTGTTCTCGCGCAGCCCCTCCATGAACGGCTCGCCCTGGGGGCACCTCCGATAGCGTTAGTGCACCGTCAAGCTTTTAGCAGCCACGGCATTGCATTACTAGGCATTACCGACCCGGCGGACTTCGTACCGCTTTGGCAGTTTCCATGACAACAAAAAACAAACAAATCGTTTTGTATTGGAAAATTAAATTGTCGCTTTTATTATTTTCCGTTACTTATTATTTATGTTTCTCACCGTTTAAACCTTCCCTGAATTTCCACTAATATTTTAAAATCAAAATTGGCCAAATCGGTCCAGCCATTCTCGAGTTTTAGCGAGACTAACGAACAGCAATTGATTTCTATATATATATAAAAGATATATATAGATTTATATGTCGCGGTGCCTAGCACGCCAAGCATTCAGAGTAAAAACTTACGACAATAATGAGGATTCTCAAGTTTCCATACGAAGGGGTCTACTACAGTGATGAATGTCCAAAATGATTTTAATTCTAAGTGAGCGCGTCATTCGGACATTACGTATATGAAAATTATGTCAAGGGCTCTAATATCCTCATAATGTCCGAATGACGCACGCGCTTAGAAATAATAATAAATTTGGACTTTAATCATTATTGCAGTGGTGGAAATGTAATAATAAATAGTAAATCTGGTAAAACACCGCCCGACACGCTGTATAGCAGCGGTTTGTTCTCGCGCAGGCGCTCCATGAAAGTCTCACCCTGGGTGGTAGCAGGATTAGCGTTATTGTACTGTTAGTGATGCAGTTGCTACTAAGTCAGTCAGTCAGTAAGTCATATAGTCTATGGACCTTACAAATAAATAGAGAATAAGCTTCGAATAGATAGACAGATCACTGATAGAATGCAGCATCCCTTGAGGATAAAATAGGCTATTATTTTAAATACGAGTTTATTTTTAAATCTTAAATCCACGCGGGCGAAATCGCTAATAAAGTGCTAGTAAGTCATAAAGTCAGTTAATAAGTAGTCAGTCGGACTTTTTGGCGGGAAAGTGAAGAGCCATGTCTGCTTTTTTGTTTTATTTACAAAAATTTGTGTTATGTCGAATATTAATGTGAAATAATGGTGGATTATTAACCGTTAAGTAATCGTGAGTGTGCTTAAGTGTTGGCAAATGAAACAAAACAGTGCAACGTCACTTTTCAAATTCTCTCAAGAAGTCCGCCCGAGGACTTAGTAAAGCCCCACATCTTTACTGAGATACTCGAGGGGTTGGGGGGTATATCATTTCTCACTTCTCATTTCTATTATTATTCATCATCATCATCATACAAGATGGATATATTGTTTATTTATATTTGTATTACTTATAAGAAAATTAAGATAGGCCGATGATGATGATGATGATGATGATAAGAAAGTTTACTTTGACACTGGCTAAATGTGCTAATCGCACGAAGCCATCAAATAAAGGAAAAAAAAAGCAGTCAGCCGTCACTTTTTAGCATAGATGCTGCTCTGGTTAGACAGTCAGTCACTTATTAGCGTTAATATGCACTGACTAAAAGGTTCATCATTCAGTAACTTTTTAGCGTTCATGTTCCACCGACTAGGAAATAAAATCAAATGAAAAGAAGTTCAATGACTCGCTTTAAAGCATAGAACAACGGTGTCACAATAATTCTGTCACTTTTTTGCTAGTTAAAACACAATTGGTAACGAAAACAGTCAAGTGAATGCTTCAAGAAAAGCAAAACAGAGCTTACAACCATTAACCTGTTGTCTGCTGTAAATGTAGACACAATAGTTTTAATTGTTTATTAGGTCACTGAACAGTGCTCACCGCAGCTGATTGGTTAAAATGTAGGTGACTCTTTTAAGACAAGTTCATATCTTCAATATTATTTTAAGCCAAATAATCAGAGCCGTAAGGTTGATTTTATAATAAAATATTTTTTTACCCTATAATTTATTGCGAATGTGGATATCTGCAGCGCCATGGAAATGATATAGACAGTGCTGTTTAACAAGTCAGGTGCAAACTCGTGTTCTTCATCCTCTGCTAAATCCATGTCCAATTTTGGTTTTACATCCCTGAAACAAAAAAACAAATAATTCGTTGTTATTTCATAATATTATACACTATATGCCTTACAAATAAACAAAGAATAAGCTTGGAATGCCAATCCGCACTGGGCCCGCGTGGTGGTTTATGGCCCGTTCTCCCTATCCATCCATAGGGAAGGCTCGTGCCCCAGCAGTGGGAACATAAAATGAGCTGACGATGATAATGATTGAAATTAAGTTTACATAATGAGAACAACACAGGATAACTATTTGCAGCTATTCTGATATACTGATTCAATAAAGAAGTTTGATTGATTACCTCACTATACTTTTATTTGAATCAGTATAGTGTCTACTTTATCTAAATCTATTGAAACTTTTGATCGTTGCACACGGCTTTAGGAACCCTTTAAGTTTCTTTAAACCCAGTGTTAGACACAATTTTCCTCGCCAAATAATTACATAGAATTTCATTTAAATTACTAAAATCAGTTGTCGACTCTTATTTTTAATGATTAAAGAAAAAATGAACACTACTGGTGCTACTACCCTATCTGGTGAGGTGAGCAGCTCACCTGCCCCCCACGACCCGGTCAACCCGAGCCGAGTTCCTAGCCTTTAGAGGCGCCCTCGGGATTTCGCTCTCGATCCGATCCGAACCTCTCGAAGAATCTAAAAAGGCACGGGGACACGCACTAGTGTGTGATGCCTCTGATGGTGCTTCGTTTTTTTTTATGTTAAAAGGAGACAAACGAGCAGGCGGGTCACCTGTTAGAAATTAATCACCGCCGCCCATGGACACCCACAAAACCAAAGTAATCGCAGATGCGTTGCCGGCCTTGAGGAAGGAGTTGGATCTTGAGAAGGGAGTAGGAATTGGGAGGGGGAGGAGAGATGGGTCTCCGGTACTTCCACTCACCGGACGAAACACAACAGCAACGAGTGCCATTGTTTCACGCCGATATTCTGTGAGAGGGTGGTGTTACGCCGGGCGAGCCGGCCTATTTCGTGCTGCAACGCAGCGTGGCTCTACCACTCAAGACAGTGGCACTCATTTAGCACCATCCAGGGGTCACGTGTAGGGTCTCAAGGGTAAATCTACGGACGCGAAAAACTTTAACCGCTTCGTTGCACAAAAAAGCCCGATATAGCTGAAAACATCGTGTGAGGCAATCGGCGAACATCCTCAAGAAAAAACTCACCTGCCGGGCGACCTCGCTGTGGCTTCCCGGACGAGGTACACGAGACATAGGAAGTGGACCGCAAACTGGGACAGCACGGTCATAATGGTGTACACGTTGAAGATGTTCGGTAGGGGGCGCTGTTTCGACAACTGTTTCAGCGGCTGCACAAAAATAAACATTATTTTTAAAATGTGTTTATGTGGGGTTCTCGCCTCCAGCTCCCGCCTCCATGCCCAGACCCGAAGGTCTCGACAGGGATTCGGAAGGACGAGCCTACCCACTGAAAACCACTGTTCATCCTCTTCACGTGCCGCTATAACGGATGACGGATGACTGGGATCACCGGTTTGGCAGTCACCAGTATCTACCCAGCGGCATTCGCCTTAGACCCCGAAATGAAGAGGAAGCAAGAGACCAGCAGCAGGCACTGCGGCGTGGCTTGAGTCTCGCTGAACTTAATTCCGTCCAGTTTTAGGATGCACGCCTAGGTATGGCTGTAGTGTTAAGCACAAACTGTACGGTACTAATATTTCACAGTCAACTTGCCTTAGACCTGGATATGAAGAGGAAGCAGGAGGCCAGCAGAAGGCTCTGGAGCGTGGCTTGCGTGTCGCTAAACTTGATGCCGTCAAGGTACAGTACGGACTGACTATACGCGAGAATCAGCGCGTTCAATGCGAGGATCTTGAACATCTGCAGGGTGGTGACGAGCGTGCAGCGGCCTTGCTTGATTATGTGGCAGACTGGAATAGAAGTAGATGACTTTTTTTTTGAGGCAATTACACCATTGATAGCGGGGACTGTTTGTCGCTTTGATTGCTTTATAGCTTCAACAAATCTTTAATGAGTCCAAGTATTTAGTGGCGTGTGTCTAGTGGTTAGAAAATTGGTCTCGAATCCTTCCTTCGACGACTTCCGTCCTTTGGAAGGCACGTAAAGCCGTTGGTCCCGACTGCATAAACAGTCATCAACCAACCAATCCGCACAGGGCCCGCGTGATGGTTTATAGCCTGTTTTCTCTGTAGTGTTTCCATCCATAGGGGGGCTCATGCATGCCCCAGCAGTGTGGATATAAAATGAGCTGTTGATAAAGACATTGGTAGTATAATTCCTCGTCTGTCAATAACGTATAACAATGGTTAAATCCATTGTTACGTACCATAATATGGCGTTTCGACAGACTAGGGGATAAAGCGCAATGAGCGGACCTCAGCGCAATCGCCCACACGACCATAGCTACAAAACTACATAGCACAATAAAATGAACTTACTGCAAAGTATGCTGGACAGGCGGCTAGTAAATGGCGTCGCCTAACCTGACCAGTTGCGGCTGATCTTCCTCTACGAGCTTGTTCATAGCGCGGCGCAGTCACGCAGCGGGGCGTCAACACGACCTTATAGCTAGATAGACAGAGCACGCCAAAATGAACTCACTGCATAGTATACTGGACAGGCGGCTGGTAAAAGGCGCTGCGACACTAGCGTCGCCTAACCTGACCAGTTCCAGCTGATCTTCCTCTTCCAGCTTCTTCATAGCGCGGCGCAGTCTCACAACGAGCGGTGTGTCTACACGATCTTATAACTATAGAACACACCAAAATAAACTTACTGCAAAGTATGCTGGACAGGCGGCTGGTAAATGGCGCTGCCACACTAGCGTCACCTAACCTGACCAGTTGCGGCTGATCTTCCTCTTCGAGTTTCTTCATAGCGCGGCGCAGTCTGGCGGCTGCTTCAGCTCGGGCTTCGGCGCGGGCGTCCACGCGGTTGGAGGGAAGGCGCCGCGGCGTCTCGGGCTCCACAGCCCGCTCTTCCCTAGGCCGCTCGCGAGGCCGCTCGGGGGCGTTCGCTAATATAGCTACACCTACCTAAAAATAAAAGTTACTGACTGGACGACATTTTTAGCACTTACTTTCGGCCTAATGTACAGCAAAATGTCTGGATTTACATCATTAAACGATATGTAAGAACTTTTATAGAACTAGCTAGGTAAATAATAAGTTTTACGTATTTTCGTAAACCAAGAGCAGAAATTTATTTAATTGTGAATTGATCACCACATGGTCATTCATTTACAGAAAATAGTAAAATAGTCTTCTAAGCAAAAATCTCTGTCTCAGCAGGGAAAACGCGGGATTCACAGGCACATGCCTTTTTTGCATTTAGGTTAATCCGGTACTGATAATGACCCTAGAAAACAATGTAATAAAAAATAACAATAAAAAACACTTACATCAGCATGCTTCAAAGCACCAACATCATTTGTACCATCACCGCACATGAGCGTGACATGTCCCAACGCCTTCAATGTAATAATAACAAACTCCTTTTGCTTTGGAGCGAATCTAGCAAATACTTTAATATGAGGCATCAACTCCACCATAAACTTGTGGTGATGCTCATTGAGGAACGTGAGACCTTCACCAGTAATACATAGATCGAACTTGGAAGTAAGCTGCTGTGTGGTTTTGTAAGGCTGCACTGGCAAATTCACTTCTTCATCTATCGATTTCCAAGCCCATTCATTATTATTTCCTGTTAAAATTAAAATTTCGCTTTTCTGCGTAAACTTCAATTCTTTCGCTACATGACATGCGGTCAACGGATTATCACCGGTAATCATAACAACGGAATGTGACGCGTGAACTATTTCAGCAATGGCTCTCTTAGAATCAGTCTTCAGCGGGCAAGATATTATAACAAACCCAACAAAAGTCAAATCTGATTCAATATCTTCTCTTGACAGTTCCCTTATTTCTTGTGAACTCAACTTCCCTAAATTCCTGTAGCCCAAAGCCAAAACTCTGGCACCTCTTCTAGACAATGTCAAATAAACATGGTCATAATGACTAGGTACCTCCTTCAACATAGTTTTAATAGTTTCTGGTGCTCCTTTCACACTACTTATGTAATGATTTTCCATAAAACCTCTTTCATTTACCTGATAACCAGCTATTATAGACATTCTTTTAAGTGCACTTGAGAAATGGTTTCTATGAACAATTTTTAATCCAGGAGACTTCCCTTTCTTAGGTACCACTGCATCACCTTTCGTAAGGTTCCACTCAGCTGCTTTTAAGGTAGCCTTTTCTAAGGGATCTCCAACTACACCATCATCCAACTGAACCAAGGCGTGGCAGGATGCCAGCACTTGGATAGTTTCAATAGGGGCCTCCAATAGGGGTATCACTGTCGCATCTTTGTGGTCGCCAATACCAGCAACACCTTCTACTACTAAATTATCACTTGTCAATGTACCAGTTTTATCAAAACAACATATCTCCACTTTACCAGCAAAAGGTATTCTAAATGGTTCTGTACAAAACACAGCCAATTTCGATAATGATAACAATGAGGTATTTACTGCTAAAGATAATTCAATAGGCAATTCCGGCGGGACTACAGAGGTTAAAATTAACGTGCATTCCAAAAATAGCTTATATCTATTCCTTTCTGGATCTTCACAGCCCTTTACCCAGACATATACTGCTGCTGCAATTGCAAATATCAATAGGAACATTATAAAGCCAAATGTTTCTAGGTTGTTTGCAGTCACTCTTTTAACTCCAAATAGTATTGTTCTTAGTAATTTACCCTGAGATGTGTTAAAGCCATTGCGGATGACATAGCCAATACAACCATTATCAGGGGCTTTCAGTGATGATGACCCATTTTTACTGGGTGATGAATGTTGAACAATTTTGGTGCCACCAAATAACGTATGTAGTTTGCCATCACCCTCTGGATCAAAATTTTGTTTTAAATTCAACTCATTTTCAACAGGCTCTTTCATTTGTGGGACACTCTCACCAGTCAACATGGACTCATCCACTATGCATGTTCCTCTTAAAAGCACTATGTCACAGGGTACTAAGTTTTCTATAAGTGACCTTGTGAGTGATACTATATCGCCAGGAACTAATTGGTCACTCATAATCTGACGCCACCTTCTATTTCTATAAACGTTAATATTATAAGGCTTGTTACCCATTTTTCTTATCTCAGCCATATTTCGTAACTGTTGTTGAACCAGTGTACATTCGAACATGACCAACATCACAAGAGTGAAGATAGAGTAGTACCAGTACTTGTCAAGACACCATAGTGCAACACAAAATACTTGGAATACAAAAAATGGTGCTGTTGCCCTCTCCTTGAATAGCTCCATAAATTCAGGTACAACCTGTAAAGTAATTAGAAGATGTTACCATATTTCCTTATAGCAAAACTTGCAGAGTTACATAGATTGTTATTTTAAAATAATGTTTAACTATTGTGCTGGATCAGTAGTAGGTAGTATATGCCTTAAAAAGTTATTCCATGTTTTCTTTCAAGAAAAAAACATACAATAGCTTATATTATTGGTAAGATCTTTAGTATTATTACAAAGTGCTAGTTTGGTTAAGTAGGTATGAGTATTATCATTAAACAGAAATTTACACATGATTAGTAACCAAGACGACCTCCTTGGTCGAGTGGCTTGCACACCGGTTTTCATGGTGTCGCTATCTCTGAGGTTCCGGGTTCGATCCCCGGTCGGATCAATTTAGAAATACCTATTTTTCTATATTGTTTCGGGTCTGGGTGTTTCCTATGTATAATAAGTATGTATTTAAGTATATTAAGTATGTTTATCCGTTGTCTAGTTAACCATATAACGAGTTTCTTAGGGAAGCTTTTCTTGGGGCTAGATAATTGGTGTGAGCGTGGGAAACATTTATTTATTTATTTTATTTTTTTTTAAATTAAACATAAATAAAAGTATTACCATAATCATTTCATTTTTGCCAAACTCCTTTTCTGCTGTGTCAATGGCCTCATCATCTTGGAAACCTTTAGACTCCATGTACTCTTCATATGTTTTATGGACAGGAAAAACCACTGTAGAAAAGGTTTTCTTATCCCAGTCATAAACATATTTGCTCTTTTGAAATACAAACCAGACATCTGGGTAAATGCTACCTTTTCTTGTAGACTGGAAAATGAACAATATCAATAATTAACAAACTGGATATCTGGTCTTATTTTATGCATAATAAATAAAATTGTATATTAACCTTTGTATGATGTAGTTTAACGATTTCTGAAAATCCGTTATGAGATGTTGGGACTACTTTTACAATCTCAGCTTGAATTGGATCCTTCACCTGTAATAAAAAAATTAAGTATCTAGTGGTTGGTAGTAAATAAAAAAAACTTTGTGCAATGTTCACAGTAGATAAACTTAGTATTAAATAATAAAGTATGGCGACACAAATTCACCAATTGGATTAGCTTACCGCAGAGCATGACAGGAAACATTGAATGTGCACACTCCAGTAACAACAGAGACATATGAGAATCTGAATAATTGCCACCACCGCTACAGTCACGAAGCCTGCCTCGAAGTTATCCTCGAATCCGTACACCACAATCCAGGAATAAAAAACCACGGGATAGATCAACAAAAAGGGCAACACGGTCCCTTGTAAAACAGTAGGCACCGGTCTAAAAAGTTGGGTATATTGAACCAAGTCGTCCAATGACGACTGCATTTTAGTCGATACCATTTTAACTACAGTTTAAACATTTGTTAGTATAACACGTAAACTAAAGTTTTACTTATTCGCAATAAAGTTTAACATACTTTATTATGAAGAGATAAATTAATTTAAATTAGAAAAAGATGTGCCTTCTCCTGAGTTAACAAGATTTGACAGATGAGAAAAGTCAAACGTGACAGACATTCAGGAAACAGGAAATTGCATTACGGGTATGTTCCGTAATGCACTGCGAGCACTGTAAGGTGTGACGTCAATTTAGCATACTGCGAAGCCGTTCCTTTATAATTAGCTATACTGGTAACTGTTTAAAACAGAACGCAGTCCAGTATACTGTACCCATGCTGTCATCCATGTCATTTCTGGACGCTGTTGATCACGTGACCAAAGCACTGAGAGCACCTTACCTCGAAAATGCCAGTGCTTACAGTACAAAAACGGCGACGATTTACGACATCATATATTTCCCTAGGATACTGAGACACTATACTGTCAGTCCATAACGGAACAAATTTCTCACCAGTAAGAGCACTGGACAGTGCTCGCAGTGTATATCGGAACATACCCTACAACGCGTGTTCAATACCTATTTAGTTTTTCCCAAAACATAATTTTTTCCCAAAACAAAATTGTTCGTAGTCTTATTATTATGTAAATAAATTACATATAAGATGCCTTGTTCGTAGTTCCTATGGAACTAGAACATCCTTTTGTGCACTATAAGGAAAAAACCAATCTTCGTCCCTGCAAAAAGACTAATCACATATCTTGACACAAAAAAATGTGAAAAAAAGTATTTTAAGCCGCATTATCAATATTATTATTATCAAGTTATAGACTTAGAATAATAATGCATAATCTAAGGTTATAGAAATATTATTGAATGAACTTTTCTTGACCCATCCCGCGCTGCAGGTATAATTAGCAGTGTAGATATGGCGCGCGAGGGTTTAAAGTAGAGATGGCGTTAATGGTTGAAAATATTTATTCGTTAAAAGTTAATTGATAAATATTTTTAACTGTTAATTTTAATGGTTAAAAATATCAGTTAATAATTTTATCGAAGTAGTAACTTTAAACACATGTACGTTAAATTGAATAATTCTTTTAAAGTGTTACTTTAAAACTATTCAAAGAACTTTCCTTCATACTAATTTTAAACATTAATTATAGACTATATTGTATAATATTATAGATGTGCCTCTCATAGAAAAAAAGATGGGATAGAGAGATGGCGCTAAAAATATATATAATATTTACAAAAAACTAGTTAATTTTTTTGTGTATATTATTATTGTAAGATTGATATAAACATATTAAAAACTTATAAATGAACATAAAATTTAAAAAAAATATTAAATTATTTTCGAAGGATCGAACTTAGGCTTTCCCTATTCTATCACTACTACAGCACGATGCGTCGTCGCAGCCGCTAGGCCACCGAGCTTCTTAAGGAGATGACAAAAGTTATGGTTATAAGTAAGTAAGTTACTAGAAAATAACTAAAAGTAATTTATTAATTTAAAATGCTATCTATACTACCGCCATCTAGTGACATTATATGGATAACTGGATTAGTAACTGAGGTTCCTCCTACGGAACATGGCGCTGCCGTATATGACTTTTTTTTGTAATTATTCAATGTATGGAAGATTCACCCCTCTTTAATAATTTTAGTTCCTATAAATATTATTCTAAACAAATTTAAATACAGAACTTAACTTGAAAAAAAACAAAGAAAAAATAATTAGAAATTAAAAACTAAAGACCTATAAATGATAACGATTTTCTGCAACATGCAATTTTGTCCTCTTCACTACACTTTTCAAAATGACTTCAAATTTCTGTATGACGTCTTGGCATTTTATTAATGTTCAATGAAAACCTAATTACCTACTTACTTAATCAACTAAGAACTGTATAAAATTAATTAACGTCAGCTAACAACATCGATATTGCACTCGAATCGCCACGCAATCCTATCTACACAACGATCAACCACCGACTGCTAAACAATAAAAATATCATATCAAAATATCAGTTAAAAATATTACATGGCTGGCGAACGATAAATCGTAATAAATAAAAAGACTTTTATTTCTATAGTGAAAGAACATACAATCGAGTGCATCCAAAATTATTCAATAAATGACAAGTTGAAAAAGAATAAAAAACATATCAAAGAAAAATGTGCTTTAACAAATAATAGTTAGGGGTCAATTTAGATTTGACGTCAACTGATAGCTGATGTCGTGTCTCTGTCGCTCGTCGTCTGTCGGGTGCCTCCGCGGTTGGCTCGGCGCCATTCGCCGCGCGCGACGTTAACTAATATTTTCAACCATTCAACTGATATTGTTAATTTCAATTATTGAATGTTAGTGATATTTTTTTTTATTAGTTTATTTTAATGGTTAATGAATATATTTATCATATCTATATTATTCATATCTAGTTTAAAGGCTCCAGTCTTGTACGAATCAGTGTTCTTGCAGTAGGTATTATCAGAAACTGAGATCTTTTTTTAGTTATTAAAAAAGCTACAAAGGAACTTTATATTATATTTACTGTATTAACTTATACAAATAAGCTACAAATCACTTTACAGTTTGGGGTTTCGAGTTTCCTAAGCATATTAGTTTATTTACTTTGATAGTACTTTTAGGGTATGTTCCGATATACACTGCGAGCACTGTAAGGTGTGACGTCAATTTAGTATACTCCGAAGCCGTTCCTTTATAGTTAGCTATACTGGTTACTGTTTATAACGAAACGCAGTCCAGTATACTGTCATCCATGCCGTCATCCATGTCATTTCTGGACGCTGTTGATCACGTGATCAAAGCACTGAGAGAACCTGACCTCGAAAATGCCAGTGCTTACAGTACAAAAACTGCGACGATTTATGACATCATATATTTCCCTAGGATACTGCGGCAGTATACTGTCAGTCCATAACGGAACAAATTTCTCACCAGTAACAGCACTGGACAGTGCTCACAATATATGTCGGAACATACCCCATGTCATGGACGCTGTTGATCACGTGATCAAAGCACTGAGAGTACCTTACCTCGAAAATGTCAGTGCTAACAGAACAAAAACGGTGACGATTTATGACGTCATATATTTCCTTAGGATACTGCGGCAGTATTCTGTCAGTCCATAACGGAACAAATTTCTCACTAGTAAGAGCACTGGACAGTGCTCGCAGTATATGTATATCGGAACATACCCTAAATCACTTTGTTAGGCTTTAAACATACCCGTGTTTACGTTCTGCGCGTTGAAGATCTAATTCGTGCACACGTCACGTAAAAATATGATAAAAACACGAAATGTATTCAGTTAACATTTCTTCTTAAATCCTCTACAATAATCTTACTTGCTTACATTTTTGAGGAATGCTTTAGTTTTCTTATTTAAGTGGTTTATTTAGTGGGTAATAATAGTAATAATAGTGGGTATAAAACCAGTCCCGCTGGGTTGTCCCACTGAGCAAGTAATCACTACGTTTTAGGTTGTCCCAGCGGAACTGATTGAAATTTCAACAAGTTTTTGTTTATAAACACTCAAGAAGTTTTTAATAACAAAAGGTACTTATAATTTATTTTTCAATACAGTTTTTTTTATTTCATTACTTAATAGTTGTTTTGTAAGTGGTAAATTTTTTTCCTATTTTCCATAATTTTGTTCTTCTAAAATTTGTGTTATGTCGAATATTAATGTGAAATAATGGTGGATTATTAACCGTTAAGTGTTCGTGAGTGTGCATGAGTGTTGGGAAATGAAACAAAACAGTGCAACGTCACTTTTCAAATTCTCTCAAGAAGTCCGCCCGAGGACTTAGTAAAGCCCCACATCTTTACTGAGATACTCGAGGGGTTGGGTGGTATATCATTTCTCATATCTATTATCATTCATCATCATCTTTAGGATTATAGTACTAATGAAATTAAGAAACTAATGACGTGGCAGCATGGTCTATGACTATAGCGGTTCCTCAGGGAACGAACTATTAAAAAAAAAACATAATTTTGTTCACAGTTTGACAGTTGTATAAAGGCAATGGAATAAATATTACGCAGCCATACACGTGCTCTTCATGGACTCGCCTTTTACTAAGCGCCATCTATGAAGTAATTTGGAACTAATTTCTTATTTTTTGGGGGGTCGGAAAATCGCCCATTGGAAGTTCCCTTCATCCATAGATATTCAATCAATTAATAATAAATACTTAATTACCAAGATTTACCACAAAGACAAATGAGGCTAATTTATTGATAACAAGGCCGTATGGCTTAGATCTTTTAATTCTTTTGCTTAGGTGCTGTCTTGAGTAACTGTCAAAGTTACGTCAAAATTGGCGCTCAAAACTAATACTTTGGTTCAGTTGCGCTTTATTTACAATAGCTATATTTATCATATTTTGTGCTGTGCGAGATTATTATTTATTTCAGCTATGGATTTAAACATAAGAAGAAAGTCTACTAAGACTGTCGTAAGCGGAAGTCTTGTAGAAACATACCCGCATGATCTTCAAATGTATAAAATACCACCAGCAATGGAAATTTCTCTACAAGAATTTGAAAATTTAGCTTTAGAAAGACTAAACTTGTTAAGAAGCTTAGCAACAGCGACAACACTCAAGGGCCTCCGTGCATATTCCGATGAATGGAAAGAGTACATTATTGCTGAATTGCGAAACCAAGGTCTAAAGTATTACGCTCGGCTATGTGAAAATACAAGATGTGGAACAACGGAGGCAGACTTACAAACGAGAAAAAAGGACCATATTGCTCATTTTATCCTTCGATTAGCGTACTGTAGAAATGAGGAACTTCGACGTTGGTTTGTTGCTCGTGAACTGGAATTATTCAAAATGAGGTTCATTACAATGAACAGCGAAGCTGTCGATGCATTCTTTAAATGTAATAACCTGAGCTACACTAATATATCTGATGAAGAAAAGGGTGAAATCATAAGCTGCTTGAGAGAGTCTACCCCACATCAAAATATAGACAACATGAAATTTTATAAAGTAAAATTTTATGAAGTACTTGATTTAGTAAGATCAAGAAAAGTGTATTTAAGTGGAGGATATGCTTATATTCCTCATAAAGATTTTGTGTCGGTACTTTCTGCTCAGTTTCGTAAACACTTAAGGCAAAGTTTGGCCGTTGCTTGTCATCATTTAGGAGAGATAGAACAAGATGAAAGGCTGGTGGGCTTATTGAAAGGATTGCATCAGTCATACACAGGAGTTGATTATGCTCATACTAAGGCTGTTGTGCCAATTGAAAGCCTTGATTCCCTTGCTGTGAAGTCCTTCCCATTATGCATGAGACAACTTCATGAGCAGCTCAGACTTGCCCATCATTTAAGGCATGGGGGAAGACTTCAGTATGGTTTGTTCTTGAAAGGTATTGGGGTTACATTGGAAGATTCCTTAAGATTTTGGAGAGAAGAATTTACAAAAATTATGGATTTGGATAAGTTTGAGAAACAATATGCTTACAATGTAAGATACAATTATGGCAAAGAAGGTAGCAAGAAAAACTATTCACCATTCAGTTGTCTGAGAATTATAAATGAGACAGTAGGGCCTGGGGACTGCCACGGGTGCCCTTATAGGCACTGTGATGTTGGTAATTTAAAAAACAAGCTACAGGGATATGGAATGGACCCACATGGTATTTTGTCCTCTTTTATTAACTTTATAATAAGTAATATAACAAATAAAGTAACTATTTTTATTTTTTTTATTTTTTAACAGATACTTGAAATTGTTTCCCTACTTTGAATTTTACAATCTAGACTCATTAAAAAATTATAATGTAAAGTAAAAAGCACTTAGCTGTTGCTGTCTCTTATAATTAAAAAAAACAATACACTTATGTTAATCAATTTTTTTCTTGCCCAACAACAAACCATGTAAACACTGACACCTTTTATTTTCATACATGCATGGAACTGTTCAAGCAGTTGCGACTGCTCCCCGTCCTCATCAGCGGCTGTGAAATGGCAGCTTTACTACAACTGCTTGAGCAGTCCATGTACTTTGGTCACCGGCCAACTGCTCAAGCAGTCTGTGTATGTAGACCCTTAGACTTAATATTAATAACATTTTGATTGTTACAGCTATCAATGAAATAGTGGATGTGATTAAGAAAGGACATTTTCAAGTAGCTTGCAGTAAATATTTTGATGCTGTCCACAATATTGATTTGGGCTTAGGCATAAATCACCCCAATCAATTCTTTGAAGAAAGCCAGAAACTACTTAAAGGTGAAATCAAACTAGAAGTGAAGAAAGAAAATAAAACTATTAAGAAAGAATCTATGGAAGATCTAGATTTTGATGAGCTTTCTGAATGGAAGGAATAAACTTTGTATACATACTATTATTATATTATTCATTGAATCGTTTGAATTAGGGTCCTAAATAAAAAACTTAACATTATTTTTCATCTTTACTTTATATTACAAATAATTGTTCTACTTTCTCTTAACATACATAGCCCTTTTAGTCATACGACCACAATATAATCCAAATATAAAAATTAATCCTACAAAAGATATGCATACAACTAAAAAGTACTTCTTTGATGGTGAAGATGATAGTTCATTAAATACATCATTGAAATTTTCAACCACATTTACCTTGAACAAATGAAATAAAATATTATTACAATAATATACCACAAAGTTTGTATTATTAAAATAATGGTGTCTATCTTCAAGAGTTGGGTTGTGAATATATTAAATATTATTCAATACTTACAGATGCAACATATCGGTACATTTCCAAACGGCTTGAGAGCTCCTTTTGGCATTCTGCTTCCAGCTTTCTATTACTATCATTCAGAATAATTTTAAGACATTTCAATCCTGAAAAGTAAAACACGTTGATCGTTGTGGGATGTTTATAAATAATGGCAATCTTTAAAATAAAATAAAAGATCCTTACGTCTACCAGCACCATGTTCAAGGTCTTTACAATATTTCAATAAATCCAAAGCACACGCCCTTTCTAACAATGGATCTGCCTCAATATCAATTTCTGTTTCCTCTATTATTTGGACCACTTCTCGTGCACATTCAGCAGACACAATCTTATGATTCAGTAGTGCATTCTTCAGACACTCCTCAACCTGAAATAAGTTGCAAGTGTTTAAACTTTGAAAACAATAAAACTGAAAACTAAACAAAAAGATCCATCTTTCTAACCTGCCCATTCGAATTTGTAATAGAATCATTTGGCACGGCACATATAGTCTGAATTTCAGCCTTACAAAGTTTGCCAAGTAAAGGATCAAGACGATAATTTAAGGCTTGTTCTTTCAACACATTAGCCAACTCATTTTCACAGCCTGTTGTCAGTTTGGAAACTCTGAATTGTTCTTTTAAACAGTACAGTACTTTTCCTTGTAGCTCAACATCTTGGGGTTCATTAGCTGTAAGAATATTCGATAACACATTAAAACAGTCTGAAAGACTAGGTATTACAAACCATAAAATTCTATAACTATGCTTCAGTGGAAACCATTCTTTTAAACATATGGAGTGCTAGATTTTTTACTGGTCCACCACTGCTGCCTTGTGTGAGCCAGCCTGATACTATACTTGTGGTATGGGGTAAGCTCAACATACCAATAATTTCTGAACAGTGTCTTTTCACATCCTCTTTGCAAGCATTTTGTAAGTTATTGTTAAACCTGTAATCTGTGTTTTGTTCAATCATCCGATTTACTATGACTACTTTACAGCTTTCATCAAAATCATTTTTCTGACGATGTGCCTGAAATAAAAATATATGAATTATAAAATGCATTATTACCTAAGTCACAGAATACATAATAGTACAAGTACCTAAATGTCATTAGGGATTATAGAATACACATCTTTACTCACCTTCAAACAGTCTAAAATTTTAGATGTTTCTGTGTTATGGCAATATAAATCTATCATGTCATTACAGCTTGTTATTAAATGATAATCAATGGCATTATCATTAAACTCTTGTTTTCTGACTACAAATATGGCCCTTCTGCAATTATCTGTTAGTTTGCCTTTAGCTGTCTGCAAACACTCTAATGCAGCTGATTCTCCATGGGGAACATTTGGACAGAAAGCTTGTAGATCTTTCTTACAGGATTCTTTAAGCTCTGGATCTAAATCTATATTTTCCTTTTGTTGAAATAGCTGGCTTCTCAGCTGCTGCCTACAATCTTTGAATATGGTATGTTTTCTTTTAGTGATAGTGTCATTTCGTACGATTTCACTCAGACAAGTAACTACTTGGTTTTTAGTTTGAGCTTTAGGGCAAAACCTTACCACATAAGATTTACATGCATTCTTAAATTTTCTTGTGAACCTATAGTTTTTAAGTGCAATAAGCTGTTCATGTTCTATAGCTGCACGGCATTTGGCGTTTGCTTTTATTTCTGGATCATTTTTGTGATTGATTAAGCACTCCATTATGTCATCATCATCTTTCTTACTTTTAAGCTCAGAAGAGCACAGCCTCTCAATTGGTACTCTACAATTATTGTTCACAACAGCATTTAGTTCTATATGACCACTTTGAGTTTCAGTGAAATTTGATACCACCTCTCTGCATTTTGCTGACAGTTCTTTAATTTTGCTTTGTAGACAAGCTATCTCTTCACCTTTCCCAGTATTTTCAAAGCATATGTTTGCTAAATCATCAATACAGAAGTCTTCTATTTCAGGTAACAAATCTACACTCACAGCTCTTTGTCTCATCACTCTTCTTACTTGTTGTTCACAAGCTGGTTTTAATATACCTCTTAAATCAAAATTGTATGCATAGTTGTATAGACAGGGTAGTACCAAAGGATCTTTATCAGATTGGTTTTCGTAAACATCAGCCCAATGAAGTTTTGCTTTGCATTGAGTGACAGCATCATATCTACATGCCTTGTACAACTGAGGGTCAAGTTTAAAGTCTCTAGAAATAAAATACTGAATTTGTAATAATGCTGTTTCACAATCCGAGGACATTAGTACCGTTCCAAGTTTCTCCATGAGACATGACATGACCCTGCCATTGCCTCCATTGATTTCTCTACAGGCTCTATCAACAACAGGTTTACAGGCTTTTCTTAAAATAGGATCTACACGCCAGTCTTCACCAGGGTCTGCTTCCTGCACCAGTTTCTCTAATGATCTCTGGCACCCAATACTTATCCTTTTATCTTTCCTTCTTCTTGGTCTTGCATGGTCCATGAGGCAATGTATTGTTTTACCACCAGTTTCAACACCCCTGCACAGTATAGTTATATCATTAGCACAGTTTTGCATTAACTCAGGTGACAGTCTGTAATCATCCATTAACATTTTTCTATGATCAATCATTTCGGCTATACATTCAGAGGACAGTTTTGAGCTTTCATTACGTGAAATGTTCTCTAAACATAATAAAATTTGAGCAAGGCGGACATCTTTATCGTCAACTATACCCTTACGACAATGATACTTGCGAATGTCTTCTTTGCATGATTTCACTAAACCTTTACTCAGTTTATAATTCATAACCATGTTTCTTTGGTCATAGAATAATTGGTCTTGGCATCTTCTAGTCATTCCTGAAAAAAAACATTTCTGTTACTTTTCTTTCATTACTGAAATAAAATAAATATAATATACATTTTAAGTAAGTATAAATAAGTTACCATTTTCATATTTATGGGTTACAAGACATTTATACATCAACCATGATCCTGGGAGTTCATCAGGACAATAGTTTTTTTGATCCAAATTGCAAGCAGCAAATATGATTTTGTCCAGTTGTAAATTACTATACTTCATTTCTTTGAGTACTGTTACTTCTGAAAGACATTCTGGCTTTAAGTCCTGTTCCTTGTTTTGCAGGCACTTTAAAGTTTGTGTTTGCGATAAACTTCTTGGATCGGGTGGTATTCTTCCACACAAGTAAGTTTGAATGTCATCAAAACAATTTTTCAAGAAATTACCAATTATTTGCCAGTCATTGAAGATCATAGATTCAACCTTGATTATCATCCTCAAACAATTTTTGTTCTTAACACTAGGTTTCTTCTTTAAAACACAGTCTATACCATTATCAGTGGGATTTAGACATTCAGCAACTGTAGGTTCATCTGGGCATGGTTCTTTCAATTTAGCATTTAGAAATGCGTTATCAAGAAGTTCAGCTTGGTGAGTCCATATTCTGTGCTGGCAAACCGATGTGACTTGTGTTTTGTTACTATGAGTCGCATTGAGGGCACATGACAAAACCGCTAGATCATCAATTAAATGCGAACATTGTTTCTCCAAAATACTGCAACCATTTATATTCAAAGTGTATTTCCCGTTGGGTGATTTCATCAAGTTATCCAATCCATTGTCACTTATTGCATTTCTAACTGTGTAAGCCAATACAAACCATAAAATATCAATAACATAATTTGTTAACATCTCGGTGCCGACCGGCCTGATTGATGTGTTTTCGTGTACAATACCTAGTTTTTAATTACGACGTAGAGCCAGACCATTATTTAATGTGGAAGTAATCTTATCTGACTATAATATTCAACCGATACACACGAACGTGGCATTGAACGAGTGTATTTTTTTTATTAATTGTCTTTAAAATCTTCAAAGAAGAACAGCAACAAAAATAATGATTCCACAGACAACTGGCTCACTGACTGACAGACAAACAATTTTTTTTTTTTTTTTTTTAATTGTTTGTTCTCTGAGGAACCGGCTAAGGTCATAGACCATGCTGCCATGTCATTAGTTTCTTAATTTCATTAGTATTATAATCCTAAAGATGATGATGAATGATAATGGAAATGATGATGATGAATGATAATGGAAATGAGAAGTGAGAAATGATATACCCCCAACCCCTCGAGTATCTCAGTAAAGATGTGGGGCTTTACTAAGTCCTCAAGCGGACTTCTTGAGAGAATTTGATTAGTGACGTTGCACTGTTTTGTTTCATTTGCCAACACTCATGCACACTCACGAACACTTAACGGTTAATAATCCACCATTATTTCACATTAATATTCGACTTAACACAAATTTTAGAAAATAAAACAAAACCGCAGACATGACTCTTCACTTTCCCGCCAAGAAGTCCATCGACAGACAAACAATGACAAATCTTTTTTAGTTTTCTACTGTCTTTGAGGGAAGAGCAAACGATTTACCTAAAACAGCCTAATCTTCAGATAGTTTTTTTTATATTTCAGTGAAGACGTAGAACTTTACTGAGACCAATCTATCGTGTCCGTTAAATGGTGGCGTACACTTGATCTAATTCAAGTTTGTTTGTTTTGTTAAATATGCCCTCTTTTACTGCGTAATTTCTATAAACACAAAATAAGTACATACCTCTTTAATTTATGAAATAAAGTGTCCGTTAAGGTGGCGTACACATGGTCGATTTCACGTCTGTTGCTATGCCCTCTTTTAGTGCGTAATTACTGCGTAATTACTGCAAACGCAGAATAGTTCGTGGGTCTTTAGTTTAAGAAATAAATATTTGTATAAAATACAGTAAAAAAATTAAACGCCCACCCGACCCAGCCAGGAATCAAACCTGGGTCTTCCGCAATCCGGGCGGCTGCACTGACCGTTATGCTACCGGCGCTGAATTTTGTCACTGCTTTATGATTTTTGAAATGCCTTAGAGTGACATTAGTGCCATCTATCCAAAGGTATTTGCAACCGATGGACATGCAGATTCATCTTTGCAGATGAATACCACAAATTGATAACACAACGCTATAGTAAAGCTTAAAGCGAACTTTTCTTTTTTTTCACTGTATTTTATATAAATATTTAATTCAGCTTAAGAATAAAAGTAAAAATGTAAGAAATAAAGACTTTTTAGTGTGTACGCTGGCGTCACGATCAAGCTGGCGTACATGGGTACGCCAGCTTGGTCATGGTCATATAAGTAGTTATCGAGAATGGTCATCAGACCATTCTCGATAACTACTTATATTATAGAAACTAAGTTTACATACATATTTAGTGCCTAATTAGAGCCCATGTTGTGCAAAATTTCATAAGGATTACTCTTATAGGAACGGAGATAACGAACAATACTTGTGAATGAAATTTGGAGCTGGTGTAAGGAGACAACGTACTCTCAATAGTGCTTAAAGAAAGCGAACTTTTATTTTGATAATTGTTATATGTATTAATAGTGCGTGAAATTCGGACTCTGTCAGTACAAATAGTTTCTGTGAAAACGCAGTGGAACTATATAAAAAAAATATGTAAAGTTCTAGGAACAAATATGTTGTTGTCATATAGTGGCACACAAAATTAACATTATTAGTTATATATGTTATTACACAGAGAGATATCGTAACTTTTTTTAAAGTTAGCTTATTTCATTAGCCTATTTTCCGTTCTCATTGTCGTTAAGTACGTTGTCTCTTGACGCCAGCTCAAAATATCATTCACAAGTCTTGTTTGACATATCCGTTCCTTTAAGAGCAATCCTTATAAAACTTTTGCATAGCGCGGGCACTAATTAGGCACTAAATATGTGTGTAAACGTTGCTATAATATAAGTAGTTTTCGAGAACGGTCTTGGGTACGCCAGCTTGATCGTGATGCCAGCGTACACATTAAAAAAGGTCTTTTATTTCTTATACTAAAGAGGCAATAATTATTTTGTTTGCAGTAATTACGCATTATTTATGCACTAAAAGAGGGCATAACAACAACAAACGTGAAATCGACGTGGTAATTATAGTGACCTTCTACGGTCCACTTGACCCGGTGGGCGGCACAGCCGGCACACGCACAGGCACACCCCACAACACTAGTCAGAGCTGTCAGCATCAGCAGCTGTCAGCTCAGCAGCAGTGTATCTTCCTTCAAGTTGAACCTCTTTAATTTAATTCCATCCCAAAATACCGTGAAAATGGAAGGCTTCATCGAAGTAAACGAAATATCAGACTTTATTTCTTATATTCGTAGTGTAAGTAAAACTTTGCTAGTAATGCAATTTCATTCTATTTGTCGCAAGTTTATCTCTATGAAATATTGTCATGTTATTTAATTTTATTAGTTAACTGCTACATCACCGTGTTTTCTCTACTTTTATTATTAAAAGCTCAGTAAAGGAAAGCTCTCCAGGTTGCCTAGTGTTAGCTTTAACCAAATTTAATAAAGATACAAATAACATACCGCCGCCGTTGATACTGCATAACGCATTAAATCGAATGACCCTGGCACTCGTATCCAATAAACTCCGAAGTACCTATGAGAATTCAATCTTTGATTGCCACATTTGCTTCTTTTTGTTCTTCTAGAAAAAGACAACTCTATGCTTGATGAATTAGTTTAAGATTGAGTGTAAGAGCAATATTACTATACTGTATTTTACTGTACATACGCCTCTCTCTTATAAGATAGAGTTAGGGCACTGGAACTTTTAGTCAAAAATGTAAAAACATTAAACATTTTTAGAAATTGTATTAAATTTTAATTTAAAATAAAATTTAAGCAGTCATTCCCAAATCAAAGCAAAAGTTTGTATAGCATAAATAGATGTGTTAAAAACTGCATTACATTTAGATAGAGTTAACACATAATGCTATATGAATGATGATGATGATGATATGAATATTAATGTTATAAATTGTAAAAATATTTATTTAAACAACAATGTATCCACAATTAAATTAAAAGTATTTGTTTATTTTTTCAGATTGAGTGGCGTGACCCATGGCTGATTGCACTGTTATCATTCCATGTGATTGTAACTTTCACATGTTTTTCAACTAGAAACTACGGAAACTTTCAAGTCATATTGTTCATAATTCTGTGTAAGTAATTTCAGCTGTTCATTCAATTTAGCTAAATAGTAGTTAACACTAGAATAACATAAATGAAGTCTGTAAACTTAATAACTATAAGTTAGAGCCAATTGTATATGCTTTAAAACAAGCAATTGCTTTTTGTCATATAATGCTATTTTTGTACAATCGTTTTTACTAACTGTATTACTTAGTCCTAGAAATTACCACATAAATTTAACACAATCAACCTTATTTGTGAGGTATTCCTCTGGGGATATGTCAGACACATACTTACAATTAACTAAAAATAATCCTTATTCGAAATTAATTTCGAATATACATTTATTAACGCTTGTACACACACCCTGCCCCCTGACTATGAGCTCTTATAACAGTGTTATTGCAGGTGTAGAAAAGAGACGCATGTATATGCGAATATACATGCGTCTCTACACGGCGGCGATGCTACACGGGTCTCGTTTTCGCGACTGCAATAACACTGCTATAAGACCTTGTGGTTACTCTGCATATCAGACTACCACACAGTGTCAAATTGCTTCAATAGACTTTAGACTTTATGTCTAAGGCATATGGTTAAACATTTATTGAAGAAATTGACAGTAATGGATAGGTTGATGTACAAAATATATAAAATCTTAACATTCTGTCAAACGGTAGTACAGCTTGTTGGCAGAATTCTCACAGAAACATCATATTATACAATAAATCTTAAATTGAACTGTGTAAAAACTGTACTACTTTAAATAAGTAAAAGTTTTATAAAATATATATTTAGAGTCATCAGACAGTAATATATATGGAAGTGACAATCATTGCATAGACTGATACACTAATTAAAGTTATTTGAACCATGTTATTTATTTAAATGATTGCTAAATACAGCTTTAAAGAACAACCAGGTTCATAGTTCACAAACCAGATTACTCTGTAAAGGCAATACTAAGCCAACAAGAATTTCTTCTCATATTTATGATATAATATTATCATATTTAAATGAACACCTAAATATAGTATGATGTAAACATGGTAATTTATAATGTTCAATGATTCAATGGTTAATTTTAACAGGCATTCTAATAATTTCAAATATTTTTAATAATAATATTTATTTGTGTAATGAACTTACACTTTACAAAACATAATTTTAATTTTATATATTTTTTCTGAGGTAATAGATTCCAATTTTGGTTAAATATATCCAGCTACCTCCGGGCTACCACAGCGCCTCCGTATTGTGTTTGGCTTCCAATATGCTGCCAACTTGGCCCATGACACTTCTGGCATGCGGCAGACGTGACCAGCCTAATCCCATTTCAGCTGAGCTCAGGACCGCAATGTGTGGAAGAAATGGAGGGAGACCTTTGCTCAGCAGTGGGACAGTGAGGGCTAATAATAAATAATAAATAAAAATAGATTTTCTAGAAAATTGTTCCCATAGAAGTTAAGGTCGAAAAGTACAAGTAAGAATGTTTGTTTTAAGCATAAATTATGCAAATTGTATCATTTACATGTTTGGCATTGGCTCATTAAGTCCAAAGTTTGTAAGCATTTTCACGAAGGCAATATTGTTCTCTGTTACTTAATCAATTACACACAATTATCCTCCTTGTGACCACATACCCTACAAAGTACTGAAAACATAAGGTCAAAATAAACATATAAAATAACCGGCAATTAGACTTGTTTAAAATTTAATTTGTCAGGTCATTAGCTTGACTGTGTAAAAAAATCTTTCAATACAAAGTAGAGTTCAAGAACGAGAATTTTCAGTTACAAAATAGTCTCAAGTGACTTAGAATACAAGGGAAGGCGCCCTCGTAAAAGCAGCGAAACCAAATTAAAACCTTATGTTTCGATTGTGTTAGAATTTACTAGATTAGATTTTCAATTGACTAGATGTTGTTTTTTAGCACTATAATAAGGTAGCGTTGTGACTGACTTGTAAAATTTTTGTTAATACTAAGTAAGTATGTACTTACTTAGTAATCCCAAGTGATTATTCAAAGTCAATAACTAGGTCACCAACATCCGATATCCTAGCTTGAAATTCTAGATGCGGTGATGGTGATGCGGGTATATGAATTCCGCCTGCGAAAATTTTCTAACACTTATTCTTTATTTAATAAAGTTAATTCTATTTAATCATATTATACTATATATTTATTATTTATTCATATTGTAATCATTACAGCTACGGACGGCTCTTTAATCAACTAAAAGGGAAACTTCCATAATTAATTATCAAATTTTGAAATAAATGTCTATCGTCGTTTTCCTTTTACTACTCTTATCAAATCCGTCTGGTAATTAAATCAGGCGACTTTACGCTTAATCTTATCCTACTATTCTTCGGTTTCGTAAAATAACATTGTAAATTATTGTGCTATCATCATCATTATGATATGTAATTTAAAAAAAACCAAGATTTCTGAATTTATTGTAAGTATGTACTTATATAAATTATTTTTTTTAAATATTTTACCGGTAAGCACAGTGCCTTGATCTCACCTGATGTTAAGTGATGATAAGGCCATTTGGTGGAAGCGCACTTCACCCGGGATCCTCAACTAGTGAGACACTGGCTATCTTGTCTAGCTGCCGGAACACAACAATGCTACAAACATTGTTGTTATGGCGACATATTTAGATAAGATGGTGGTAGCTAGCCAGGCGGACAAACAAGTCCTACCACCAACCAAACCGAGTACACAAAGATGTACCTGCTGGGAATCGAACCCGGGACCTCTGGGTCTAAACCGGTGGTCTTAACCACTAGACCACAGAGGCGGTTAAATATTGTTTGTATAATGCCTAGAATCTGACTAGATTGCGACTAATCTAATACCTATGTCTGCCGTCAGCATTATTTTGAATTGTCAGATGAATATTCTAGATCCTGTGAAATTATAAGGCATAAAGGTACAACAACTTAACCTTAGGGCCAGCGACCTTGGTGGTGCAAAACGACAGTGGGCTGCGGTGGCGGCATTCTATCAGGTGGCGACTCGTATGCTCGTAAACAAAATGAGCAAACATAATTTGAGGAGCTCGATGGCGCAGTGGTTAACGCGCCCGGTCTGTGATTGCTAAGGTTAAGTAGCTTTCGCAAAGACCGGTCATCGGATGGCAGACCAAAAAAATATCATGTCGAGTTCTTCCGTGCTTCGGAAGGCACGTAAAGCCGTTGGTCCCGGATATATTAGTAGTAGTTAACAAGCACCAATCTACACTGGGCCCGCGTGGTGGTTTATGGTCCGTTCTCCCTATCCATCCTTGAAGAAGGCTTGTGCCCCAGCAGTTTAGACATAAAATGAGCTGATGATGATGATGATGATGATGATGATGATGATGATGATGATGAATTTAAACACATGCTATATTTTGTTTCAGTGCTGCTAGTGTACTTTTCGGAGAGCATAAACGAAGTCGCCGCCCGCAACTGGGCTCTCTTCTCACGACAGCAGTATTTCGACAGCAAAGGCCTTTTCATATCGGTCGTATTCTCGATTCCTATATTGCTCAACTGCATGATAATGGTGGTAAGTTTTTTTTTATTCTGCAATTGTAACATTATTATTAGTACCTGCATGAACGAGTTTTGCTCGGTATTTTTTTACGGATAAAACATCGTTTTCTAAAAATGAAACCAGCTAGATCGATTTATCGCCCCCGTAACCCCCTGCATACTAAATTTCATGAAAAGCCTCGGAGCCGTTTCCGAGATTCAGATTATATATATACATATATACAAGAATTGCTCGTTTAAAGGTATTAGATTAGATTCATAGAATAGGTATTGCAATTAAGAGCCTTCACACTAGCGTTGCTCCAGCTTAGGCGTTCTATAAACGTATGCGCAGCGCTGACTCTACGACAACGCGACGCATACGCTGTCTTAAGGGAGCGGTCCCATTGAGAAGCTATTTTGTAGTTCAAGAAGAGCTGAACTGCAATGTAACCAGAAAGGGTTAGACAGAAATGGCAATATGTAGCTGTGCTGGAGTTTTAGTACCTCAAAATGTGACCGGAAAACTATTAGTAAACTATTATATTGACATTTCTGTCTAACCTTGTAAATCAAATTGCAGTTTAGTTTTTCTAAACTATAAAATAGCTCCTAGCTAATACTTAATAGCTCTCGCTCTCGCGTTTATATCTAACTACCCGACCCGGCAAACGTTGTTTTACCATATAAATTATTGCTGCTCCACTCCTATTAGTCATAAATGTAATATAGCTGAAGCCTTTATCAATAAACGGACTATTCAACCCAAAAATATTTTTTCAATTCGAACCAGTAGTTCCTGAGATTAGCGCGTTCAACCAAACAAACAAACTAACAAACTCTTTAGCTTTATCATATTAGCATAGATGGGACCGCGCCCTAATGTCGGTACGTTACGTCTAGCCACGCAGCGCTGATACAATCAATCGTGACCATATATCCACGTACTGCGCGACACTTTCGGTTCGTTACTGTCTTCGTTCAATAACGTACTAGATTCCCAAAGCGCTTGAAAAAGGGTAAGCGATTTTGGGGCCACGGAGCCACAACGGCAGTAAATATTAAGTACAAATATTTTTTGGTTTATGGCCCGTTCCCCCTATCCATCCATAGGGAAGGCTCGTGCTCCAGCCAGTGGGGACATAAAATGAGCTGATGATGATGATGATGATGATGATGATACATTTTTGTTCCGGATCCTTTATCTAGTCTATCTCTACATTATTGATCGAAGGTTACTGTAGATAAACGTTAGTGTGAAGGGGCTCTTCCAGTTAATGATGTCAACCAATTAACCATTATCATCAATATCAATAAGACGGAGTTCGACATCGCTCTAACTCCTAGGTTACTCCTTCTTTTGAATAAATCGATTGACCAATTGCTTGCACTGCTTTAAGTGGGCGAGGCAAGATCTGGTGCAGGCTAACTTATCTGGAAGTAACTTTCACGGTGGTAAATGCCGCAAATTTTCTTAATTAATTCACATCTCATTAGAAGAAGGAAAGAAGGAGGCCGATGCAACCTACCTGGTCGGTCAATGTCGGTCTATGGGTGCCTTGCATTAATAGCCAACGATCGCCAATGTTAAGCTTTTTTGGGCATGGTGTTTACCCAGATGCAAGCTGTTGGTCTTGGTTGCCATCAGCCAGCCATCGTAGTAAAATAAGTCAAGTCAGACTTCGGAAGGCTTGAAAAACTGTCATCACATCTACGGGTAAGCACATTGCCTCCATCTCACCTGATGTCAACTACTGAGGCAGTGGCTATCTTACTTTTAGCTGCCGGAACACAACAATGCTGCAAACATTGATGTTATGGCGACATGTTTAGATAAGATGGTGGTAGCTAGCCAGGCGGACAAACAAGCCCTACCACCAACCAAACCGAGTACACAAACTTGTAACCCTCGCTGGGAATCGAACCCAGGACTTCTGGGTAAGAGACCGGTAGTCTTAACCACTACTACTACACAAAAGCGGTTATTATATAAGTAGTAGATTTAATCCTTTATAGGGCAAGTTGCGAAATCGGTCTATATTTCGACCACTTGTATCCCCATAGATATAAGGATTAAACTCCTATAAAAAATAAAAGTTAACAGCTTTTTATAGGAGTTTAGTCCTTATATCTATGGGGATACAAGTGGTCGAAATATAGACCGATTTCGCAACTTACCCTATAAAGGGTTAAGCCCCTTTATGACGATCTAAAACAATGGAATTACCTATGTTCCAGGGTTCGTGGTTATACCAGTCGACGCAAATTATGACAAACTTGAAAAAGGCCCAGCTGAGACAACGCTTGAAAGAGATGAACATGATAAGGGAACAGCAGCATTTGAAGTCTGAATAAAGTGTAATGTATTACAGAGTCAATTTTATCATAGGCAAAGCTAGTGGAGAGGAAATATTTTTGCTAATGTTGCTAGATGTCATTGAAATATACCATTTTGGTAATATATGCCACAGTGATTTGGGTAACAGAATATTTCCTGTGTTTACTAATCTAAGTCATAGGTACAAAAATTTGTTCAATATAATTGAAGAGTATTGTGATTTTACAATTTTAGTTTTGACGAGTCGCAGGTAGTATTAATCTCTTGCTTGGTGACTATTTCTTCATGATCTTGAATATCCCGCCTGACTTTGCTCGGACTACCTTTTATAGTTGTATCAAATGTAATATAGTTTTTAAAAAGCAACCTTATTACTTTCGCTTATGGTTCAAGTTTTGTTTAAAACTGAAACCATTTTATTCTACACTTTGATCTTGCCATGTATATTGGGCTTGTGTCCATACGAACTATGCTTATGATTGTCAGTATACCTTTATATTCCATAAACTTTTACTAGTACATCACATTAGATAGTTCCTTAGGCTACAATGGCCTACTTTAGATATTTGCACTTAAAATCTCTCAACTGATATTTATAAGTTCATCTAATTGATATTTGCTTCCTATGTTATTGTGACAAGCTGTTTACAAGCTTTCAAGTCAATACTCGATTGAAAATCACTTAAAGATGAAAACACTATGTATTATTTTGCATTATCTGAACTGTAACGAGATGACTGTACCTACAAGTTTTAAATTGATATACTAATTATTTAGATAAGTTGTTTGTTATTGTAAATTGTTATACTATGTACTATTGTCGTATCTTTGTACAAAAATCTCACGTTTTTTTTTCCCAAAAATATTATTCCAATTTAATTGCATTTAATTTTTTGTTAAAGACTATAAAGTCATGACGTACTTAAATTTTGTAAAGATTTTAGTAGCTTTCTTGATACCTTAAATGTGGATCTCGGCACTGATCTTGAGAGTTTGGGGTCGAAGACAACGTGGTTCTGTTCGGGAGCCTTATGCACTAAGGTGACTTATTTTTTACTTACATGAACACGAGCCACTGCATATGCAACGTGAATGTCCATGCCAATGCGAAACCGACGCACCACTTATATACTTTCCTTTATATATGGTGCCATATAAACCAACTGGTTTGAAAGAGCTATGGAATACTTTTATCATAATAACCACTTAATCTGCCTCAGTATAGAGTCTAGAGTTTAGACCAATGGCAATGGTCTCAAACCCTCTTTGATTGAAAATTTCTGCTAATTTTCGACTCCATATTCAGCCTTGTCCCCACTTACCTTAAGGTGAGATTAAGGCATTGTGAAATAGCTGGCTATCTCACCCCTAAAAAGTCTTGATTAGATTCCTAGAGCTCAAGTTCTGTGCCGGGAAGTCAAGTATACTAAACATTAGCTTCAGTTTATAAATGTTGCATTTTTTTTATCTATCATCCATTTAGATTATAACCTCTTAGATTATTATAACCTACTTAATTCTTCACTTAGAAGTTGACTTACAATATTTTCACGCGCTTACTATTAGGCTTTTGAGGGTTTAGAGTGCCTATAGAGAGTTTTATTCTCATCGATCACGTTAACGTAAACGAAAATTTGTATGACATTAAACCAGCGCCCCCTGGTGACAAACGAGGTGAGTTGCAATGTTGCCATACAAAGGACGATGCGGCAAAACGTCCCTCCAAACCAACAGATTTAAAATGTATCTCAGTCGCAACATCTCAATAAGTGATAAATTTTATTATGGCGATATCTCAAAGTACAGGGTTCTCCGGGATATACTGTGTGTGTGATGGTACTTAAGGCATTACACTGATTCAAATCCAGCGGCGGAGCTGCTCAATAGTATTATAATTTTTGAAATTAATTAACTAAATGGAATATCAATTTTGTAGCGAAATAGAAAAAAATATTTTTGGCAAATCTTACATTTAAAACCCTGGATTTTGAAGTTAAATCTCTTTGCTACACTCTTTATAGGTCTTCATGGTACTACTAACATACACACGCCTGCACACTAGACTTATACAAACTATCAATCTTTCTCGATAAACTTTGTATTTTATGGCAACAGCATAGGGTAGAACATTTATTAAAGAAACTTGACAATTTTGGATAGGTTGATATGGCAGGCGTCTGTACATAAAATATCGGTTGGAGGAGGGGGACGTAGCCCATACAAAATTGGTCATCGTCCTTTTTGTTTTCGTTAACATGATTGAGGGTAAACAAAACACGACTCTGTTAAGCTTTTTTCACTGTGTATCGGCAATAATCAGTTCTATTTTTAAACTTATGACAATAAATCGTTGTTGTGAATGTTTTGTTTCTAACTATTACCAAATTAAAACATCCTGCTATATCTTCTTTCGTCATGATTCCAATAATGCTTATTTGTTTTTAAGGAAAAATCGAGTGCCATTTATACGGCAACTAGGATAAACGTTCACAATGACTGCTTTAGTTATTAAGTAATAATAACCAGGCGTTTGTGATTGACACATGGTGCAATATATAGGCCATATTTGATATTTATGTATCTATCTACGAACAATATAAATAATAATTTAGCTAACCATACACGGTGTAATTAGTTAACTATTTCAAAATTTATTGTCACAATTTGAATAGCGTTTTTAAGTTGATTACGTTATAATTATTGTTTAGATTTTTCGTTTTTATTAGCCATTATCGGCCACACATAATGGTTGAAATGAAGTAATTGTCTGGTACAGGTTACAAATAATTTTGCGTGAATTTTTAATGCAAAAGCTACTGGATTTTCATACACGAAATGTTTTTAAGCACCCTATGATAGGTATATTGCTGTATCTATTACATAAAAACACGCCTATATTTTTAATTACAACATAAACTATAAGGGTTTACTCTTTGCTCATCATTTTCAAAACTTTTACTATTAACCAACTATGTAATGGCAAAAAAAATTGCTGATCCATACATTATTTATTTAATTATGTACTACCTCACAAGATCAACATGTATGAAACAACTGGTTTGTTATTCACGATTTCAGTGTTGATCCCATAGTAAGAGTTAGCAAAATGGTGGGCAGCGACTATCCTTTATAGTTTATGTTGTAATAAAAATAATAGTGGTGTATGTATGTAGGTATGTTACAGCATAATTATAGCAGGAACATCTCAGTAAGGTATTTAGCAGGCTGTTTTTAATATGGGCGTTGTTGTGATGTTTATTTGTCAATTTATTGTAATATGCATTTAAGTATAATAATAAAAATTGTAAAAATATAATTATACTCTAAGAAAATGTAACTTTCCTTTTACATATTGTTGAACTCCTAAAAAGCCCGTGGACTTAACATTTCGATTATGTATGAGTATAATATTCTTAATATAATAAGGGCTAATATAGCTTGTCCCAATAATCAACGTAAAGCTGAAAGTGTATAACAGGCCAGAATGAGATAGTTTCCATAATGATTTGAAAAAAAATTGTTCATTGAACTAGCTGTTTTTGAAAGAATGATTTTTCATTTTTAATTTACTATGAATACATCGTAGTTAAATAAAATATTAGTCAGTCTTAAATGTAAACAAAACTATATAAACCAGAAAAAAATATTTACCTACTTTTTTTCTTATTTTTTGGAGAAGTGACATACTGGAGTGTTACCAATTTTCAGTTGGTTATTGATTTTTAGTACAAGCTGTATTTCATGCTATACTTCACAATTTAGGACCATAAATAGTATATCTGTTGTTAGACAATAAAATAAGAGGAAACGTCTATAGGTATATATATGTATTGCACGTATATTTTTAACGTAACTGCCTCGCGAATATATATTTTTGCAACAACAAGAACATAATTTTTTGTAAAAAAATAATCGAAGGCCTTGTAGTGTGATATGTACCAGTAAGATGTGCAAGACGTGAGCAAATAAAGTGAAATTCCTTATTTATTGAAGTAAATAGAAATATCTAACGAACACATAGCATATTATATCATATATTTTGGCCTCAACAAAACTATTAGATTCAAGGCCGTCCATAAATAAAATTGTGATTTGGTAATTATATGAATATTGTAATGATTAATGATAGTTTGTTCTGGATGTTTACTTGCAGATTTTTGTTTATAGTATTATTAAGGAGCGTTTTTATTTGCTAAGTTTCAATATATTAGTACTCTATGGTACACACGCCTGCACATGACCTATCACAAACTGTTAAATTTCCTCAATAGATTTTGAACCTTATGACTAAGTTATATGGTTGAAAGTGTATTGAAGACATTTGACAGTTTTGGATAGCGTCGGGGATAGTTCAAAAGCGCGTAAGTAGCATTGGTGGATTCCGCACAAACTTTCTTAAATATGGATTAACTCTTTAACGGGCACAGCATGTTTAAATTTTTCATTGGTTTTCGACCTTATCTCAATTGTATAAAGTTCAAAATATGGTGGCAATATATATGCCACTGCCTTATAAAAGGTTAAAGCCAAACAGCGTAAGTGCTTTTGTCTTAATATGATTTACATAGTTTTTATAGAAAAAACTTCATTATTATACATAAAACCAATACCAATTGCTATGTTCTAATTGGTACGTAAAACCACCGAGTAAATAATTAAATAATCACTGTTCAATCCTCCCATACCCTTAAAAATTCCAGATGTTTGACGTTTACGCGGTATTCACAAAATACTACTTACACGCTTTTGAACTATCCTCGACGATATGTTGATGTGCAGACGTCCGTACAATAGAGTTCAATAATAATTTAAGCACTCTTGTACCTTTTCAAAGTCATTTCTGTCAACTTATATTCTTAAAGCGTCGCCCAAACAGAGGCGGCCTGCGGTCGCGGGCACGTTTGCGGTCGGATGTGGTACCTATAATATAATTTTTTTTATACAAGCGCGGGCAGGTCGCGGGTTACAGGTTCCAGACGCTCACTACCAGCACCGCATTTTTCTTAGCGACACCGGACTTTCTGGGGGCGGCGAGAAACTTAAAAGGTTCACTCCTCAAGCCGTGTGGTCGAAACACCTCAGAGGTTTATAGAGGTCAGAGCATCACGCACTAGTGCGTGTCCTCGTGCCCTACAAGATTCTCCGAGGGGTTTGGATCGGATCGGGGAGCGGAACAACCCGAGGGCGCCTCTAAAGACTCTGACATCGGCTCGGGTTGACCGGGTCGTGGCGGTGGAGAGAAGCACCCAGGTACATGTCTGTACCTGGTATAGAGCGCGTGTGAACCGGCTCGTCGTACCCTTGTTCTACGGTGTCTTGGGCCTAAAATTTTGTGCAGGTTTAGTGTATTCTGTAAATTTGTAGTGGCATTAAGAGGATCGGGCGGGGGCAATCACCACGCTAATGTGAACTAAACAGACCGCAATTATGATCGTATCGTCACCGCTTCTGTTTGGGCAAGGCTTTAAGCAATCATTAACACAATAGTGCGAATACAGTGTCCTATACCGTTGAATTATTATCGCACTCGACTGAATATCAAATTGTACCTCCATTTAAAACATTACTAAAAATAACTGCTAAAATTGGCTTTCCGTATCAAGATCCTTCATACATTTCGGTATCCCATAGGTACAATCAACAAATTTTCTGGATTAGGACGATTTTTCTGTGCAGGGATCAGTGGCTATACCCGCTCCTTTTGTTCTTCACAAATTTTCTGGATATCCACCATTAGGAATCTTAAGAAAGAAATGAATTTCTATTTAAGCTTTAACAATGAACTAAAACTAATGGCTTTGCCAAAAAAAAGGTCGGAAGGTTTACTATTGGTCATTCTATGGTCATCTTCATGTTAGGCGGAGTTAACTACGATCGCCACGTTAAGGCAAAAATGTTCGTAACAGGATATCCTTGAAATTTGTCGACCGTACCTCCATTTAAAATATTACTAAAAATAACTGCTAAAGTTGGCTTTCCGTATCAAGATCCTTCATACATTTCGGTATCCCATAGATACAGAAGACGCACTATGCCTATCCAAAACTGTCAAATTTCTTCAATACATTTTCAACCTTATTTCTAAGACATAAAGTTCAAAGTCTATTAATGAAATTTGACAGTTGTTTGTTTGACAAAGTACAAAGTTGTTGTTTAAAACCAATAGCCAATTTTGTCGAAAGTCTTAGTAAGTTTAGTAGACAACAATAAATTATTCCATCGAACAATTGAACGTTTCAAATCGCATAAATAAAATTTAATAAACTTTTTTTAAAGGTCTACAGTTAGTAGATACATTTTTAAGTAAGTTTACTAGATCTCTGTTTTCTCTGGTTTCATTAAAATTGTATCGGTCTGAAAAATATCAAACTTTGGTGTTGGTATGGGTTTATCGGCTCATAATTAGTCAGCAAAATATTTCAATATGACTTTTTAGACTTTTAAAATATGTCGCTTTGTACTATAAGTCAATATTTTTTCATTTTTATAATCTAAATGTTATAATTTGCAGTATCGATTAGAAGCTCCTTAGTCTTACAATCTGTCACTTGTAAATGGTGGATAGTTTAAAGGATATTGTTGTTTGTATAACTTTTACGTGAGATCGTGTTGTTTACTAGTAATAAATGGAAGACTGAGTTGTGTAGTGTGATTTCGAGTTTGACGCATAGTACTTAAACGGTCATAGAGATATTATTCAGAGTTTCAGACGCATAAAGGTTACAGCCCACTACACTCACTTAAGTCGATAGAGTGCTGACAGTGCTGGGAGTGCGAGTTTCATTCGCTATTCGATCACGTTAATGAAAACGAAAATTTGTATGGCAAAATTTAAGTCTCCTCGTTTTCCACCAGGCAGCGCTGGCGCTGCCACATACCATACTAATTTTCGTTTACGTAAATCGAATGAATACGGATAGTAAACAAAACTCACACTAGGCACTATGTGCGGTGCGAGTCGCCATTCCATCGCGTTAACGATAACGAGAATTTGTATGACATTATGGCTGGTTTTAGAGTCGCGCTGACCGCACGCTGACTGTCGGCGCTGACAGCCGAAATGTATGAACTTCTAGCGCATGTCACCGCTGAGCCATCAGCGTGACTCAGTAACGTTTCCTTTAATTACATACATATTGATCTGTCAGCGCTGACGATCAGCGTGACTGTAAAACCAGCCTAAGGGTGTGCGCAGCCGACAAACTTTTGTCAGCGGACTTTTCTGTCCGTCAAAATAGATCGCTTACAATTTCGTCGACTAAGGCCCTTCGCACACGAGTCGTATCGTAAGCGTATTGTAAAATCGTGAGAAGTTAAAAAAATTAAAATTCAGGTTTTTTAAAGAAATTAAAGGGGTGCAGCGCGGACGCAAAATTGCGAGTTTCAAGTTTCTTTATGATAGCGAGCGAGCGGCGCGTGGCTGTGGTGTGACAACGGCGCACGACTACGAATACGCACGCACACTAATATCTGTACAGAGTAGGCTGGTTATTTAATTAGAGCAATGTTTACTTTCGTAAAAACATAGGCGTTTGGGTAAAAAATAATAAAAGTTTTAATATTTTCATATTCATATTTTTTTTTTGAAAAATAAAACAACAGTGACCTGCGGAATATCAATACAAACATTTTGATGTCGGATCGTAGTTTCATTTGTGCTATACATATTTAGAAAGTTTCTGAAGAAATAAGTTTTTAGATATCATTATTTTACGCATTGGTTATGCAGTTTCTGGGTATTTGTTTCAAATTCCAAGACAACCATGACCTTGTGAAAGAATCAAACTAACCTACACTAGTCCTTTCAATGTATATGACCTATTCAGCGCCTAGCACCAGTGACTTAAAAACACGTAAATTTTCGAAATTCCGCGCGGCACCCCCTTAAACGTAATACAGACAATTTTAAATTTGCCGCCAAGTCTTAAAACAAATGACAAATTAATGAAATAACTACCTACACAATAATATTGGCAGAGTTCTATTTTCAAAATTTGAACTTATTTTTTTATAATATCGTTCACAAATGACCAGTTCCAAAAACTTTCAATATGTACTGTGAGAGCTAATACCACTTTACTCATGTGCTAATACTATGAACAGTAAATTTTTTACGTTTGCTTTTTTACGCCAGTACGCTACGACTATCGTAATGACAATAAACAAACGTACGATTCGCTGCAGCACCGCTTCGTGTGCGGACTTGTTTGAACATGTACTTACGCGCTCGTATTGTCGGAGGGACTCGTACGTACGCTTACATTTTCATAACTCTTGCAAGTCCTTCGTTTGCGCCTTCTCTAAGAGCGCTTTCGTACAAAGCGTGTAAGGCTGGTTTCACAGTCGCGCCGTCGAACAGCGCGTTTCAACAGCACGCGCTTGACCACAGTATGATAAAGTACAGACAAAGCCGATGAAATAGTAATATTTCATCGGCATCGCCTTTGATGTGAGGCGATGCCGCCGCCCGCGTAGGTATCCACGCGATCGTACGCCGATATGCAAGGGATGTCATAAAATTCGAAATCAAATAATCGTTAATATTTTTTTTAACCCTAGAAAGATAACGTTATTTTTTGCTACTGAAAAGATAAAGACGCGCCTTAGAGGCGCTCTATTTTCAATATCATTTTTTTAAACCAATTTAAATAATAATTTTATTTTTTATAACTTTGTGAAATGCTACGTTATTAATAAGTTAAAAAAACACAAATTTAAGTTTTTGTTTTTTAATTATAATAAAAACCTTGGCATTATAAAAATCACTTTCGAAAATCAACAAAAATAAAGCGTCTTTTGTATGAAGGTACATTGTTTTTCAAATATATAACATTTATAGTTTTTTATCTTACTAACTAATGAGTTATGAAATATTCAGTCTCAAAAACATAAAAATACTAAAAAAATAAAATTTTATATACAGTTGTTGCAAACATCTTTTTTATGTTCACCACACACAGTCTTTTTACATTTGGTACACGTCATCTTGGACATTCTTTTTTTTTTTGATGTGCATAGGCTGCAGTAGCGCCGAATTTTAGCTGGAGGTTCCTCATCAGCTTCTACAGGTACCTCTTCAGTGGTTTGTGGCAGAATGTTTTCAATATTCTCTCTCAAACGTCTTGACAAATTAGGGATTACCAATCTAGACTTCATCCACGGTATAGACAGTTCAGTACTTAGCTTTTTCATATACTCTCTTCGATTTAACGGTTTATCTCCGTTTATTATAACATTATGAGCATATATTATATAGGAGTTGACAAAAGCAATGTTCAACATGCCATAAAACATAGCCATTGGCCATCTGTTAGTTTTCCTCGAACAAGACATCAAAGAACACATCTGGTCAAACGTGTTGACCCCTCCTTTGGTCTGATTATAAAACATAATCATTTCAGGTTTACCAGTTCGAGAATTTATAGCGGCACCTTCATCGCACGAAGACAACATGTACACCATTTTCGATGGCTTCGGCTTGTATGAGGCTAGGGTTAAATGTCCATCAAATCCGAACATAGACGTACCCACCTGTCGAGATCTGGCGTTTTTCATTTCTTCAGGAATTTCTCGTTTATTTGATCTTATCGTGCCCACAATTGTCAATTTGTATGGTTCAAGAAGCAATGACTTTGCAGCAGGAACGGAAGTGAACCAATTATCACACGTTATATTGCGGTTGGTGCCATGAATTGGTCGCGATAGCTCCTTCAAGTAATATTCTCCTTGCGGCAAACCATTTGTGTTTGTAGCTTTTCCGATGTATGGCATAGCATTTATCATATAGTTGGTTCCACTATCGCATATCATTGGGATTTTTATACCGTATTTATTCGGTTTATTAGGTATGTACATCCGGAAGGGGCATCTACCTCGGAACCCTAATAATTGTTCATCAACAGTGACATTGTTTCCCGGGGAGTAGTTCATTTTACATTGAGATATAAACATATCCCAAACCTTTCGAACCGGAATAAACGGATCTTGTTGACGGCGATCAGGACGTAAAGTCTTGTCGTCCATTCTTAGACATCGCACAATAAAATCAAATCTGTCTCTGCTCATAACTGCCACATATCTCGTACCCGTAAATGAACTGTCAAATAACTCCACAGTTGATAAATGATTGTCTTTCATTGCAGCACTGAGGGTAAGTATTCCTATGAATGACTTTAGTTCAGTTGGATTTGTGTCTCTAAATGTTGAACAAGTCATACTGTCAGAACGTTTTCTAGACATCTCTACATTTGTCCACTGAACGAGCTCTTGAATGATTTCATCTGTGATGAATAGTTCAAAGCACAAAAGTGGTTCAAAAATGTTTCGACACATGCGACTAGGACCTCTAGTAGAGCGAACTATATTTATGGCAGATGTTCTTCCACTATTTTGCCCTTTAGATGTAGCCCAAACGTGCCTATTCTTACCTCTGATTATTCTATGAGGCGGTATAACTATGCGATGGTCATGTCCAGGATCTTCAGGAGGTGGCTGGGGGTAGTCAGACAGGTCTTGATTGACCACTTCGTCTACATATTCGTCATCAGTGTCACTCTGTACTTCATCTTCGCTTATATGGTCCTCTATCTCGCTGTCACTGCCATCCTGCGCACTTTCGTCATCTTCTTCATGCAATAATGACAAAATTTTAGCCTCTTCCAACGCTCTCCTATTTGCCATGATGTTGAAACTATCCTAAAACCAATAAAAAATATTAATAAATGTATAACCTACTTTTATATTTACCGTACATAAGTAGAAATAAGTAAAAAACAACAAAAACCAAATCACAAAGAAATGTTTGAAAGTTGCACAAAAGATAAAGTGGCGCCTTTCGAGCGCAACGTGTCGCCATAGCAACGAAACTATGGTACTTACCGAACAGGAGCGGTCGCCTCTCGGGAGTGTTGACCGACAACTGAGTTGGCGCCGAAACACAAGCTTGTACGCGCGTAAACTAGAAAAAGACAGCAATATATTTGTTTTGCGGGCGCCTCTGAAGCGCACATTATCTTTCTAGGGTTAAATAATCATTTATTAACATGAATAAACTATTTTACATATTTACAAATGTTGCACTGCTAAATATTTACGTGAAGGTTTATTTTTAGATTTAAATTTTTAACAATATAATGAATTCGCATTCGGACTGCTTAAAAAATTAAAAAAAAAAACGCCCAGAAATCTTAAATATAAACCATAAAGAATTGATGTCTGTATTAGCACGTATTAATTAATAGTATCACTCGACATTGGCGGAATTATTTGTGTTGGAAAGACACTCCAGAAGCCATAATACAAGAAAATAATAAATAATATATGTTGTAAAAACGTTCATTATTAATTAATGAGAAGTTGGCAAAATAAATAAAAAAAATATTTAGTCATTCTGTTGTTGGAGCACAAGAATTTGGTCATTTATTCTTGTAGTTTGAGTACCCTGCACTTCACCAACAATATACATTTTACCATCCATGTTACTACAGCATGTAGCTACATACATTCCAACAAAGACAAAGTACAAGTTATTACGAAATTATAGGAAAAACTTGCCTTGCGCCACTGGGAAATTATATATGAAATTTTAAATTCTTGTTGTTTCGACGTCAACTTTCAACCGTATACAGAACAATGTGTATGCACCATTATATTCAATAGGAATCACTGAATGTAAATTAAAAACAGTTTAAAACACGCAGTACGCTCACGTGGCTGCCCTTCACGGTAGCTCCCACAAACTGCGCTTGTTTGTGGGACACTGGCCGCGGCGCCCCACGGTGGGCTGAAAATCGGCTTTCATAGACTTAGGGATTTCAATTTGCAAGTGCCGGATTTTTTGCCGGATATAGCTTCTATTAGCTATTACTATATACAAAAATGATACCTAAGGTAATTCTGCTCAAAAACGAAGGAGTTATATTTTTTTTACGAAAATTTTGTATGGAGCAAGTATGAAAAATCCGATTATCTCTGAAACGGCAAGGAAAACCGTAATATCCTTACAGGTGGTTATAGTAGTAATTATTGATGATTTTTTGTCGTACTTCACATAACGGTTACTGCTGCCGTTTTTTTTTTAAAAATCATCGAAATATTTTAATTTATTTTAAATATGAAGCGGTTCCTTTTTGTGTCTAAGTTAAGAAAATTGATGTGAAAAATGTCATTTACTAAAATATGAAGTTTATATAAAACAACGAATATATATAATAATCTTTGATGTTACAGCATCTAATCGGTTCATTTCTGTTGGTTTTGCTAAGCACAGGTAGCACGATGCATTTGATCTGGCTTCAGAAGGTACGTGCAGACTTTAGCGTCGATCATTGTCATCATCAGTTGATGAGTCACCCTGTTACACTTACTGCACTCTGTGGGGATAAGAGCCTTAATTTCATCATCCATTTTTCTTTTTTGATCAATGACGACTGCTTCGCTCTCCTTCACAAAAGTAAACTGAACTGGACGACAATACAAAGCTGAGCATGGTTTTGGGTTGGTCCATAAAGTATTATCTCCACCAGTCAGTTTTAGTGGCACCAAGGTCATGAAAATGCTTGAATCATCTTGCTCCTCACCCTCCATTCTCTGTTTGTATCGGCTTTGGTTGGAAGCACCATCAAATCCCCACTTGGATATCAGCTTTAGCTGCTTATTTTGCACATCGTCAGAAAGACTTTGAAGGATCCTCGTCACCGTGATGTCGAGTAAAGCTTGAAGTGTAATCCTAGCCGATGAATCCGTCACTGACACTGATTGCTTCGGAGGATAGCAATCAAGCTTGGTTTGTTGTACTTTATAGTAGGATGGATAAATATCCCTAGCACCTTCCCGAGCGGCTGCCTGATGTACGTGCAACGTGATGTATTGCCACTTTGACAGTTTTAGTGAAAGAAGCAATCCAAGCGCTTTTTCTGGTGTAAATATGACAGTTTTCACTGGTTTCTTAAGCGTTTTATTAATTTTAATGGCTGCTTCAGGATTTTTCAGCATATATTCGATCACAGATGCGATATCCTCATGCCCTTCTTCTTTTAAATGTGCTGCAGCTGCATATGCCAATTCCCTGGAATCTTCGCCTGTATGATCATGAGATCTTCTCTTTTTCTGTTTGCTTCCCAGATCTTCGAATGGTTTTCGGACCTTTTTGTCATTGTTCCAACGGACGATGATGTCGATGGTTCTGGAGAGACTGAGAGTGCTCTTGGTATCTTATCAACAGTTGGCTCTTGATTAACTAAAGTTCGCACACAACTTGGCCAATCAATATTTGCTTGCAGCCAATTTTTGTACTGTCTTCTGAAATTATCAATGAATCGGTTGGATTTCTGCCACCTCTGTAAGGCAGCTCGCGTGAATCTCCGGCAAAATTCTTTGAGAGTTACTCGATCCTCGGCAGAAAGGCAATCGCCTAGGCGGGATACAACTGCACCAAACAATAGTTCATGATTAAATGAAGTATTCTCACTTTTTAGAAGAACAAACAAGTCTAAATTTAAGTCGATAATTAGTTAACTACCCTCATTAGATAGTTTTAAAAGATGTGCTAATGAAAATTCATAATCGCCGAAATTATTTCATAGAATTCAAAGCATAAATAATCAACAAATTAAATTACTTATAAGAAAATGGTGAAAGTAATCTATAGTTGGCATTGTTGCCCGATATTGCAAATCATTTAATCCCTATTTAGACTCATTAGCAGACTAGATCACTGTGATTACCAGTGATCGGAATAGGTAGAGCTATTTTGGTTCATTGACCGCAAACGTATATGTTAATATGGATATACCCCGGGATTTCGACTACAATACCGGGATTTTAAAAACAAAAAATAAATGAATGAAGGTAACAGAAAAATGTAATAGATCATGTAACGGATTCCACTGGTGATTGTTTCGGAAATGTCGCGTACTTCACTGTGGTTTCATCCTTATACCTCATTGTAAGTATCACGCGATGTGTGGCTTCGTAAGAATTGTCAAGCTTTTAGTTAAGTAACTTCCAACTCAAATGAAATCCCGGGATTAATTTTGAAACTGCGGGACGTAGGGCATGTCCATATTATTACATCGTATTACATTTCGTATAAAAGTACCAAAAATAGCTCTACCTATTCCGATCTCTGGTGATTACTTAATCACTTATTCAGACTCTTTAAAAGTATTTTAATTGTATGCAAAGTATGGTTACATATCCATCAAATGACTTGTTTTTAAACACATTTTGTGTGGATAAATATCTAGCTCAAACATAATAGCTGCCGAAGTGTGGGTGTACTATAAACCTCTTCCTACTCCTTCGGGGCTGTAGGCGTGATGCTATTTTATCTTACATGTGGTTTAAAGTCTGTGTTTCTTAACTTAGACACAAAAAGAAACCGCTTCATATTTAAAAATAAATTAAAATATTTCGATGATTTTTTAAAAAAAAACGGCAGCAGTAACCGTTATGTGGAGTATCACAAAAAATCATTAATAATTAGTACTATAACCACCTGCAAGGATATTACGGTTTTCCTTGCCGTTTCAGAGATAATCGGATTTTTCTTACTTGCTCCATACAAAATTTTCGTAAAAAAAATATAACTCCTTCGTTTTTGAGCAGAATTACCTCAGGTATCATTTTTGTATATAGTAATAGCTAATAGAAGCTATATCCAGCAAAAAATCCGGCACTTGCAAATTGAAATCCCTAAGTCTATGAAAGCCGATTTTCAGCCTACCGTGCGCCCGCTTCCCAGCGGGTTCCCCTCCCTTGCTCTGCGAAAATACTTCGTTGCCCAACTGTACGCTTGACGCAAGGCGGACCTATGAGAAACGCGGCGCGCTTGAACAGCGTGACCACAGTATTACTATTTTAAAACTGAGCGAGACTATGAAAGAACTACTATCTATCTAGCGCGTGTGGCGGGCGCTGATCAAACACGTGACTCTGAAATCAGCCTAAGTAGGTGCGGCTGTCGCGTGTTTGCGTTTAACATAGGAACGCACAGTTAGTCCGACGTCATCCGTCTAAAAGCATCCAGCATCCATTATTTTTGGTGGCAAACGAAAAAGTTTAAAAATTACTATACAAATTATCGTTTTCGCTAACATGATCGAATGGTAGAAAAAAATCGTACTCCGCTCTCAGCGTGTTGAGTGCAACTTTTTTATCAATTCAGTAGAGTTAAAGTAAACTGCAATTTGTAAGGAACAATAGCGCCACCTGGTGACTAGTTGGTTTCACAAGTTCATCACTAGGCGACGCTATTTCGATTCCATACAGAATCTATAGGGCAAAATCGCAATGCTGCCAAACGTTACTTATTTTCTCAAAGACTAAAAGTTGGATCAAGTAGTGTTATTATATGCTTTGACGTGCTAAAGGTACGCAAAAACATTATAAACTTTATACACTTTTAAACTTTCGCGTTCACGCAAACAAGAATTTGAACGGCGATTAACGCAAACTAATTAGTAAAAGGTATCATACCTTCTTTATACTCGACGTTTCAGTCAGCCCGTGACCACGGCTGTTGTAACTAGGTCGAAACATCGTCGGGTTTAAGAAGGTATGATACCTTTTACTATGATAATCTTTTCTTACAGTCTCAGAGGAAATTGGCAAAAATTAATAAAAAATACTGCCAGACATTTCCCGTGGGCGATTAGGTTCATGTTGCAGACGCGTTAATGCTGTTATACGGCTGAGGCGCCTACTATCTGCGCATGCAATTCTCAATACGAAGAGAACTTAAAGAGAAGCTCGGCGGCGGCAAAGGCCATTTTGGGAGCTATACAGTGTCTAACCGCCCACTGAAAGTGTCTGGCAGTATTAATTATTAATTTTTAAAAATATTCACTAAAAGATCAGCACTGAGACTATAAGAAAAGTGAGTAATGTTTTTGCGTACCTTTAGCACCTTGTTTCCGTAGATTTATCATCGACCCAAACTAGCAGATATGGATACACTCAAAGTACTTACTAAAACTGCTTAATCCAACACATTTGGTCTTTGAGAAAAAAAAGTAAGGTCTGGCGGCCTTAGGATCTTGGTCTACTAGTTAACAGGATCGAATTGTAAAAGAAACTCTTAATTCAGCACTCCGCCTCTGTTGCGTTGCAAGCGGTCAAATACCCAACGTCTTTTATTGCAACCGTAACGAAAGAACGCAATAATACATTATAATAAAAATATTTATAACAGAGGCGATAGATTTAGTATGTATGGCTGTAAATACCGGCTGCTTTTCCACCAGAGCTGTGCTTAGCGGTGCGCGAGGGAAAATCCGCCAATAAGATTACTTCTTTTTAGTTACGGTGTAAAATGGAGTCATCCTATTGGTGGATTTTTTCTTTTATTGACAAGCAGTCTTGTGCTACTAATAAGAGTGGTAGTGAGCTAGTGGTTAGAGAAATCGTATTTTTTTTTATAAAGTTCATCACAAGTAAGTAAAACATTCTTAAATAATAAAATGGGGTTATAATAACAATATTATAAATTTAATTTATCATTTCATTATATTTAGTATTACTCATGTTGATATTGAACGGAAATCTGCCATTTAATCGTATTTTTCGTTATATATTATTTTGTATTATGTAAATTAATTTAAGTCAAATTTTATTTTGGTTTGTGGAAGTTCAAATAAAGGAATTGATACGTAAACTGTTATTTGTTTGTTAATTAAACGCCATAGTGCCATGCAAGATTGACGCGCACCTAATTTTGTTCGCCACGCCACGGTTTATTAAAAGAGTAGTTATAAATAGTTTCGAAATATATTCGCAAATAGCCAGGTTTTTGGTTTTTTATTTTTATCTTTTACAAAAAAATTTTTTCACAAAATTTGGTGAAAACTTACCTTTTTATGTCCCAAACACACTGTAATTGTTTATATTTAAAATATTTATTTTTTTACCTTATTTTGACTTAATATCGAAAAAGCACCCTAATTTTCAATCGAAAATTCTCACGTCAAAATATCTGCTTTTTTAAAAAGTCTGTGGGTTTTTTGTTCGTTGAAATCTCTACTTTCTAATAGTGTAATAGTAGTTTATGCAACTGTCATATAATGAAGGGTATTAAAACACGAGTGTGAGTTTATGAAACGAGCGCAGCGAGTTTCATAATAGTAACGAGTGTTTTAATACCCGTGTTATATGCAGTTGCATACACTACTTTATCTTCACTAATGCAATTAGTCAAACAACAAGAGTAAAAGCTGACAATAGTTTATTTATAATAATTGTTCAAATTTTGGATGGTACAATTTTGAAAGTTAATGTTAATTACCAACCAAACCAATCCATCCACCATCCAATAACCAATGAGAGCGCAGCTGCGCGCGCAGGGCCAATCAGGAGCGAGCGCGCGCTGTTCTTTTTTTATTCAATTGGCACAAGATCTTACCAAAGAGTTTTGTGTATGTAAGTTTAGTAGTTTCGACGAAGTTTTCACGTATAACCCAACTGTTTTCAAAAGCCAGCCTAATATCAAAATTTTATACAACTTGTATGAAGATTTTGACATAAGGCTCGCCAGGTTAATTGGTCGCGTTTTATTGATGTTATAATGAGATTTTACGATATCGATGTGGATATTATACCATCATGTGAAATTGCTTAAATTGAGTGTTTTGTTGTCTGCGCTATAACAGTAGTAATTATAAGTCAAGTATTGGAAACATAAGTAGAATGTTACAACATTAGTGTAGATAAAAAATATATACATTACTATGGTAAATGTTCTCGGAAAATGCAAAGAAACAAAAAAAAACTCGAATTCGGATTTTTTTTAAAGTTAATTTTTTAGCTAAGTATTTATTAAAATGTACACTTTAATTACTCGAAAAACGTAAGATTCCATGTTACATTGATAAACAAAAAAAATGCAAATCGAAATATCTTTATATATATAAATCTATTGTGCGTGTTAAGAAAAATTGGTAAGTACTTTACAAAAAAGATAGAAGGACATGTTTACACTAGTGTGAACGACTTTATTTCGTACGCTACAAGGTTCACAATACCTAATACACAAAACATGCAGGCAAAACATTGCACTTCGCTGCACTTGTAGTCTTTCAAAGAGATAATAACAGATATCGTTGAATAGTAGTTTCATTTTTTTCCTTTAGTTGATGGCTTCGTGAGATTAGCACATTTAGCCAGTGTCAAAGTAATTTTTCTTACAAGTAATACATACATAAACAATATTTCCTTACTGTATGATGATGATGAATGATAATAGAAATGAAAAGTGAGAAATGATATAGGTACCCCCCAACCCTGATATTGAAAAAGCATTTTTATTATTTTGTTATGTACGACCTGCAGTTCAGCTAGTTTTTTCTTGTTGGCACTGCCCCATATTTCTAGTACCTAAATAAAATAAATGTGGTTTTACTAGGGAGTTAGTATATAATATTATAGCGTATTCTTCATGAATTGCATTATTAAAATAACCCTTATTTTAATGAATCAGAGAGCATAGTTCAGACGCGGTCAAATGCGCAGGTGCACAAACGTAAGCGCAGACGCAGATGCACTCAGTCGTATTTACTCTCCTTACTATAGTAGTGGAACGGGACACTGATACCACTAGTACTACTAGTAGAGTGTTCGGATGGTGTGTCAGGGCTATGACACGGTACGCCGCCTCGAGCCTATTTTTAGCCCGAGCTACAGAACATCTTGTTTAATTATTACGCTTAATTGCCTATGATTAGTTCACTTTTGAAATTGTGATTTTTAGAAGTAGGGTACCTGTAATATTTTGAAATAAAGCCTTATTATACTTGTCCTATACTCGTGGGAACAACATGAACAAACAATCTAGTATCAAAATACTAAATAGTTAAAAATAAAATTAAAAGAAAAAAAACTTTTTAAAACCACTTGTTTTTCTAGTTACTTGTTAATAAAAAAAGAACTAAAAACTTTAAACTTAAACTTAAAACTTAATCTTAAAAATAATTTAAACCTGATAATAAGAAAAAAATACCATTTATAGATATTTTATTAAAATACATTGCAACCTTTAATGATAATTAACCTTCTTCGTCTACGTCACAATAATCCCATAATGATCGTACATACCTACTTAACTTTACACCTTGATTTAAATCTTTGCATTTTTATCACTGACCTATTTTTTTTATAAATAAAAGCGTGTTAAACCCATATAATGGTATTTTTTTCTTATTATCGGGTTTTAATTATTTTAAACTTTTTAGTTCTTTTTTATATTAACAATTAATAAAAGTTTGTTTTTAAAAAGTTATTTTTCTTATAATTTTTTCAAAAGTAACCCCGTGTCACCGTAGGCGTACGAGAAATTCTAGCTGTACCTAAATTAATAACGTTGACAAGGTGGCATAAGAATGTGGGTGTTTTAATTCAAATAATAAACTTCGCTATATAAAAAATAATATAATATAATATAATATAAAAATAATAAGAAAAATAATATTTAAAAACTCACAAATAAAAAGTTTATAACCAACTATAAAAATAATCATAACAATTGTAATATTTGATAACTAATAACAAAACATCAAACAGCTCAGCTGGCTTTAATGTTTATTGGAAGTGCCGACAAAAATATTTGGTATACTTATCAGCCTAAAGAAAAGACACCATTATTCTCTCTTTGACTTCCTTCAACATGATTTAATCATCATGGGTATGTTTCGATATACACTGCGAGCACTATCCAGTGCTCTTACTGGTGAGAAATTTGTTCCGTTATGGACTGACAGTATACTGCCGCAGTATCCTAGGGAAACATATGACGTCAAATCGTTGCCATTTCTGTACTGTAAGCACTGGCATTTTCGAGGTAAGGTGCTCTCAGTACTTTGATCACGTGATCAACAGCGTCCAGAAATGACATGGATGACAGCATGGATGACAGTATACTGGACTGCGTTCCATTTTAAACAGTTACCAGTATACTATAAAGGAACGGCTTCGCAGTATACTAAATTGACATCACACCTTACAGTGCTCGCAGTGCATATTGGAACATACCCCATACCATCATAAGGATGATACGAGTAATAACATAGTTTTGCACCGCAAAAACAGAATGAAATGGCGAATTTCAAATTCAAGTAAATAGTGGAAGGGTCCTAGCAGCATGTACACCATTAATTATAGTTACATCTTCTCTTTGACTTCGTTCAATGTTTTTGCAGAGTAAGGGCATCGGCTCTGCAAATCACATTATCAAATGTTCAGATGCCGAAATTTATTATATAAGGTCACTTTTTATCAACTGCAAATATTTTGAAAAAGCATCTAATTATACCAGAGAAATAAGGCCCTAGCATTAAAAAAAAATTCTGGCTAGTTTTTTTTATACTTTTCCTGACACAAAAATTGTAATATATTTAAGAGCGGCCTCTCTGTCGGTTTTTTTGAATGAAACTGGGCACGTGTAAGCGGTGAAGGCATTGCGGCCTCTCTGTTTCGGCTCCTTTGAATTGAAACTACCGAAAGTCCTTTATTTTTTTTAAAATTGAAATGTCTTTTTTGCGTTTTTCTTGAAAACTAGCGTATAAAAATTTAAGGCTTTTCATAAAAATAGTTTATATATGTTGTTGAATTTATCCGCAAAATATTTGCAGTTGATAAAATGTGACCTTATATAGGTAAAGAAGTTTCGGCAAGAAGTGCGCAGACAAAGGACTTTGTCCGCTTGCTTAGTTACTTTCAGCACATAATAATAGTTACTTACTACGCTTTCAGTCCCTCGTGTGCGTCAGTAGATGAAGTTTTAAGCTATCTATTTTGACGGACAACGAAATCCGGCGTCAGCGCAATACAATAGTACCTATATTAGCTTTAATAGCCATTGGCTGCTATCTTCTCTTTGACTTCCTTGAACATGAGTTCGACGAGATTGTTGAGATCTACTTCTGAGTTCCAGTTCCAGTCACGCCGCGCTTCGCTATCGTCGAACACCTGTGGCCATGAATCCGCTGGAAAAGACAAACATACCTACATGTTCGGTTATTTGTTTAATAACACTTTGTTACATGTTTAAAAAGCTGGTTGGTTTGTATAAAACAAAAATTTTAACAAAAAAAACCGACTCCAAAAAATTAGACTGAAAAAAATTGCACTAAAAAGAAAAAAATAATTGCGTAGTTTATTCTGTTCAATTTACTTGCAATTAATCTATATTATACTCAATCTTATATTTTTTTAAGGAAAATATATAGGTACAATTATTGTTATTTTTGGAGCCGGTGCCAGCCAACGAAATTTTTGGAGTCGATGCCAGTCCGCGTTTGTAGTCAAAATTTCATGTTATAGTACTCGGTATGTTGTTAAATGTTAATGTTAAAGTTACCTTGCCTGGCACCGACTCTAAAAATACCAATAATTGTACCTATATATTTTCCTACCTACCTGTACGTATATATATACCTACCATAAAGTGGGGGGCCAGAACTATGTAACCCAGGGTATCCTAGCGCAAGTTCTGCTCTCTCACAATGTCTACATACTACAACGCTAAAATTGTAAACTTGCTGTATTATGTGATTTATGTGTGACTATTGTGACAGAGAAATAAATTGCTTTTATTATTATTATTATTATTATCTCCTTTATTTATTTTCTTTCTTAAAACTAGATTTTTACAATATTTTAATATAAAAACAATAAAAAATTATAAAAACCTAATCCTAGAGTACCACCAGCAGCGGGGCAATAAATAATAAAATAAAAAATAATAATTATATAATAATAAATCATATACAATTGTTGCAAATTTAAAAAATCTGTTGCTAAGCCGAGTTGCTGATTAAAGGAAAAAGTGTCGATTACTGGTTCCTGTCGAAAACTGGTGCCACTACCAACCTACAAATAGTTTGTAGCAAGTAACACATCAAAGCAGTAACTATAACGGCCCACTTACAGCATTTCTGTATCGTTTTCGCATTTGGAGTTTGTTCTATAGTAGCATTACAAACGTTAAAACGGCTACTGTAATGTTTATTTGGGCACAAATTATACGGCTTTAGATCCTAAATAGGTTCACAATAGTCATTTAATTGCATTACAGAGGCATTATATTAGCATTATTGTGGTCAAGGAAGGTAACAATTGCATTAACGAAGCGTTATTATGATCAATGAAGTTGCTAATCGCATTACAGAAGCACTAAGCTAGCAATATTTTTGATAATGAAGATGTTAATTGCTTTACAAAAGCATTAGACGAGCTATTTAAGTGTTCACAGTTAGAACTTAATAAACTCTACATCATTGCAAAAACATTTCTAACACCACGTTACAAATGTTTATAATACATTGACGTTGTAATTAAACTACTTTGTCTCGCAATATAATAAATAATGGACGAAGACTGTCTATGTCAAAACTCTTGATTGTAAAAACAAAATTTATAATACTGGGTAATAGTTTTTGACTCTGTTATTTCTTGCCATGAAATATTAATGCGCAATGTAGGTAGTTAACTGTAAATGTCTATATAAGTTTCATTAAAAATTTTCACGCGCCCTCGGTATTTTGTGGTTTTGATCTAAAATGTTATATTTAGATAAGCATGTGTGGAATAACCAAAACAATTGTGTATTTCTAGTATAGAACGTATTTTGCATAATTAACATAATAGTATTGGTTGGGAAGTATATTAAATGAGTTTTATCCTTGTTTTATAGGTTTATTGCTTTTATAAATAGGACCGAATGATAATATTTTAGGTTATAAAATATTTACAAAATGGTGTCTGTATGTAGCAGCTTAGTGAGCCTTTAAAAAGCTAATGAATGTCACCAGCAGTGTAAATACTCACACTTGAACAATTATTAAGCCAGAGGCCAGAGAGAAGACTTGTAATGAATCATTGTAGTGCCATTGTCTATAAAGTAGTTTTATATGAATTCACCGGTATATCAGTAGACTTGATGTAGACTGAAATAGTGCGATTACTTGAACGCCATTTTGGGGATCCTTGAGCAAAACAATAAAACCCATTTCAGAATTTTTGTACTACTTGAATCCGTTTGCCAAGAGTTGATAGGCTAGATAAGGAAGGCTTTCTGGGTGCCTAATGCGAGTTTCATTCGCCATTTGATCACGTTAACGAAAACGAGAATTTGTATGGCAAAATATTAACTCTTCTCGTTGGTCGCCAGGAGGCGCTGCTAAAATGCAATACTAATTTTCGTAAAGGTAAAAGTAAACGAATGAATACGGATAGTAAACAAATCTCATAACCAATGCGCGTGGCTAATTAAAATGATTATGGTGCTGTCAACAAAAAAAATAAAGTACCTAGATAACTAACTAATTCGTTTGAAACTAATAATACTTTCAAATAAAACTTTACGATTTTAATAATTATTCATTATTTTTATTTTCTGTGTGGGTCTGTACTTCTGCCTTTATGCAAATCTGTCCTGCTAATCTGGGATTTTGCTATTCCGGGATTATGCTTATCTATCTATCTGATGTATGTATGAAATATTTAATTATTTCTCATAGATCAGCATACATCGATCGATCGATGTAGCGATCATAGGGCTATCTCATATTATTCATATATCTCATATTATTCATCAAAAGGGCGTAAAAGACAGATACTTATTTATTACATTGGCTTTTACACCCAAACCAACTTCACGATCCGATGCAATTGGCATATACACCATTATTTACCCAAAAAACTGGGTTAAGAAATGAAAAAATATGGGTCGTATAACACATTTTTTTTTAAATATTGAAATTTTGAAAACACATGTCGATAGAGCTTGAAATTCTATACAAAACTGCATCATTAACTCATTTTCGCCAAAAATGGTGTTTACGACCTTTCTTCCCCGAGGTATCGATATGTACGTATTATATTAATGGTATACCTACCTAACCATTCGTCAAAAGTTCGTTTCACAGATTCAGTTTTAGTTATATACGTTCGTTTCCAAAATGGCCGATAAACACATGGTTTTACTTTACGATTACAGTAAAATGAATGTATATACAGCCATACGCATTACAATATGTCACGCGTATCTGATTAAAGAACTGTTAGCTGTACGACAGAACTCAGTTGATCATCAAACATGCAAGCATTACATTGATTCACGTTTATGCTGTTCAGCAGTACTAGACTTTTATTTACTACTTTAAAGTGCTATTATACAACAAAAAACATTAAAAAAAGCTCCATGCTGTATAATGGATTTACGGTGCATTATGATGGTACCACTTTATGCAGCACTAAGCAGCACTAAGCATTATCTTTCTATTTAAAAAGCTATTGTACTTCCTAAGCCACCAAAAACATCTGAAAGCTGTATAGCGGATTTACGTGGCATAATAATGCTTTAGGGTTATGCTATTAAACAGCATTAGGCATTTATCTATTATTTAAGAATGCTATTGTATATCCAAATGCACTAAAAACAGCTAAAAGCTGTATAGATGCTTAGGTTTGCTGCACATCAACTAAAGGCTTTACAAAAGCATTTTGATAAGCCACTGTCCAACCGTTATACAATGTAAAGCGTCATAATGGTTTTGAGATGCCAATATGAGGCGTCAAGATGCTCGGTGATCTTATATAAGAGTTTATGGGGACCTTAAGTTCTACATAAGTTTACTATTCGTTTCTTAAAATGCTTCCTGTGTTACTTGGGAGCGTTATCTTACCTATATCTTGCCTGCTGTCGGGTTGGTACGTAATATTGATAGTTTTCACATGCTTCGACATGGCGTTCACCAGTTCCTCAGGAGTGAAGCTCATTGCAGTTACATTGTAGACTCTCCTGTTGAGCTGCTCGTTGGGGACCTCCAGGAACTCCGAGAGAGCTCGGAGAGCGTCCTTCAGATGCATCATGGGCAGCCGCGTCTCAGGCTTCAAGTAACACTGGTAGTGACCCTTCCGAATGACGTCGTGGAATATGGCAATGGCGTAGTCTGAAAATATGAAAATGTCAGTAGGGTTCAGTACAATGTGCTCTTGATAAAAATATTCTTTGCCATACGTAAACTTAACTTAGACAGCCATTCTATTCTATCTCCACCACCAGCTCATTTATGTCTCCACTGCTGGGGCATGAGTCTTCTCTATGGATGGCAATACCACAGAACGGGCCTCATAAAACACCACGCATGCCCAATGCAGATTGGCGTTTCTGTGGCGGTTAAAACCGACTGCAGATGCAGCCGAGACCAACGGCTTTACGTGCCTTCCAAACCACGTAGAAGCTAGAGATGATAAATTTTCGGTCACTTTATCCTTATCCGATAGCCGGCCTTTGCGAAAGTTGCTTAAACTTCAGCAATCGCAGAACAGGCGCATTTACCACTGCACCACTCTTTCCTCCATTCTTTTCTCGTACGTCTCGATTGGTCGTATTTAAAAAAAATAACGTTATCGATTTTCCTGCGTTTCTTCTCAACAGAAAAATATAGAAGAAACAATTATGAAATTACTCAATTAAAAATAAAAATTAAAAAAAAACAAAAAACCCTCCTTCGTAAAAAATAATAAGTAACTAAATAGAAAATCAACTGAAAAGACCGGAACAAGATAAAAATATAACAAACACACAGTCGGAGGCACGCACAAAGTGAGAATGATTTGACTTGTCATTAAATTTTATGCCTCCGACTGCATGTTATGTACTATGATGTTGCATAAATTGAATTTTTATCTTGTTCCGGTCTTTTCAGTTGATTTTCTATTTAGGTAAGTACCTTCTTATTATTTTTTACGCAGGAGGGTTTTTTTGTTTTGTTTTTTAGTTTTCATGTTATTTACGTCTTTTAGTTAGACAAACATTTGAACAACTTTTTGAAATCCTTGTATTGAGCCCTTTAATTTAATACCCATAATGTAGTATTCGAAAAAAAAATTGTTTTTCACCAACTCCAATGGCGTCGCACAGCCGCCATGTTTGTTTTTTTTAACGTCACCTATCTAAGAACACTTGGGCAGCTAAGACAAATCTAACGATACCTTAATTACGTAAATCTGTTCAGTGATTCTGGAGATATGAGGTAATAAAGAATATTACATACAAGATGGGCGCGAAAAACAATACCCTTCCTTTGCAGTCGGGTAACAACACTACCTACTAATACATGTATGACTAATTCTAGGCCGTTGAGCCACGGTTTTTTTCCTGAAGAGCTCCTCCCTGCTTTGGATAGCACGTCAACGTCGTTAGTCCCTGTCATTATCATAGGATGGCCGTTAGTACATCCACCAACCCAATAATAGTTCTAAACCCAGGGGACGTTTATTATAATAACGATGACTTCTAATTGGTGTTATTATCTAGGCTTACCTGTAGTACCTCCACCAGGTGGGTCACTAGAGATGACGCCGGGAAACCTCAGGCAGCGGAAGTCCAAGCCAAATTTATAAAAGTAGTACTCTCCCAACAACTCCGCGTGTACTTTCGAAACGCCGTATATCGTCCTCGGTCTCTGTATAGTTACATTGGGCGTAGGATTCCTAGGGGAGTCTGGGCCGAACGCCCCTATAGTGCTAGGTACGAAAACCCTTAACTTATACTGCTTAGCCAACTCAATTACATTATGCATCCCTTCTATATTAACACGAACAGCTAACGGCACGTTCTGTTCTCCGATAGCGCTCAGCAGTGCCGAGAAGTGAATCAGCCAGTCGACTCTGTGGTTCACGACTATTTTCTGTAGTCCTTTGAAGTCTAGAATGTCGACGAAGAGGTATGGCCCGTCTTTGGCTATCTCTTCTGTCGGTTTGATAATGTCTGACAGTATGACGTTCTCTTTCCCATATTTGTTGCGAAGGTACCTTGCACACTCGACACCGAGTTGGCCTAAACCTCCTGTGAAGATAATGAATAATGGTTATTTATTAATGGAATAAATATCTCTATTACTATTGTAATAGAGATATTTATTCTTTATGTGTAAGGACTAGCTATGTATCTAATGATTATTTATATAGCATGTTGATTGAGGTCAGCCCGTTATTCCGTAAATGTGTGGTACATCACTATACAGGGTGGCTCATTCAAATCGGTCAGTATGGGAATGTCTGAAACTATAAGACATACGAAGATTTGTTCTTAGGAACCATGTCACCGATTTTGATAAAAAGAAAAACTGCATTCATACATTTGAAAAAAAACTGTACCCAGCTCGGGAATCGAACCCGGTTGTTTTGAAAAAATAAACTTACACTTTTTCTATTTAAATATCGATTGTGTAGGTCTTAAGCTGTAAATGTCTCTAAGAAACATGATGTCTAAAATGAATAAAATGCATTGTTTTGACATACTTTAATTTATCATAGTAGGTGTTCGAAGTGACCACCGTTACAATGTTTTTAAAATCATTTTAAAACCATGTGAAGAATTCGTTTCCAGGTACCTATATTTAAAATATCTTAATACGATACACGTATTTGGTCCAATATACATTTTGTACAACAAAGCATTTCGTCCAACAGGTTTTTCGACTAAAAGGCATTTATTTCGTCCAACGTGTACAAGTTCAATACTGTCTGTCTGTCTGTCAATTCAGAAATTTTCAATTTCAATTTCAATTTAAATTTAATTTTAATTTCCATTTCAATTTCAATTTCAAGTATTTCAAGTATTTCAAGTATTTTAAGTATTTTATGTATTTCAAGTAATTCAAGTATTTTGAGTATTTCGAGTATTTCGAGTATTATGAGTATTTCGAGTATTTCGAGTACTTCGAGTACTTCGAGTACTTCGAGTACTTTGAGTACTTCGAGTACTTTAAGTACTTCGAGTACTTTAAATACTTGGAGTACTTGGAGTACTTGGAGTACTTCGAGTACTTCGAGTACTTCGAGTACTTGGAGTACTTTGACCAAAGTACTTGAGTACTTGGAGTACTTTAAGTACTCGAAGTACTCCAAGTACTCCAAGTACTCGAAGTACTCGAAGTACTCGAATTACTCGAAGTACTCGAAGTACTCGAAGTACTCGAAGTACTCCAAGTATTTAAAGTACTCGAAGTACTCAAAGTACTCGAAGTACTCGGAGTACTCGAAATACTCGAAATACTCATAATACTCGAAATACTCGAAATACTCGAAATACTCGAAATACTCAAAATACTTGAATTACTTAATTGTTTTATAGATCGATAGGAAAATCAACTACACATACTTACTTATTTACTATACTAAACAAACTTAAATACAGAACTTAACTATAAAAAAAACTGAGAAAAAATAATTAGAAATTAAAAACTAAAGACCTATAAATAAAAGATGTCCTCCAACTGTGGGCTCATGGGAACGGTCCCAAGAATGCTGGCAACATTGCCCCTTTGGATTGCCAAACTAATACGCTGGCAAAGGTAGCTGCCAGCCTTCCTGTCACCGGAGGCCTCAATAAGGCGAGCACTTAACTCTTTAACCAGCTGCTTTGCCTCCGGCCCCCATGGACCCATTGTTTCCACCGCAAACGGAACAAATAAATAATTTCGACCTAGGTTTCCGTATTTGTGCCGTTTGCTATTTTCAGCGCTTACCGCAGCAGCCCCCACATGAAGTGAAGTGGCGCGAACATGCGAGGGAGCCACGGTGTCAGCACAGGTTGCATCCCACACCAACGGCCTGCCAAGCTTCCAGGGCCCGATGGTCATTCCGTCAGGTCTCTTGCCATCGCTGCGAGAGATACCAGCTGGCTCTAAGACAGCTGGTAAACCAATGGTGGCAAAAGCACTGCGGATGATGCTGTTAAGTGTCGAGTGACGCATCATACGGCCAGCACTACGAGCGCAAGAGAGGCCGTGATGGCCAAGCTCGTCAACAGCCTCCCCACATATACAGCGGTGAGGGTGGACTAATCTTGCGCCTAAACGGAGGCAGACCGCTAGAGTAAGAGACGGCCCGTCTAACAAGGTACCGACATTAGCAGAGGGCAAAGCCTGGAGCCAGTGGCCTGACTCTCTCTCGGAAACGGCAGTGAGACGAGCGAGATCGGCCGTGTCAGCCGATGTGGATATAAGCCCCTCCAATATTTGCTTGCATAAGGGCTCGTCCCATTGCTTCTGTGATTGTGGTAGTAAGGGTAGGCTAGAATTTTGACAGGCGGATAACCAAGCGTCTCTAGCATCTGCCTTGCCCGACAACTCTACGGAACCCAATGATGGGTTGATAATCTTCCTGTAAAGATTGTACGTGCTATGGGCAGAAGACAAAAACGCTGGCAGGGCCACACTGGATAAATTCCTAACTCCTAGGCCTCCTAAGCGTACAGGAAGCGAAGCCTGTAACCAAACGCGGTCGTTCATTGAACAATTTAAAACTTTAATAAGAGTTTCTCTTATCAAATCATCTAAAATTAAAAAAATACTGGAAAAAGCCAAAGTTGGGAGCAACGTAGTACATATGTAAATTTAGGAACAAAAAGACAAAAACGAATGATAAATAATGCCATGTGTGGATTAATTTCGAATAATCGATCTGCAGTTGAATTGAATTTAGTGATCGCATCGTTTATAAAAGCAGGGATGGCAGCATCGAGAAGCGGTGAGCCTAATAAAAATAATGAATCATCGTTGAGAATTTTGATGTTTGGGGCCAGGCGACTGAAGTCAGTAACTATTTGTGCTCTACGGTCTGAGGCCACGGAATTCGAAATGTATAATTCACATTTTGAAAAATTTAGCTCTAAACCTATAGTGCTAAACTGGTTTAACAAAGTTTGTAGGTCCTCGAGAACTAAACCAGAGTTTCCCCCTAAAGTGCCATCGTCGAGATACCAGATATTAAATTTTGAATTTAGATTTGAGATTATTTGGTGAATAGCCAAAGAAAAAATAGCAGGACCTAGGGGATCACCCTGCTGGCAACCAACGGCGGAATGTAAAAGATTGTTACGGTAAATCAAATTTGTTGGTTCGCCGTAACATTGCCATAAATATTTATAAAATAAGGGAATTTCCTCTTTAACTTTCGCCAGCAGAGCACCCCTGTCTACGGAGTTGAAGGCGTTCTTCACATCCACCTTCAACAGTACTTCACCACCATCATTCAGCAAGAAGGTGCGAGCTGAGTGAACCGCAGCCTCACAGCCTCCCTTCGAGCCAAACCCGAGCTGAACTGGCTGAAATTTAGAAGAAAGATCAGAAAGGATGTGCTTGACACAAATTTTGGAAACAATGCGCCGGATGGTACACCCTACGGCAATAGGCCTTATTCCACCATCTTTCTTTTTTAATGCACAAAGGTTAGCGCCGTAGAGTATACCTGTAATGTTCTGTGGAACATTTCCGGCAAGCATGACATTACAAAGCTGGGTAATTTTGGTGAGAAGAACTCTGCCGGCGTCTCCAGAGGTACCAGAAATCAAATCTTTAAAGTGTTGCGGTGATAGACCATCGAGACCACCTGCAGAGCCATTTTTAAAAGAGAGAATGGATTTGAATACTTCGTCCTCGTTGGTCGAAGGCGAAGCATCCGTAGACTCGGGTGGATCGGGGAGACGAAGTGTTGCTGCAGGAGGTGGGTGCTTAGAGAGTAGAGAGGCCACTGTCTCCTGAGAGTCAGGAGCAATGATATCACTAGAAAAAATCAACTGAGTGGCACCTTTTAAATCACCTACGTTGATTTTTTCTTCAACCTTACTAACATTAAATGACGCGAGTGGTGGTTTTTTATAACTAATGGGTGAACTATTCAAATTTAGTATGGGGTTGGAACAATTGTTTTTAATTTTTTGGGTCAACGTTAAACTAGAATTTCCATCTTTGCATACATGAAGGACGCGATACGCAAAAGTTAAAAATTGTTCCCAACTATGCGAAGTATTTTGGTTGATGACACTACTGATGGTTGTTGCGAGTGAATGAGCTACAGAGGTACGAGCTCCTCTCGGAATTCGTTTAATAATTGGTGTATTTTTCTTTAATTTACCTAAAATTTGCCAAAATTGTAGGTCTTGTCCAGTAGGTGGGTTAAAAGAACTCGATGAAATAGGTGAATGTGGGATGGGTTGGAAGGCTTGAGTGGTTTGGCTAGGTCTATGAACTTTACCTATATGTATATTCAAACCTCTCTTGCCTCTGAAAAATTTTGGATGTGAACAGAGCTCGCACCTCACAAATTGCCCATTGCCGGTATCTTGAGCTGAATTTGTGGAATGTTGGGACATCTCACAAATAAAAACATTAAAATTAAAAAGCACCAAAAAAATATTAGAAATAAAATTATAAAATAAGAATGACAGCTGCTGCAGCTGACGGCTTTTGGCGCAGGCGTGAGATGTCAGCAGCACTGAAGAACTCGTCCGTTATTGGCTGCCTCGATGCGGGGACAACGCTCACTGGTTGTAGGAATAGCGTTGCCAAGACGACAATTTGCAGCGAGTTGTTGACATTGGAAAACAGGGTCTTGACAGAAATTATAAATATAAAAGTGTTTCTCGGTAGCTTCAGCGGCGGCGCACACGGATGCCAATGGCGCAGGCAGACGTGGGCACAAGGCAGGAATAAAAAAAACACTACACTAAGACTAGTTATGCGCCATAACTTTTATAAAATAATTAAGTGTATATTATGTGAATATACCGCTTTGACTACGTTGTTTAAAATTTCAATTTCAATTCCAAGTATTTCAAGTATTTCAAGTATTTCGAGTATTTCGAGTATTTCGAGTATTATGAGTATTTCGAGTATTTCGAGTACTTCGAGTACTTCGAGTACTTTGAGAACTTCGAGTACTTTAAATACTTGGAGTACTTCGAGTACTTCGAGTACTTCGAGTAATTCGAGTACTTCGAGTACTTGGAGTACTTGGAGTACTTCGAGTACTTGGAGTACTTCGAGTACTTAAAGTACTCCAAGTACTCAAGTACTTTGGTCAAAGTACTCCAAGTACTCGAAGTACTCCAAGTACTCGAAGTACTCGAAATACTCGAAGTACTCCAAGTACTCCAAGTATTTAAAGTACTCGAAGTACTCAAAGAACTCGAAGTACTCAAAGTACTCGAAGTACTCGAAGTACTCGAAGTACTCGAAATACTCGAAATACTCATAATACTCGAAATACTTGAAATACTTGAAATACTTGGAATTGAAATTGAAATTGAAATTAATTCAAGTATTTTGAGTATTTCAAGTATTTCGAGTATTATGAGTATTTCGAGTATTTCGAGTACTTCGAGTACTTCGAGTACTTTGAGTACTTCGAGTACTTTGAGTACTTCGAGTACTTTAAATACTTGGAGTACTT